>VWZZ01001651.1:69865-98879 GCA_013399095.1 Psophia crepitans | reverse complement strand
CCCCCCCCAGAGCACGCCTACAGGCAAGCAGAAGCAAATGAGAAAAATCGTAAAGAAACTAAATGGTCTGAATTTGACAGGGTTAGAAATGAAGGTAAGACAGCACACGCGGCCCCTAGAATTTCTCACAGGTTGCTGTAGCCACTGGGTTTAAAAGCAGAGGACCCGTCAGGCGGCCAGTCTGCCGCCGCCGCAGGGAAGGGCTGTGGGAAGACGGCGCTGTTGGAACCAATATTGGTAATTCTGCCCACAGCACCGAACTTCTGCTCTTCACGGGCGCTAGGAGGGTTAAGAGAGTTGCAACTCAGGAGCACGTTGCAGCAGTTCCCTTGCTCAGCTCCCGTTGTCCCCTTCCATCAGCTGGCACGTGTCTCTGGAGTCACCCGGGGGTGATGGCCACCCTTGTACGTCAGCACGCTGCGGCAAGGGTCTTTGGGTTCGTCCTCAGGGTTAGAGTGAGTGTCACACCCAGACCATCCTGGCTGCCTGACCCAGGGCAGGGTGTGAGACCGCGCAGGTGACGGGGAGAACCACCCACCTGCTACAGGAGCTCCCAGGGCTCCTGGACACCTTACACGTGCCAAGGGTCAGCGGGTGTTTGGGCAAGGAGGAGGCTGCAGCGTAAAGATTTTATCTGGGGGTGGTCCATGCAGCCTCACCAGTGCTCTACAGAGTTTAGGGCTCAAGTCAGCTCTGCCTCAGGAGCTGCCCAGAACTTTATTTCCCATGGTTATTTGGCAGCAGAGGAGGACAAAAACTTCTCTTCTTGACCCCCCTGACTTCCCTAGGGAAGAGCTGTTGCTCTTATCTGGTTCGACAATGCTTCTTTGAGCCAGCCAGGGAATTCAGCGTGATGGCAGAGAGATCAAAAACCTTCAAGTGAACGCTCTGGCTCATGATGAGTAACTCCAGGGGAATGCAGTCAATGAGGTGAGCCAGTGAACTGGCAACGGGAGCTGCCTTGCACACAACGCTGAGCTTGTGCAACACTCTGCTCTCCCATGGTCACCCCTCCACACGCTTCCACCTCCTGCTCACCACCTCCTAGACCCTGCTGCCAAACAGGACACCCCTCTTCTATACTGACCAAGGCCACCAGAAAGGCAGGTCCCCTTTACTGCCAAGCAGGAGCGAGAAGAAGCCATTGCTACTCATGGACCACTATGGTCACGGTGCAGCTGGGCTGAGGTATGGAGAGGAATCTCCTCCTTGGGAGCAGCGAGGCTCCTCTAGCAGTGACAGTCCTGTCCCCTGCACGGAGGTAGGCCAGCACTGCCTGTATCGTGAGAGCTCAGGGCTCTGCTTTCCAAAGGTGGCCTTCAATTCAAGTCCAGACCTCTACCAAACCACCCTCAGCATTCACAGCAGCTCCTGCGGTTCTGGCCGACTTCCATCCACTGAAACAGAGCGCAACATCTACAGACCATAAGGTCTGCTCGTACCTAAACCCAGAGAGCCCAAAACCGAGACTGCATTTGGGAACGAACCCTTTTTTGCGATTGATTTCCGAAGGGTCTCACAGCAAGCGAGTGTCATTCCGAGCTTCGGGCTGGGATTCGCCAAGCTTGCTGAATTCTAGCCAGGCAGAGCTAGGGAGCCTGCAAGTCTGACAAGCTCTCTGACTGCTTCAAGGCACCGCAGAAAAACCCTCACACGAGCATAGGAAGAGCTCATCAGATTGTTAACAAAATTTATAAAGCCCACAGCTGAATTTCTGGGGCTGAAAGGCAAGTGCCAGTGTTTAGGAAAGACCCTGCAGATGAACACTTCAAACCCGGAAAGCACGCAGGGCGTGTGCCGTACAGCACGCGGCTCCTCCGAGACGCCATCCGCCACAGACGGCGCTCCAGTCCTCAGTCCCTCCTGTAGAGCTCTAACACCACGTGCTATCACGTCAGACCTATCAGCAACTTCAACTTTTGTTCCAGCAAAAGAAACCTGCAAAGACAATTACAGATTTTAAAGCCAGGACATTGCAGCAATCTAAGTGCAATATTTCTTGAGTTATCTGAGCAGGAAGAATGGATTTAGTACTCGGAAGAGTCCAGGATTCCCTCCTTCCTGGGGCACCAGAGAAAGCACCTACTCTCTGGATTTGCAAAACCCAACTGCTGTTCCATACAGCATTCTCCAACTTTTATCGCTCTTCCTAAAAGGTTCTCTCTCTTCACGCGTACGTAAGGATGGAGTTTCTATAGGTGCCAACAGGACTTCAGACAGACCTCATCAGAGGCTACAGGGTCATGCCACCAGGACTACGCCATGTATTTACCACCACCCGAGTCAGTCGTATGTCACAGTGAAGGCTCTTCACTGCGCTTCCTCCTTCTGAAACGAGTTTCTAATGGAGTCCAGTTCAGGTCCCGTTGAGTTTGACGGTGGATGGATCTCCATGCCACCTTGTAACATGGGGCAGCCTGGCTTACCGCTGAATTCAACCTGCGTGCGGGAAAATAAGGACGTCTAACAACTTCAGCCAACATCCGAGACTGAAATCCCTCCAGGGAACGTGTAGCGTAGTGGCGTGCAGAGAAGAACGCTAGGATGGAGAAAATCTATTTGGAAATCTCCCGGAGATTGGAGGCAGCACCTCGCGGCTTGCGGCCAGAGGCTGGCACATCATAGCTGAGCAGTGGGTTGTTTGGTGGGCTGAAGGGTAGAAGGCGGGTGAGCGAGGGTCAGAGTTTTGCCCTACGCTGGGGTATCTGCCAGCGGGACGCTGCAGCTGGAGGTCAGAAGAGCCGTGATCGGACAGAGGACGCGTGGCCCAGGGAGCGAGCTAGGCTGGCGAGAGGTTACGGAGAGGGTTTCAGATGCCGGTTTCTCCATCCCGTTCTTACCTCACCCGACGGGCGCCGGCAGAAGCAGCGCCGCGGTCTGCATGGCTCAGACAAGGGTTTGAGGCATCTCCGCCGAGCAGGGGACACGGGGGACAAGAGCCTTAGCGCTGCTCTGCCAAACTCCCCTGTGCTGGCCTCCGCGCCTGGCTCCCGTTCCTGTAACCGGGCTTTGCCTGAGCACGCGGAAAGGCAGAGGGAAACGCAACGAGGCTGGCGAGAGGTAACGTTAGTGCAGCACGAACCCCAGTGTCGTTTGCTCCGGGGTCGTTGGCCTCGTCAACTTCAACATCGCCGATACTGTTATCAGGGACGCGTAAGGTACGTCCGCAGATTGCTCTGTGTCCTGGGAACAGCCTGCCTCGCCGAGACGGCCCCAGCGCAGGAGCAACCGGCTCGGCCCGGGTGCCCCCGCCGTACCTCCAGGGCTTCCCCGCTGAGGATGAGCCGTCCCCGGTCGGGCACCAAGGCGATGCTGCACGAAGGGTGGGTGGGTGCTGCCAGCTCTCCGCACTCCCGGACGCTTCCAACTCATTCTCCCTTCAACGGTGCCGACGCAAGTGGGTTGAGGGAACCTAAGCACAGGCTAACTGCAGAACCAGGGTTTGTACCACAAGTCCAGCCAGCTGATTCCTTCCCTTGGCTTTGCACTCAAACATTCCCATCTCCAAGACCCTTTTCTCCACCCTCCTTTGACCTTACACAGCAAGCATCCTTCCCCACGGCTCTCTCCGAGGCGGCCAGCACAGCAACGAACACGCAATCCTCTGAAATCCCGGTACATTTAACTCTTCCCCCAGCACCCCCCCGCCAAACCTCCCTTCCTTCCTACGGGTCCTTCCCTCCAGGCTACCCGAGAGCTTTCATCTTTGTGCTGCAGCACCTCCTTGCCTCAAACACTGCCGCGATTCTTCCCCTCCTCGGCAAAGCGTGGTTATTCCGGGAGCCCCCCGCCAGCTGTGCAGAACGCAGGCGGCTCAGAATGGAAGGCGTGCAGCCACCTAAACAAAACGCTGCTTGCTTGGGCTGCCTCTCGCTCACGATTTCGGCAACTCCTGCCAGTTTCTAGGCAAACTGGGACTCCGGGGGTCTTTGCTGGGAACTTTTCTGCTCCATCTGGAGGGTTGGGAAAAGAAAAAAGCTCAGTGAATAGCGTTGGACTCCAGGAGCTCTGTTTGCATCCAAACCACAGCTAAAAGCCAAGCAGCAGTTTTGGGGCAAGATATCTCAAAGCAACACACAGCTGAAGCGGGAGACCCGTTTGGCTCGGTTGGCAAACTGCTGGTGCGGTAGCACAGAACAAAAATATCGAAGCGATGGGCAGAGGGGCCTTTGTGGACATGACGGACCATCAATGTTGAGGAACATGTCCTCTGTGAAGCCCCTGCAGAGCAGTACTCATAACAGCACCACCACTGCAAGAGCCCACGCTGGTACAGGAACCCATCCCACACGCAAACACCTCGGTCTTCCAGGTGTGAACCAACACACGCAGCAGACAGGGCGGGCAGAGCTTGGCCAGCCCAAGGAGATGTGTCCTCACAGAGCCCCTCTCAGCGGTGGCCTGCTCTGACTGCAAAGGTCCTCCGGTGTCAGCCCCCAGAGAAGGGTAGGGAGCAGAGGATGCGACCGTGCCCTTCTCCAGCACCCTGTACACACCCAAGGCAGCTCCCACGCTGCTGGAGGCGGAAGCAGGCCACTGCGGGCTCGTTCTGTTATCTCCTCTTGGCAAGAGAACTGCACTGATAAATCTCTCGCTGGTTATTCATTAACTGCAAGAGGTTTGTTCCCAAGATGGAGAGAACACTACCATTGATTTATAAATAAATAAATAAGAATAAAGGACAGTCATCAGCGAGGGGTACCCGTTCTGGAAGACCTCTGTCACGGGAGACCAGCACGGTCAGAAGAACGAGGGCTCGGACCAGCACCGCCAGGATTCAGANCAGTAGAATATCATCCTTGGTGTAAATTATCCTTTGTAGAATCAAGCATGTATGCATAGTGGGAGAAAAAAAGAAAAAAAAAAAAAGAAAATTGGTTCAATACTTTTTTGGCAGGTTGGAGGGGAGGAGCTGTACCCTGCGGAGCTTGTGCCGGTCCATCTGATGCCCGCCCTGCAGCAAGACCCCCGCAGAGGCCAGCCCCCCACATCCATTACCATTCTGCCCCAGACCCGTGCTCGCCAGCCGCAGAGCAGGCGCTGGGAGCGGGCAGAGAGCACTGTTTCAATCTCGGGGTGCTCGGCTGAGCCCTGGGAACCCTGGCAGAGGGGAAGCACCCAAGGGAGGCAGCACCGCCAGCACGGGCACAGCACCCTCTGCTGCAGCACGGCCGATCAACGCAGGGCCGATCAAGGGCGGGAAGGGGAGCATCAGCCTCTGCGTTTCCAGACGAGGAAGCGTAAGAGATCGCTGAACAGGCAGGGAAACTCGGACGCTGTCAGAAGAGCCCACGTACTCCCACACGAGGAGTTTCCGAGCAATGCACAGGAGCTACAGGGGCCTCTGCTGCAGGAGCTGCATCCTGAGCTCTGAGCCACACTCTTCCTCTCCTACACCACCGCGAGGCACCTTTCCGCTTGCGCTGTTTCCCAAGTTTTTCCTTCCATGGAGGCGGGCTGACCCGGCTCCTGATCTCTTCGTACCAACCTGGCCTGGTAAGAGCAAGCGAGCACCAGCCTGTAATTGCAAGTGGCGCCCCTATTTTCTCTACGGTACCGTTAACTGACAGCACTCCGTTAACCTGCATGGAAGCACTGAGAGCTAGACACCCCCCAGCCAGAAATCTCCCCATACATAAATTTGGTTTATTTCCCTTAAGGTTAATACTGTTTCCAAGCAAAGGACATCAGTCGGTCAAGGAAGGTTTTGTGTAACGCAGTGACCTGCACATTCCCTCTCGGTAGCACAGAACAAAAATATCGTAACCTGGAAGGTACAGACTAATTAAATAACCTTCTGTGGCACGGTATTTTTAAACACGCTTTCTGTACAACCACCTTCCCATCATTGTTTCTTCACCTTTTTTCTCTTTCCTACCCGAAGTACAACCTAGCATCCTCAAAACCCAAACCCACGAACCAGCCTGTGCAACGCCGGTTCCCCCTGACGAGCAATCAACAGTTAGATCCCAGCTTTAACTACTTACGCATCTCCTTTAGTTTTCTCTCATTCTCTTGGCTCGCTCAGGAATGCCTCAGCCTGGCGCACAGATCGCTTGGGGATTTGCTTTCCGACGGATGGGTTGAGAATGGCTTTTCTCAATAAGGTGGAAATTTCTCCTACAGCCAGAGAGAGTCTTCTTGGAAACAGCCGCTCCATCCCTTTCTCCATTCACCAGCTGAGGCTTTTAATAGTAAAACGGGTTTTAAAGCAACACCCACAACGGCTGCCGTGTACATGTTCATACATTTTTCTCCTTAGTAACTGTATTAAAACAGTCACTCCTAAGGAGGGATTATTTTATGTTTATACAAGGGTAGTATCAGAGTTTTATGTTTTTCTTTCCCCAGGAGAGGAAGTGTTTACAGAAGAGGCAATATCCTTTTATGAGACTGATATAGTTATGGGCAGGGGAAAAAAAAAAACCACCAAACAAAACCGAACAAACCCAAAGCACCAGGCAGGCACTTACACATACCAGCACTTTTTATAGGAACTCAGGAGTTCAGCCACTTTTGAGCTCTTAATTCCCTGATAGTACTTAGCCTCTTCAGGAGCAACCATAAAAACTATGCCATGCAGCCACTAATAGGATTATTTTCTTCCCGGCGTTCCTTTTCAGGCCTGTATTTCTCATGGCTGGTCAGAAAGCTCCTGTTCCTCTCCCATTCCACTGGCTCCCCTTATTCTCCTCCTCTCTGACCCTGTAAGCCCAATTCCTGCTTTCCCCTTTCCAGAATGGGAATTACTACAGCCGTTAATCACCTCCAAACAGCCCCAGGCATTGAGATCCTCTTTACAAACCTCGCCTCCTTTCCAGGAGGATCCTAGCGTCCTGCTGTTTTTCCACAGAGGAAACTTCTACCCTGTTATTCCCCACACTCCGTCCTCCTCTTCCCTCCCCACCACTTTCTCACACCCTTCCAAAGAGGCCCATGGAATAACTACCTTTGGTCACGCTAATGTAATTCTTTTTGTACGGCACGGTGAATCCAAGCACTTGGCAACTCAAAGCATCAAGTTTCTTCCTTAACCCTCTTCTCCACCGAAGAAGAGGGATGGCCAGAGCTGGCTCTCCTGCAGCTTCCACCCTTGGCTGCACAGGGCCGAGCTGGAGCTAGCGAATGCCGCACAGAAAGGCAGGGCATGGAGGCGTCGAGCCGATCTCAAGGGACAGAGATGTTCCCTAAAGCATTTTTCCCCCTCCATCAAAAGCCGAGATCCCGAACGGACAGGGCTAGTGAGGTGACGATCAGCCCCAGTGGCAGCTAAACTGTTTCCCAGAGCCTTCCAAGCCCGTATTTCCTCGTCCTTCTGCAAGGAGAGAGCACAGCGCGCTTTTCTTCCAACTCTCAAACTCACGCACAATCCTTTAGGACATAACCTCAGGCAAACCGCAGCTACCATTCGCCAGGTCAGACTTGGGAACAGTCACATACACCAGTCATGCTTCTACATCCATTTTATACACAGCGCCGTACGATATACAGAAACCTTTATATACATATATCTTTATATAATATGCTATATTAATCTGTATCTTTCTTTACAGCAATATTAGTTTGGATCTTTCATACATAGGTACAAAAAGTCACATGAGAATGGCACGTGAGGAGTGCTTTAGTTTCCTTGTAGTCTTCATGCTGGGGCAGCGTGGAGCAGGGATTCGGAGGGCAGCATTCCCAGGACAGGCAGTGACCTCTCGGTTGAGCACGGGGACACAGGATCCTGTGCTGTCTCCCCCTCGATTGCATATGCAGGTGCTCCAAGAGCAGCTCAGAGCTCCCTAGAAGGGCTGTTTCTCCCCTAAAACGCAGAAGGTTTTAGCTATAAAGAGGCAATTGGGGTGAAAGAGTGAATTCAGAGCTACCCTGCTCTGAGCTGCCCCAGCACAGGACGCGAGATAGGGGACAAACAGGAGCAAGGGCTTTTCCATAGAGGCATCGGTGGCCGCTGTCGGAGAGAGGAGTGGGAGGCCAGGGAGTTACCGTACACCATCGCTGCGTGGAGCCCCCCACCAGCAGACAGCTCCCAGAAAAAAAAAAACATCCAGCTGGTCTCCACCCAATGCAGCTGGCACTAAAAAAGCACAAAAAGATGAGAAAGGAAAGAGTTTCTGCCAGTTCCCTCTGGTCTTGCTGTCTGCTCGTTCACGGCCGTAAGGGAGGACAGGCCAGACCGGTGGCCGTCACGGCAGGACACGGGAGCAGGCGGCTGAGCCAAAGGAAAGGGTCTTCCAGCTCCTGCTGCCCCACGCTCGCAGGCAGGGAGGGGCAACCCATCACCAATAATCCCTGCGTTGACATTAGTAATTAAGTTTATCACTAGGACAGGAGCTTGAGCCTATTCCCCGGACATCACCTCTTCTGTCAGCCGCAGAGGGAAAGCTGGGAAGCTGTAGCCACAGCAGCCGCAGACGATGCCACTTTGTCACCAGCCAGCGGCCACCGGCCACCAGCGAGCGCCGTGGACATACCGATAAAGGAGTTAAGACCCAAAAAGGGGTGTGTGGCAGCGGTCTAGCAAACGCCTAGCTAGGCCTAGCGTTCCAGCCATCGCTTTGCACACACCACATCCCCAAAGTAGCGCACGGAGGCGGGACGGACCGTACAGGCACGTGCCACCGAGCCACGCGCTGCTTCGGACTGTTCCCTCGTCCCGGTACTGCCACGCGTGCCAGGTACCTCCGACTCTGAGCCATCGGAACCGCACAAAGCCTGCGATGGAAAGCAGGGTGGTGGGACCCCAGTTAAAATAAATAAATAAATAAATCAAAACACAGGCTTGTGCTGCTCTGCATTTAATGATTTTGCAGAAATAAAGAAGTAGCCAGATAGAGGTTCCCTCGTCATCCAGACATGCTGGGCAGGTAAAAAAACTTTACTAAATGAAAACCAGAGCACAGAGTGACAGGATGAGGTCAGAGGTCTCAAACACAGCAACGAAAGCAGCAAAAATGCCCAACTCTCTAAAGAGAGAGCTTGCCTTTGGAAGACGGCTGTTCCAGAGCCAGCGAGAGAAATGCCAGCAAATCTCAGCTGCAGCAGACAGTTCGGGATACGTTAGGTCTCTTTCAGCAAAAACAAGAGTCAGATCTTGAAGAATCGTAAGAGTTTTCCTCATGAACAGACCTGAGATGAAGTTTTGCTCGCGAACAGAGCCGTTACACGCTGGCTGAGGTCACGGACGCCAAAGGTGAGAAGCAGTAGGAAGTTTTCCCTCCCTGCTGCACAGAGAACACCTATTTTGCAGAGGATGAGGTTCCGGATCGGAGGGGGCTGGCAGGATAACCACGGTGCGGGTTCAAGGAAACAGCCTGCTCCAGGTCAGGCTTCGCTATCGGCACTTGGATACGACCAGAGGCAGCGGGGAAATGTGGCAAGTCCTAGCCAAGGCAGAAAGGAGGGCAACTCTGAACAAGTCCCTGGCCACGCCGCGGTCCCCTGCGTGCAGCCAGAGAAGGAGGAACACGCAGAAGTGGGAAAGGAAGCTGGCAAGCGTCCGGGCTCAAGCAGGAGCCTCAGACCTTGAACCAAAGGAAAACAAAGGCACAACAGGTACGAACTCAAGGTAGTAAGCAAAACCAAGAACAGGAACAGAGACAGCAAAGCGCTTGGAGACAGGTGATGCTTCCCAGGACCGCAAGGAATTGCTCTCTCCTCGATCGGTTTGCCTTTCCAAGGTGCACGCCTTTAAGCGGCTTAAGTTTAGGCTGGCAGCATCCGCCAGCGCAGCGTAACAGCTCTCAGGGAACGTTGGGCAGTCGGGAGGTGGGGAAAGAAAGAGGCGCAGGAGAAGCCGGGCAGTCTGCAGGGAGCCAGCCGCCTCGCTGCTCCGCAGAACGCGCTGCCCCCCGCACGGCAGGCCGCTGCTGTAGTGGGGTGTCTCCTTCCTAAAATACTCCTCCACCCTAACCACACAGAGTTTACAAATCTAACAGGGTTTGGGTTTCAGGCTCTGTCCGCCACAGATCGAACACTCGCCCATCTTGGCAGCGGAGCACCATGAGAGGGAGCTTCAGCACAAGAGATGCGGCTCTCCCCTAGAGCCGGCGTGCAGCTCAGGACCGCACAGGTCCCGCCAGCAACCCGCAACGAGCCCGGTTCAGCCAGGGCTTTCCCACGCTTCAGAGCGACCTACGCCTTCACCCAGGGCACGGGAGCGAAACGGGGCACCACGCACACCGCCAGCAGGGCAGGAGCTGACATTTCACAGCTAAGAAACAACCACCGTCTGCGTTCAGTCTGTCTGGTCTTACACTCAGATTCAGGTTCGGTGCATTAGATATCGGACCCATTTCCCTTTTATCTCCCTGAACTTCTGCAACTCATTGCTTTTGCTGCTACAGGACTCTCAACAAGGTAGTGCTTGGCCAACAACTACCTACTCACCCTAAGCTTCTCCAGCGAGAGAGACTCCCGCAAAGATTGCCTGTATACTTCGGGAAGTGCCGAGAAGCTCTGGGAGAGTCTGTTGGCAGCAGCATAATTAAATAACAGCTCTCAGCAAGAAAAAAACCAAATCCAGCTTCAAGTGGGGTGAATTTAAACAGAAGGGACGACAAACAAGTGACAGCACGGAAGGATTGTCAGCAAAAGCCACTTCAGACTTCAGCTGTCCGAGCAAACAGGCAAGGTCACGCTACGGAGGAAGAAAGCTGAAGGAGCTTTTAAGCAAAAAGTACAGCTGCTAGGTTTGTTGAGGACCAGAGGTTATTTTATGTCTGCCAGTGTTTCTGCATTACATTTAACGACTTAGAAACCCCCTTTACCAGCAAAGTACTGACCTGCGTGGCTTCATATGCTCCACAGACAGCAGTTGCAACTGCGATACCTATTAAAAAAAAAAAGAAATCAAATGCTACCACTACCCTTGCTGCAAAGCCCGAACGTCCTCCGACTGCCAGGGCAGGGAATATCCCGGCACACACAGGTCACCCAGCGCGGCGCAGAGCTCCAGTCCGGCTGATTCCCAAGGCAGACACAGAAGCGCTTCCGTTGAGCGTGGAAATGTGACGGGGAAGGCTAGAATGTCCTCCAGCATCACGGTCTGCTTGGGATTTAGACGTGGGCAGCGCTGATGAGCGCCTGCAGCACTCAGGTGCGTGCAAGACATCCACTCACCAGCAGAAACAAGGAGGAGCCTATAAGCTCAGTAGCTAATATTTAACACACTCCAAATTTCACTACAGTTCAAAAAAACTAATTTGTTTGGGTCATAAAATGCACAGAGGAACCTGGATAGAGTTTGCCTAAGTAATATGCATCCTGTCTTGCTACGAGGAAGGTCTAACAGCTGTCCTAGGAAAGGGGCAAGCAACAGGGTGCCAATACAACAGCAAAATGACAAAGCACATCTATTTTGGGCTAAAACTGATGCTCCTTCTCCCAGTCTTCCCTGCAGCGATAGGGCCACAAAGGAAACCTCTAGCCACCCCAACACAGGCATTTCAGCAACGATTAACCCCAACTAATCACCACTGCAAGGGATAATTCTGATTATTCATGTGCCCCAAGCTGTAAATTAAACTGGGTATCTGTGTGGGTGATTGAAGGAAAATATTGGTTTTTGCCTGCAGGCAGAAAAAAAGCTGAAAAAAAGATCTAAGTGCTTAAAAGAATATATTAGAAGAGGCCGTTTTACAAACAACAGGATACTCTCAAACACTTACAGATCTCCCTGACTAGAAGGAGGATATGGGAAGGATTAAAATTCATTTCAAAGTGGGAAGCAGTAGGAACCAGAACCATGGAAAAGCTTTATAGAGAGCGCATCCACATTAATCCAGAGCAGCGAAAACTCAGAGACGTTCGATAAAGAAACAAAATCACTTAAGATAATAAGGGGAGGCTTAAAAACCCCGCTTAATTAGGCCTGGATTACAAACTGAGCAGAGGGGAAGCTTATTAGGAGATGACATTTGAAAAAGTAAAGCCATTTTCATCCAGTTTGCTGCGCTCGATAGGGATCAGCCCCGTTGTGTTTCTCCCGACAGAGGCGGGACCCGGCAGCCAGGCAGACCGCCGCCGAGGGGCACACACCGATCTGGGAGCCCCACGCTTGGTGCTTTTCCTTCTTACCTGCCCATGTTCATTGACAGCAAAACCTGCTTCCCACCTAAATCCTGTTTGGGATTATTATTGCAATCTAAGTGTCCTAAAAGTACCGAAATGGGAGTCACTGGATTTTTGTGTGTCTAAACTCACAACAGCTTTGTCATCTCGGTCCTCTGTAGAGAGAAAAATACCTCGTACGACTCCCGTTTGCGTTGAAAATAGTTCTTAAATTGCAAAAATTATGAATGAACGCTCAAAATACTGACCACAGAGCAGGTAAACTAAAGCTAGAGATAGCTAAAGGATCTCTCGGTGTTGACAGTGCTTTGACCTTTCCAGATAGCCTTAGCTGCTCTTGCTAGTGAATCAAGGCAGGAATCCCCGTGAGATCGTGAGGAATAGCTTTCCCACGCGGAAGGGGTGCTATCCTCTCAAGGGTCTGGACTTCGGCACCGTCACCCTGAGACAGAGCAACCAAGAGAGATAACGGGGCTCCTGGTTAGGTGACGGAAATAGGGAGCAAAGGAAAGAGGGAAGGTTAGAGAGCGGCGGTTTTAGGAGAAAACGCGTGTTCCAAATGGAGAGGGTGGCTCCAGAGGAGGGGGGTGACGGTAGGTGTTGGAGAAGGGCTTGTAGGTAACTCAGCGCAGCAAGATCCTGTCTAAACTCTCGGCCCTGCTGTATTGAAAGCAACAATAAAAGCAATTATTACCGATGCAGAAGAGCCTCCAGAACTACAGCCAGCCAACATTTCACGCTAAGGTCTTGACGATCAAAACCCACGGGGATATTGTCAATGGGATTATTTTATTCCGCTTTGGACACATCTAAAACCCCTTTGCACCTTGTGAACGCCTTCGCAGCAGGGTCAGAGACTGTTCCTAACTAAACCGTTGCGCGGAGTTTAACACACACCTAGTTCAGGGCCTCCCACGCTGCCCTTGCAGGTTTTGAGGGTTCAGGATTACGTTCCACTCCAGTTTGGTGTGAGTATCATGAACAAGCACGCAACAGCCAGTGCCAGTTACACCGCCAGCTCAGATCTGCCGCACCGGTGGAAAGGGCCGAGAACCCGGCTGGACTCTTTGGCAAAGCCACATTGGCGTAGAAGGTTTCACCGCGCTTTATTTGCCTGCAGGCAGAAGCCCATGAGGTGCTCAAAGCCCATTTGCTGCTCTCCAAGAACTGCGTGGCCTTGGCTCCACTCCTCTACCGAAAGCTCTTTGAGGGGATTTTAAGGATCTGCCTCCATGTGGGGTGGGACACCCCACTGAAATATCGAGGGAATATAGAAAGATATGTAAAGATTAGAAGGCACAAAGCTCAAGAGTAGGAACCAGAAGGCAAGAGATTAAGAAGTCTGAAGATGCTTCATGTTTCCAAGGACAGCTGCACATCGGAGTGGAGCGAGGGCAGAGAAAGCAGGCGGTAGCGTGCAGTACCAATGAAGGAGGTAGCTACAAGGCTTAGCACTTATTTTTAATCTCTCCAGATGTGCTCTTCCAGGATGAAATAGGAGCTCAGCCTGTCCAAACGCTCTTACAGCAAGGGAGCTACGAGAATCAAGACACAGAGAGACCTTTAAAGCAGAAATAATGCAAAGAACGTGGATTTACTTTGTGAAGACTTGGCACAGATCTGTTTGTCAGAGAGAACAACGGAGAACAGGAATTACCCATAACGTGATACAGGAGCTGAACCCAAAGGGCTCCTTTGCACCTTTACTGCCTTGACCCACAGCAAGCCCAGGTCACAAGCGTTAGGTACTGCCAGGCTTCTCAGAAGCAGCCTAATAATCAGAGAGCACAAAGCAAAAAAAAAGAAAAAAAGAAATGAAAAAAATTTAAAAATGCAGCCTGCCAGGCCGTTTCCTGCTACAGGTGGTCAGGGCAAGGTAACCCCCTTCCCCCGGGACGGAGTTCCGATGGCACAGAGGAGGAAAGTGTCACGCACAACGATTGCGTCTTCCAGGACACAGCAGAGGGACACCCAGCCCCTAAGTGACTTTAGTGCAATACTGCAACCCATTAAACATCGTCAGGTTACTACTGAAACACTCTTATTTTTCTTGAGGGAGATAATCCACCTTCCTCGCCTTGACTCATCTCCCCACCCCCCTCGGGTAGGGCACCAGTAGTTCCACGCGGTCTCAGGCAGCCATCTCCCGACCCCTCACCGCCAGGGACAGAGATGATTCTTTCATTCGTGTTTGTAAAGTGCTTTGCAGATATAAAGCTCTGCCTAAGTGCGAAGTGTTATTACTACCCACCTTCTGCCCACGAGTAGAGGCAGAAATTAACTCCTTCCCCCCCCGCTATCAACACGTGCCAGCGGTCTGCGTCGGGAGGCCAGCTAGCCTGCTAGCCTCAGCCTCCCTACACTCCCGCTCCTCTTCGCCCCTCTAAGCCGCCCAGTTTATTGTGCGTATTCCCGGACACCACCCTTGCAGCGTTCCTTGGGTGTGCGCGGCAATTCAGCCTTACCCTGCGGGGCGCAGCAGCGGGTGAGCCCGTGGCCCTTCCGCAGCTGCTCTCCAGGAGATCCTGGACCATGGGAGCCCTCAGCAAGGGGAACAACATTGCTCTGTTCTGAAGGACTTAGGAAGAAAGGGCAAAAAAAAAGAACTTGTTGCTCAGAATAAAAGCATTTGTCTTTTACAAATTGCTTTGAATTCCGAGGGGCTTCTTCCCTCCAATTCAAGACAGTAGAGAAAAGGTCACCTTTGGAACTCAAACCACAGGGCCGATATTTTACTGCCCGTTTAACAAAGTCCCTGCATTCCTAAAGGGCCTGTAATTTGTAAGGAGCAGGGGACATGGTATCCCCCGCTAAATTGGTGAGTGGGAGATCGGACCCAAAGGCCGGTTCGCTTCTGCGCGCCTGACATCATTTCCGTCAACGCACAGTGGCTACACCGCGCTCCCGTTCCAACTGGATGGCGTTCGGTACCGACCGTGCTCCGTCCGCACAGCCCTGCCCCACGCCTGGAGCTTCCAGAAACTCCTCAATGAACACAGCTAGCGGGATACCCAGCAGCCCAGGGATTTGTCATGAGCTAAGCTCCCGGGAAGCGCTGCATCCTCCCACGAGGGAAATATCGCAGCTAAGGAGCAGAAAGGAAGGCAGCAACACCCCTGTGATCATAAGGAATGAGGACAGGATTTTCCAGTGAGACCGAATGGTAACTGCTGAGCTTTGATGCGAAGGCTGTTTGTCAATTAAAGGCCTTCGACAGGTCACAGTATGTTTAACTTTCTAGATAGGTAGTTTTCTCCTGCCCCCACCATCGGCAGGCGCCTGCCTGGACAGGTCTGGCAGGCTCCTCCGGGCGCTGAGGCTCTGCACAGCAGCGCTCAGGTAGTTTTA
This sequence comes from Psophia crepitans, assembly GCA_013399095.1. NCBI lineage: Eukaryota > Metazoa > Chordata > Aves > Gruiformes > Psophiidae > Psophia > Psophia crepitans. The sequence continues at coordinate 83,456 of VWZZ01001651.1, read as the reverse complement.
CTGGCGACTTGGTCAAGCTTTGCGATGCAGTGCTGTGTGTGAGAGGCAGCCGAGGGTGGGCGGGCGAGCGAGGGATGCAGGCAGCTTCCCCCAGACTCCGATCCACTTGAAAAGCAGAGGCCTTGCCATCATCCCTGCCCATCCTCTCTGCCCTCAGTCCCCAGAGGGAGCAGCGCAGGAAGGAGAGAATGAACATGATTTTGCTTTTTTAGCCTCCCCGTTTGCTTAATAAATACCTTCCAAAAAGCTTAGCAGCTCTGTAAACATACAAGAGATTTCAATACTTGGTAAAAGTTCATCTTTTCCCTGAACTGCCAATGACAGAGGCTGGCGCTGATCTGCCATTGCTGCCATGGGCGACGTGAGGACCCAGCAGAGTCCAGGAGAAGCTCCCAGGCTCCACAGGGGCTGGGCAAACAACACTGGGTGTTGAGAAGCCTGTTAGATTTTGAAGTCGATCCATCCACACAGCTCCGAGATGAGAAATCCTGTCAGTCCTGCAGGAAATGTCGCCAGCTCAGAGCGGTCCAGGGAACTGAGAAGCGATGACGGTGACATCCAGGAGAACTCTTACTGGGCAAGGGAGGGACGTGGCAGAGGGCTTTGGCTCTTTGGAACAGCGTCCTTCCCTCTCAGAAGCAGCCTGGTGGTCACCGAACACAGAAGTACTCAGGGGAGAGAAAGCACAGTGCCAGCCCCGTTCTTGCTGCACCCGGCCAGGGGAGGGGAGACTGCATTTGGGGAGAATACAGCCCCAATGGCTTTAAAACAGGAGAGCGTCCTACAAAAGCAATCCCCACGGAAGTGCGACGAATTGGATCTCGGGCCAGATCCGACGTGGTAGTGCAATAGGGCCCAAAGTCTCAATCCGCTCATTTCCAAACCCTCTGACACGGTACCGGGGCGTTGATCCAGCCTGGCCCCCTTGCTTCTCTCTACCCAGTCCTCGAGCTTCAGAGAATCCACCCCTTCACCCCAGAGGGTTCCCTGAAGCAGGGTATCTCACTCCCAAACTCAGCAGGTGCCCTGCAGCAAGGAATCTGCCTCTGCAATGAAACAAGAGAGGCTGAGGTAGGGAGCTGGCATCTACCTGTAGCGACTCACAGCCTCTTCGCGTAGCAGGCCTCGGGACGCAACGCTGCTTCTCCCAGCCGCAGGCATGGCACTCGAGCACAATCCATCCTCCAGACACCAGCGTGCCACCACCGCGTCACCCCAGAAGGAATGTTTCCAGCCGTCTCCTCCGATCCCAACTGCCCAATGACCGCCTCCTCCAAGAATTATCCCAGCACTCAGCCTACGGGATCAGCTCTCAGAGCCGTACCCCTTTACCCGGCACTAGAGGGCTGAAATCATGAGGTCGTCCTGCTTGGCTGGGCTGGTTACATGCCCAGAGGGGGTGGAAGTCCGGATTTTGTCAGTGGCCAGGCACTCCTGGCTGCTCACACCCGTGGGAGTGATGTCCATGAGTTCTCCCGAGGAACTAAGGGGGAAAGAGGGTGAGACAGAGATGCCCGACGAAGGATCTGTTGAGCCTGCAAACAACCTCGGGGGCTTTGGGACTAGGTTGGGCTCATATTGTGCCCTCAACAGGATCTCCTGATCACTGACCGACTTGGGCATCTCTGCAAAGTCACTGGAGCTGTCTGACACCATCATGCAGTAGATGTCCTGGAAGGAGCTGCTTTTGCTATCCAAATTAAAGAGGCTGTCTATGAACTCAGCAAACTCCAGAACTTGGGGGCTGGGAACATCGGTGAGCCGTCCATTCTGGAGGGACAGCTCTTCACGAGGGGCTAAGGAAACACGGTCTCCCTCACTGCTGGCTCCCTCCTCGCTGCAGCGTCGCTGGGGGGTAGTGCCACCGCTGTTGAGCGCGTTGTCGGGGGGCTGGGTCTCCTGGGAGTGCTTAGAGAGGCTGTCAGCAGCCAGCAGCTCTGTCCGCGAGCTGAGGGAGGGATTCTCCTCAGGGATCACAGGGTCTATATAAAAGCAGTGCGTCTCATCCTTCTCCATGACAGCATGGAGGCTGGGGGAACCCCGGATGCTCCGAAAACCAGAGGAGCGCCTTGAATCAAAGCTGTAGATGGATTCGTTGTCCGAGAGGCTCTCCATGGTCGCGAGAGGGGCACGACGGTCCTGCAGCTCCACAGACAGACGTTCCTTTGTATCCAGGAGAAGCAGCTCCACGGGGTCTTTCTGCACAGGAGAAAGTGGCTTTGTCTCATAAAACCCCTCCAAGCTAATTTCGGAATGGGACTTGCTCCTGCAATGAGAAACGGACAATGTGAGGCTGCATCGCTCCAGAGCCGCGAGCTGCCAGAACAGCCAGGGGAACCAAGTCTTGGGCACAGAGTTCCTCATACGCACTGAGGGCTCCTGTTGTTGCTCTAACCAGAGCCATCCACGACTGCAAAAACCCTCTTATCTCTCCATACTCCCAGCTGAGAATATTAAGTACAGTTTCTTCCCACTGCAAACCCAGGTTCTTGCCTTTCTCCCTTTTCTCCGGGCTAAATGTCTTCCCTCTCAAGCACCACTTTCACTTAGGACCATGGTTCTGCTCCCAGTGAGACTTTGAGCGCTTCCAACTGAAGCGCCTGCAACCAACGTACAGTCTCTGCGCACGTGGACAAAGCCCTTTCTCACCCAAACACCTCCGTGTTAGAGAGGATCGAGGCAAGGGAGATCGAAGGACTGGCTGACAGTTATCTCACTCCTTTCTCTTGCTTCTCACACTCTGGAACCACTCCATCTCATGTCTTCTCCTCCTTCCCCAAGCTGGCAATCCCTAACTTGCCCCCTCAATGCCAGGAGGCTGTTAGAGCATTGCCCAAGACCGATTTGCCTACCGTTTCAGGTAGCAGGCTTCAAAACAGGTAAAAAAAGGAATTCACCTCAGCTTAAGACACGTCAAGATCTTTAAAAAGACTCTGGTCACACTAAAACGTTCAGGGATGAGGCATGGTCCTCCCCACACCAGGCACACACAAAGCCTGGGATTAGCTGCAGCCAAAGAGACAGCCCTAAAGCCAAGAAATCCAGGAAATATCTGGGAAAAGAGCCTGAGCCAGGGAAAGGACTGCTGCTCCTGCCACGGTGTACAGGGAAAGGTTTGTAAGGCGAGGGAAGCAGCTCCGTGGGTCTGCTCTGGCTATGGCACGGAAACCACCCCCCCCTCCCTGCTGCCTGACCCAGCTCATCTGCTCAGTCTCGCTGTGTAGCCCTCACAAACGTAGGCCGTTCCCCGGTTCTGCTCGTCCATCACAGCCGCGGTTCTGTTTCCAAGCTCTCCTCCTCCGCTGTCTCTGCCCATTCGCTCACTTTGTGACACGAACATTTTTGTATTATTTGCTTTCTTATCTTTCTTCTACATTCAGATCTCACTCGTGTTGTCTCAAGGATACTCAGCTGCCGGTCACTCGCACAGACCACCCCACCCTGCCCCTTCCCACACACGCACGGCTTCTTGTCGGGTGTCTCCACCCAAAAGCTCCACAGAAGTGCTTCCCGTGCAAAGAAAGAATCCTCTCCCACCCACAATGCCCGCTCCTGTTTCCACTCGCAACTCCCCTTGGCTGTCTCTGACTCTGAACCACCTTCCTTCTCTCATCTTCCCTGTTTTGTCCACAGCTTTGCCCTACAAAACACACAATTCTGCAACGAAGCTGCATGTTCCAACTTTGCAATAACTCTTTGCCCACATTTTTATATTCATTTTCTTTCCTTCTTGGAGGTCTGTGGTCCTGCAGTGCTATCTGAAAGCCTGCAAGGAGCCTCCCTGCCACTTGCTCCTGGAGGAAAGCTGTTTACGTACACCACAAAGAACGAGTGCTTCTCCAAACCATCCTCTGGGTACCTTCTCGATGTCCCTCCACCTTCCGGCCTTTGCCAGACTACTGATATCAGGGCTCAGCGATGGTCCGGCTTTCAGAAACCCAACCCTTCAGCGCTCAGAACACGCCTTTTCCCCTCCCCACTTTCTGCTGGACGGAGCTTCCTGCTCTTGCTCTTTGGAAACTGGACGCCAGCTGCTCTCCCCTCACCTCCCTCCACGTTCCCAGACTGTCCCATCTATATTACACAAGTCACACCAAATGCAGGTCTTCTGGTAAGCTTATGGGTCTCACTGCTTCTCGGCTTTTGAGAATCACCATATAGGCTATCTTTGGGCACGTAAATCACACAGGAAACCAGAAATTTGACTGCAGGCTTTGCCTTTACACTTTTCCGGGAAAGCCCCATTCTCTGGATAAGGAGAAAAGGAAGTTTCTTCCATATCCTTAACTTCTACCTTCTCCTGACCTTGCTGCACTCAGATTCTTGAGCCACACAAAGGATTTTTTCCTCCCACGAGGTGACACATGACAGACTGAAGCGAAGTAAAAGCCCCACAAAGGCTGCCCTTGGACCTCTCCTTTCCACAAACATGGATCACCGTGCCCCAAGAGAAAGAAGACCCAACAATCCTTCAAAGAAGCTGGAGATACATCCTTACTTAGTACTGCTGTTCCTTCTGTCCACTGTCACGGCTCCAGTTCCAATCTGCACCGAGGGTCCACTAGGTAAGGGCTGGCTCTGGAAGATCAGCTCTGGGGTGAGATCCACTTCTGTGGGACTCACCATCACTTTGGCTGCAGAAAGTAAAGCTGTTTTCCCCTTGTTGTAATTCTCCAAGACCTATTCAAGGCAAGCAGAGGAAGAACAGCGCTTTACTGGAGACAGAAGCTTTGCTGTTCTCAGCTCAAGGCTTTCCAATGGCTGGATCTGCCTCTGTTTCTTACCAACACCTTCCCACAAGCACGGGGGAAGGTCTTGAGATAAAGGATTATGTCAATGAACTCTGACATACCCTGCCCCGTCAGAATGCCCTGCTGGGAATCCAGCACTGGGGAAGCGACCGGAAGGAAGATGGTAGGATCATCCTTCAGACCAGGAGGGCAGAGGAGCCTTGGCTAAGTCCCCACAGCCAGGAACTGCAGCTTAAGTGATGGAGACCCAGTCTACAACCATTACTCAAACAAAGTCACTCCCTCAGACTAATGGAGGGGCTGCAGCCGCAGTCTGGAGGACTTCTGGATCTCACCTGAACCGCAGTCTCTAACGGATAACTTCTGAGAGAAGGAACCAAACAGCCAACCTCACATTATTAACACATTAAATTTGGAAAGAGGACCCAGTCTGGGACTCTGGGTACCGGGCTAGAGATCAGACCTCATTGCATCCACCTCTAATAGCCTGTGCGTGACTGGCTCAGAGCACAATCTTCTCTCCTCCTCCCCTCCAAAGTAAACGGTCTTGTGTGTTTAAACAGCCGGCTCTCCTGGGGAAGGACTGCCACCCCTGTGCCCATAAACGCCCGTGACAAGACATTCGTTTTATTCAGGCACCTAATTGCCTCTTGATCCTAATTCTCTGCGTTACCTTGTTGAGCCCTTCCATGACCACATACGGGAGGTGTTCGTGCAACATTGCCGGCGAGATGATCACTTCGTTAAACGCCTTATTGTCACCCCAGATAGCAAAGTAAGTGGGATCCTCTTGCTCGCAGCAACTGGAAGAGGAGTTGGGATACAGAGGGGAAAACAGGGAACAGGGGATGAAAGAGCAGTATTTTGGCATGGAAAAGAAAGAAATGGCAGGTTGCAGAGACAGAAAAAGAGGAGGAAAAACAGAGGGAGGAGATATTAAGGTACACCGGCTACTGCCACTGCTGCAAAACTCTGCACTAGCCAACAGCAACATGACTACCTTTACTCTGACAGCACCCACACAAGCACTGTCACCAACAAACAGCAGGGGCAGAAATAATAAAAGCCACCACCTTGTTCCTCAGTGGGTTCCTGTCTTGGGGAGCCTTTTCCAAACGACAGTGTTCGCCCCCACTCGCGGGCCGGCTACAGAGCCGTGCACAAACTCACCAGCACTGCTCCGCGGGATGATTGTGCACCACGTGGATGATGCGGCCGGGCGGGTAAAGCGGTGTGCTTGCAGACAGGGCAATAGTCAGATCGCTGGGATGGGTCCAGAGGCGATTACTCGTCACTGAATTTTCTTCTGTCTCTTCAGGGAGCTCCGACTTGGGTACGCACTTCGTAGCACCCACAATGATTCGCCACTGTTCACCACAAGAGAAAAGAGGGAGAATATTGAGAAGAGAAAAACAAAGCAAGGCAGAGTCACCTCACAAGACGCTATTAGTAGGTTTAACCTGAACACCTTAATGCCAGAAAAGAAAAAAAACCCAACCACATCTTGTGCCTTGATTGCTCAAATAACAGACCTACAGATAAAAATAACCCTGCCCAGAAAAGCTGTTTCTTCCTCTTCCAACTTTACCTTAGAAGTGGCAACATCTCATCCTTCCTTCCTTCTTTTGCTGGAGGTTTTTGTAGAGTTAAGAATCTACAGCAAGCACCAACTTGTCCACCCACTGGCAACTTCATATTTTCCAGGGTAAACAAGGTAGATGGAATCCAAATTTTTAATGTACAAAAAAATACGCAAAAGACTACACAACACAACCTGGCAAAACTTCTCTTTGGGCCTTTCTTTATGCACTAAAGGAAATCATAAAAATAAACAAAAATCCACCAAAACCCCCATACGCCTAAACACAGAACCCATAGAATGCCACAAGAAAAACAAACACAAGCTCAGTTTTCTCCCTCCACAGATCATTTCTAGAACATTTCTAAAAATCTTAATGCCTTACGTTTTTTCCATCTCAGTGTAGTGGTAAAGCAGCCTGGGGAGGAACAACTTTCCACATTTGCCATCTCCAAAACATTAACCGCTCATCCTAGAACAGCGCCACCCAGACAACGTGCAGCGGTGTCTATAAGCAGACGGCCGTTGCACTTCCTAGCCTCTTACCGTTTGTGACCGGCCAAGAACAGCTGCAGTGGGAACACGGGCTAAGATACGCGAGAAAATTTCCTGCTCGGTTATTTTAGATGGCAAACTTCTGGTGCACAAGCCAGAACCGTCATGCAGCCTTTGCCCTGACCTCTCCAGCTGCCTTCCAGCTCTTGCCATCACTCCTCTGGTTACCTAAATAGTTGTCCCAGCGGACCTGAGGAGACCTGGAGCGCAGAAGTCTGCAGTATTGCTATGTGACACTAAAAGTTTACCATCACTGCTCAGCGACTCACTTTTGGGCATCTGTTAATCTTTACTCTTACCTTTGGTTTGTTACTTCTTTGAAGAACATCCAGGAGCTGCCGGCGAAATCCCTCCAGCTGAGAGAGACCGATTCTGGAAAAGGGGAAGATGTGTTTGAAACGCTCGGGCAGGGAAGAGCAGGCAGGTAACAGAATGTAGGGACCTAAAGCGCAGAAGAACAAGAAGCTATGCTACGGAAGATACTAAGGGGCGTTGTGGCATCATCCAGGACCAAGGTTAAGAGGTGACAGGAAACCATTGTGATGATAACCGAGTGGGAAATGTAACAGCAGAATCAGATCAGTGAACACAGACATGAGAGGGGTCAACGAACGGGTAAGGAAAGCGGTGATGCAGTCACAGAAACAGGTGAGCAAGAAACAAGTATAGGATGACACTGCACAGATAAATTAGAAAGGTGGCACAGAGCTATATGACACCACCAAACAGATTACAGGACGGACAAGATTTTGTCTTACAGGTTACCAAAAGGCATATCCAACACCATTTAGTACTTTCCCTTCACTGAATCCTACATGCCTCATATCGTACAGGCAGAAATGTCACCATTTATCTGAGGTCACACAACGGGGCAGAAGCAAAAATAAAACCCAGGTTGTCTGGTTCCCAGTCCAAGGCCCTCTTCAGCAGAAGATGTCCCCAGGAGATGATGAGAGGTGAGAAACGCCAAGACATGAGAAATGAGGGAGCTGATTCAGAGACGTGAGATGATATGGAACAGGTATTTGGGACGAACAGTACAAAACGGGATGACAGCACAGCCAGTTCAGGGCAGAGTGTGAAGATGCAACCAGGAAGATGGCATAGACACATCAGATACCACAATTAGTGTAATTAGAGACAGGGTATTCACCCTTTCCTTTCATACAGGCAGCTGAGAGAGGGGGAGGGATATGTGTATAAAAAGGTGTGTGAAGCACCGATGTAGGTGTCCGGGTAAAAGTCAGGGCAGTGCAGGTAACTGGGAAGACACATGAGAGGCACACAAGGACAGGTGAGCGAGGAAACTGGGGACAGACATGATCTAGGCGTTGCTGATAAAAACAGGTGACTTTAGTACAGAACAGCAGGCACTCATCAAGAAATTCAGACACTTCTCAACTTGCCTGGGCACTAGATCTTTGCCAAGCACGACTGCAGTCACAAACTCTTTTGAATACTCCATGGCGTCCTCACTGGAAGAGAAACAGGACCAAGAAGAAGCAAACAGCGGTTCGCTAGCAGCAAACTGCGCTTCGCTTCCCAGTTTGCCGCTGGTGTCTGAGAGGTGACCAAACAGTGAGCCACGGCCCTAAAAATCACAACCCAAGCTGCTCAAGGCTTTTGGAACTTGCACCCTGATAACGAAAAGCCCGATACTCACATCCCATGACCCACGCAACATTATTCTGCGTATGGCTCTGAGTGCGCTTGGAAAATGAAGTCCTCAGTGCCTCAGAGTCATTTCCCGATAGTTTGGAATGGCCAGGACAGCAGAAAGGAAGATGTTCCATGCTCCTGAGACTACAAAGATGCTACAGATGGCCACTTTCTGCAGCAGTCCAAGTACCAAGAGGGAATTAAGGCTTCCACTCTACAAGCTGGTTCTGCAGTCAACTCCCTTCCTAGAGACCTCCTCCTGAATCCGTGATCACAGGCAGAGGCTGCATCGTTGACCTTGAGACGATTCCGGGCACAACACACAGTGCAACAAAAGCGTGATAGTCAGAGGCACCTCCCTGAGCTCTGAAACAGTTGAGGGAGCAAGGGGATCTCAGGAGTGGAAGCTCTGAGCAGAAAGCTGTAAAACCCTTACGAAACACTCTAGAGCGACTCCACTATAGCTACAGAAGACCAAGGATTACTATGGTGGCATGCCAGTCCCCAGATTCATTAGCAGGATGGTTTAAAACCCTTGTCTGCTCCTGGAACATGACGCAGTAACTATCACAAGAAGCTTCTGATAAACTCATAGCTGCTTTCAAGTGCCCCCATGATGTCTGTCACTACTGGAAAGACCTTATCTCACTTCACAGCAATCAAGTAGGATGTTTTTGTTTGGCTGCCATCTAAGTCATGTGACCAGCAGGTCTGTTCCAATTTACTGTGGGAGAAACCCACCATAACTCTCCTCAGACATCGGAGGCAGCTACCCTCCACTCCCCTACAGTCGAGGCAGAGGAGCAGGCACCCAAGAAGCACAAATCCCCCTGACCTACTTTAGGCACCTACTTTAGAAAGACAGAGATCGCACCCCAGAAGTTCCAGTTCCTTTGTCAGCTGCAAAAGGAGTCCAACCAACTAGAGCAACTGATGCAGGCTCTACATTTGGTCAGGTATCTCCCTTACAGCACATCGGCTCGTGGCAGATGGGGAAGAGGACACACTGACACTACGCAGAGAACAAGGAAACAGCACCCTGACTGCTGAACTCGCATTTTCCACTAGTCAGCGTGAAATCCGAGCTACAGCCGCAGACAACTACATCACAAACCAGATCAGTTGGGACAGTGACCACCAGCCATCAAAACCTTAACACCAAACTACTCGACAGAGCGCAGGCTGCCGACAACCCTCAAACTGCCTCTCCGTTTTTCTCCGTGCTTCTCAGGGCAGAAACTTGCCTTTTACTGCTCCTCAGAGCATCACGAGCAGGATCTGATCCAGCTAAAACTACACCCCCCTTTCTCTCTTCAGGGCTCCTCCTGCCCCAACACCTACCTCAGCAGCCCCCCCGGGGGAGAATAGGCGAAGCACTTCAGCGATGGATACTGTGGCCGCAAGAGGAAGGACAGGATGGCAGCCGTGCCAGCCCCGAGGGAATGACCAACCACAATGAGGCCGTAGTGTTTTGTTCCTCTCCCCTGAAAAGAAAAACACACAAAACAAGAAATTGAGGTCAGACTGAAAGGTAAATCCACAGAAACCCCCAAAATCTGTCCCTTTCCCCAGCTGTGAGTTTTTCCTTCACAAAGAAAAACCAGACTCCACCAGTTCCTCCACCAGCAGGCACTAGTGAGGGTATGTTAGATTCTGAAACGGAAGCAGAGTTCTGATTTACACTGCTTAGTCTAAGTCACAGTGGCGGTGCCAGCACATTCCTGCCCTGCAACGCCGCTTGTTCTGAAGGGATGCCAGAATCCATCCTCTCTTACATCTCCCAGCAATCAGTGTTTGACCTACTCTGCCTTTCCTAAAAGAAAAAAAAGTAGGAAGGAAAAGGAAATGTACATGGGTTGGTTGAGTTATTTAGGATTTGATATGAGGTTTTGCTCCTCTTCAACAGCCTTCTGATTAATATCCGAGTCCAGGCTCGCATATCTGTGGTCTCCTTAGTTCTATCCCACCACTTGTGCAGGCTGAAAAAGAGAAATCCTAGCTAATGGTTTGAACAGTAGTCTTCTAAGTCCAGATGCTCTCAACAGCTGGCTGCTGCTCGAGTCACACAGAACATAATACCAGAATGAAAGATCTCCTCTTTGTGTCACATGCCTCCTCAAGACCACCTCTAAGCCACCGCCTGTTACAGTCAGCAAGGTGAAGGCTGGGGAAGAATTAAGACTTTATACACCTCGCTTGGTTTACTTCTTCCTTAAGCACCTGCTGCGGCCAACTGTTAGAAACAACGTACAGATGAACCTTTGGTAGGACCTGGGAAGGCATTTCTATCCTGGCCATAGCTCTTTTTTCAGATATTCTTCTGAGTTCAGCTTCTACACACAAGCCAGTTGCTTCATCTCGTATTAATCAAGCTCAGGTCCAGCTAGTTACACAATCTTTCATTGATTAGAAGGCAGACTCACCCTACGCAAAGCCAGCTTCAAACAGAACACGGTGCTTATTGTCACACACAGGAGACAAAGCATAGAGCTGCAAATGCCACCGTATCCTTACCGGCCAGGTGGCAATTCAGCTCTACAGGACATCAGGAGAGAGCCCTCGTGAATAACAGCTCACTTACCAAGACTCATATTCACTTTCTGGGCAGAGAGGAATAAAGCACCAGATAAAGAAGTCAGACACCGACATCTCTCTCCCTACAGCTACCAAACATCGTGAGGCAGATAATTCTGTGCCAATCGGTGCAATGCTCAAGTTTCGGGGAACCATGGAGGCTTTTCTCCCTTGAGCTATTGCTATTTTCCCTACGTGCCGCTCAGGCCAAGGCACTCTTCGGGCATGAGGAAAGGACAGCTGTCTGACAGCGGGGAACCAGGCAGTTCTGAAGCTGCCGCCCCAACGGAGACACAGACTGTGCTATTCCTGACACCTAAACTAAGGTAAGCCGCTTCGTAACATCTCTCCTGGGCTCTCCGATAGCTCTCTATCACAAAAAATGTGTGTGCACAGGCAGTCAGTGTGGCATCCCAGCGCTGTCTCCGAAGAGAATCTCCATAGAGATAAGGTTTTAGTTCCTGTTGATTTGTTTTTAATGTTCCCTGCCCTGCGTTGCCACCAAACGGGACTTCCTGCCTCCGCTTTGGCCAAGAAAAAAACCAACCCAATAATAAAAATCAGGAGCGCTGCAGTATTGGTGGTTTGAAAATAAAAAAAGCCTTGGGGGAACGAGTAACCAGTTGCCTGTCTGGCACCCCAGAGGGATAGGAATTGAAGGAAGAGTTGAGAAATTAGTACAACAGATTCAGGGCCATGGAGGTTCCCCCAAACCCAGTGTTTTAGGGAAATGGCACCTTCCGTGCAGCCCGCAACGACAAAAGAGAGCTAACACTCACCAAGTCTCGTCCAAAAGCTTGAGAAAGCACCATTTCTTGCTCCAATTTCTTCTTGATATACTCAGCAGATAGCACCATTCCCTGAGGGAAACATGAAGACAGAGTAGGATGTAAACAGTCGCATATCAGCCCCGATCTAAACATCCAGCAGCCACCACGCTGCCCCGAAGGCCGCGTGAGCTCTGGAGTGCCGCACAGCCCATGCAGAGCCACAGACCGGTTCAGAGCAATGACGGTTCTTAAATTAAGGTAATACACCAAGGACCTATTGCTGGGTCCAGAAATAAAAGGCGGCGAACAACAAATACAAAACAACCCACTTCAGCACAAGGTTGTGTATCTGGAAGCTCAGCAGGCACGGGGACCTGCAGGAGAACGGAGAAGCAAACTTTGCTTTTCTGCACGTCCGTGCCTTAACTGCAAAGCTGGGCTCTCCCATTTAAACCTGAATGTGAATAAAAGCATGGGCTGGCCTAACAGGCAATAAAACAACCACCAAGACACCACTGGAGGGGAAAAGCGGCAGCACTATCTGTATAGGAAGAGTTATTGATGGCCAGAGAAGGCAGCAACTGTTCAGGGGATTCAACTGTCAAAGGACATTAATCACAAATTATTAAAGCTTTTTATGCTCTAAGAAGATGGGAAACAAGCGGCGAGTCCAGTTTGAAACATTCACGCTCTGCTGAGGGCTGTGCCCGAGAAGCATTTCTCCCTCCGCACGACGGTTACAGGCGCAGTCGGTCTGTTACGAGCAAGCAGTTGGAAGTTTGGGCTGTTGCAGGAATTCCCGGTAACGCCCTTCCGACAGTTTCACTCGCTGATAAGCAAGCCTGAACACCAGCGCTGCAGTCCAGGCTGAACAGCAATCAGCTACTTCTAATTTGGTGATTACAGACCTCAAACAATTCACGCTGGGTAAATAATAATTGCCCCAAAACCATGGAAGATCATCTCCATCGCTGTTTTCCATTACACTCCTACCCGAAACCAGTTTAAGCCCAAAGCGATCGTTACCGAGCACTGTCTAATCTCGGAGAGATACAAAGAATTCGTGGCCCTCTCAACAAGCACAGAAACACGGAATTTTCAAAGTCCTCAATATCAAACACACCATCAAAACCAAGCTGACTACTGAAGAGCCCGAGCAGAGCGCAGGTGGGTCTGCTGAGCCTGAGAATGGGACGTGGGGAACGCTGCCGTCGTTATCAAAAAGCCGATGCCGCGCTATTCCACGCCGGCGTGCGGGTCTCTCAGCAGCTAGCCAGCTTCCGCCGCGTTCAGGAGAGGCTCCGTTTCCAGCTCTAATGAGAAGTGAACAGCAGACTACTTATATAAATTTCTGACATGACTTTAGGATTCTATTTTTGTAAAGCATGACCTAAATCCATGGCGATGTTACTAATGGGCTGTTAGTCAGCCTTATAGCTACGTTTCTGATAATTACACTATACTCTAATACAGACAGTGATTTTAATATTATGTAATGAGACTTATCACTGCAAAGTTACATTTAGATTTTCCATAAAAGCGGACACCGTTTCCTAAGTTTCAAAGGAATAAACCTATCTGGGCTTCGTTTTCAAACCTAGCTTGTAAATAACTAAACCGATTGGCGATGTAGGGAAAAGGAAATGGGAATATTCTGTATCGCTTCGCGGTCTGAAGGCACGGAACTGCTCCGTGCTGTTTGA
>VWZZ01001651.1:15881-69825 GCA_013399095.1 Psophia crepitans | reverse complement strand
GGGGGGGGTGTGTGTGGGGGTGTGTGTGTGTGTGTGGAAAACCCATGGAGGGGGTCTGAGCCTGAAAGTTATTGCTATTTGTGACCGTCGTATCAAACTGGTGAGAGCTGTTATCGCGGCGGAGCTTTCCAGGCTTCCTTCTAGCAGCTACTTCTCATCATCCCAGTTGGCTCAACGCCAGGAAACAAACCTCTGGAACATCATTTTAGTAGTTTTGTTCTATACCAGTTCCACAGAATTAAGTACCGATTCGTGCCCTTGATTTATGATTATTTTTAAGTTAATTTTGTTATAAACTTAGTGGATTTTATTTCAAAAATAGTGAAGCTAGATGGTTTTTGCAGTTAATTTCCCCCAGGGATTGTCACAATCCCTTTTTTTTCCCCGCATGCTAACCCATCCACCTTAGTAACAACTAGATTTTTTTGGACCCAAAATAGCTCAGAGACCTAATATACATCTTAGCTGCAGCATTCAGAGCAACCCAAGCAATCAAACCACTTTCAGCTTGGTGCCGGTGGGGTGATAAAAAGGCTCCCGTAAACACCAACAGCTTTAATTTGTAGGATGCCTGACCAGCACTGTGCGAAGCAGTGACGGGCAGGCTCCGCAGGCAGCCATCACAGGCTGCACCAGCCTGCCGGGTGTGCGGGACGGAGTCAGCAGGAAAACCCAGAAATCAAACAACTTCGAGGAAACTCCCAAATGGCCAAGCGCTTTTCTCCAAATTAAATGTGTTAGCAAGTCACTTCATTTATTTTTGTATTGAAGTTGACTTCTGGGCATTAAAAATGCATTAAGACAGACATTTTTGAATTTTATTATCTCCATTAGTTTCCCTTGGGAATCAACAGTACATTATTGTCCGAAGATTAATACTGATAATAATTTCAGATAAAGCTATGTTTCTGTACCAGCAACAATCAAAAAAGAAATAACACAAAGGCCAAAAACCACCTCAATATAGAACAAAGGGACTGAGCTGACAACGTTTCATCTAAGTCACTGGCACAGCAATATTTCCACATCAAGATCAAAAGAAAAGCCACCTTCTGCTAGGATCTGCGACTAGCTTTTCTCATTCAAACCAGAACAAATCCCCTCGCTTCCCTCTGGTGTCCCTTTGCCTTTCTCTCGTTGCATGAACCGTTGCTCACACTGACTGTTGCAAAGTCACTTTGAGCTAAATGAGTCCGTACAAAACCCAAGGTGTGCTATCGTTGTCAGCAAACCTCACGCTTCCGAAGCGCTAAACAAACAGGTTGCTGTCACTGCGAGGTTTATCTATGTTTCCATAACACATCCCGTGTAATTGCCAGGTTGATTAATTTTCGCATTCAGGGGGAAACAAAGGAAACAGCCGTTAGCCAAATACCAGGTTCACAGTGTTGTCTTCAAAATAGACTCTCTGGGAGACTTGGAGACTACCGAGGGTCCAGACAACTTTCTTAGGTAACTGCTTCTCCATCAGACCCATATCTGCAAGTCCCACATGTGGGTCAACGCAATGCCAAGCACAACTCCAGGCTGGGCAGGGAATGGCTGGAGAGCAGCCCTGAGGAGAAGGACTTGGGGGTGCTGGGGGATGAGAAGCTCACCATGAGCCGGCAGTGTGTGCTGGCAGCCCAGAAAGCCCCCCGTGTGCTGGGCTGCATCAAACCCAGCGTGGCCAGTAGGGCGAGGGGGGGGATTCTGCCCCTCTGCCCCGCTCTGCTGAGACCCCCCTGCAGTGCTGCCTCCAGCTCGGGGGGCCCCAGGGCAGGACAGACATGGAGCTGCTGGAGTGAGTCCAGAGGAGGCCCCGGAGATGCTGGGAGGGCTGGAGCCCCTCTGCTCTGGAGCCAGGCTGAGGGAGCTGGGCTTGTCCAGCCTGGAGCAGAGAAGGCTGCGGGGAGCCCTTGGAGCCCCTCCCAGTGCCTGCAGGGGCTGCAGGAAAGCTGGAGAGGGGCTGGTTATCAGGGGGTGCAGGGACAGGCCAAGGGGGGTGGGTTTGAACTGGAAGAGGGGAGCTGGAGCTGAGCTGGGAGGCAGCAATCCTTCCCTGGGAGGGTGCTGAGGCCCTGGCACAGGGTGCCCCGAGAAGCTGTGGCTGCCCCTGGCTCCCTGGCAGTGCCCAAGGCCAGGCTGGATGGGGCTTTGGGCAGCCTGGGCTGGTGGGGGGTGTCCCTGCCCATGGCAGGGGGTGGGACTAGATGGGCTGGGAGGTCCCTTCCCACCCAAACCAATCTGTGATGCTGGGATATCCAGCTAAGCATTTGAGCACGCCCTTCTCTCTCACCTCCTAATTCTCTACTTCCTCAAGCAGAGCATCAAAGCACAGAGCAGAGATTTGGCGTTCAGACAGGACATCACAAATGATATAGGAGCTCACAGCTCCCAAGGACTTGGACACTCAACATCCCTCCCTGAAAGGACCCAGACCAGAATAATCAGCAGCATCTCATCTCCCTGAGCAGCAGCATTTCCAGCAGCTGCTCCCTTCCCTTCCACCACGCACAACCTCCAGTTTGTATTTTTCTTTCCCAACCTGGCACCACATCTTGAGAAGCTGCCAAATTCCTGATAATCTTAAAACTCAGCATGTTTCTCATTACTTTGCTGGACTGGGGCAAAAGGTCGGCTCTACAATAAATCGATTTAGTCAGCCCAGTCCTGATCACTGACACAGAGTATCAGTCTAATTACCCAGATGCAAGTGCTGCCAGTATCCTTTTATGAGCTTCAGCGCCTGTCCCCTTACA
Source organism: Psophia crepitans (assembly GCA_013399095.1). NCBI lineage: Eukaryota > Metazoa > Chordata > Aves > Gruiformes > Psophiidae > Psophia > Psophia crepitans. Next base: position 67,084 of record VWZZ01001651.1, on the reverse strand, counting down.
ACAGGATTTTAAAGCACGTTCTCAGGGTTTGATTCTGAAAAGGTCAGTGAAAGAGAAAGTCGATTGAATGCCTCCGATAATTTTGTTCCAGGTCTCCACAGCTGACTTTTGCAGTTTGGTTTTTACTAATTGTATGAGGTTTTTTTTTTAATTACAGGCATAGTGATTTTAACAGTTACAACTAAGGATTTCATTTTAACATCTCAAAGCCGTTTCACTGCAATTATTTAACACCCTTCTGAAAAGCACCTCAAGCAATTGAGATCACTTTTAGAGGGCCTATAATTAAAAAGTGAAAACATTAGAAAAAGAAGCGATTGGGTGTTGGGGGGGTTTGTTGGGTTGGGGTTGTTTTCTTTTAACACACCTTGTGTCCCAGCCACGTGCCGTGGTGCCCCTCAACCGGAAGGCGCTCTGCATCCCCAGTTAGGTCAGTCAGGGCATCCTGGAAGAAAAACAGCCACTGTGCTTCAGGTAAATCAAACACCACATGCGAGTTGGGAAGGGCTCAGACTCTCCAGAAAGTTTATCAGGGTGACCAAAGGTATGTGAGACCACAGCAGAGCACACTTACTTTGGGAGAGAGAGTTCCTCGGATACTAATGACCACCTTCTTCTTATCGTGGTCCACAGCCACATAGAAAGGCGTTTCATAAACCTGGAAAAGATCCACTACTGTAAAAATCAGGTGAGACATTCCTGTTTAATTATTCTCCTGCTCAGGGCAAAGGAGGCAGAGCAGCCTGACAGGTTATGCCTTAAGGGTAAGCACTCCTCCAAGTAATCTGATTTTTGGTAGTAGCAAATATTTCTGTGCGAGTGGCAGAATTTCTTGATGGAGAGATAGGATGGAAAGCTCTAGGGTCAGAAAAAAGGGCTTAAATTTCCTTCTTTGTACCACTACACCTGGAAGCACGTAAATGCTATTAGGAAGGGCCTTAGGAGCATGTCCCAAATATGAAGGGGGTTGCAGATTCTCCTTACTGCATCGTGGCAAGAGGTGTAAACAATGTCCACTGAAGTCATATTCTCATCCAAGAAGTGACGCCGGATGGCAATGGCATTGCAGCCACAGCAATTATCCTCTTCAATGGTGACACTCGGTGCATAGCGGGGACGTGAAGGACAGAGGCAGCAACACCTGCAGGAGGGAAAAAAAAAAGCTTTGAGGGAGAGAGGAACGTGGAAGAGACTGGCTTGAGCGGAATGCCTAGGGATAAGGGAAAGGCAGACCCCGCATGCCGCACTGGCCTCATCTCAGCAGCAGTGATTTCCTTCACTTGTAGGAGCTCTCGCACAAAACAGCGCACAAGTCATGGTTCAGCACCAAAAAGGGGCACTGGAATCAGATGTAGTTTTCCTTCTGAGCACCAGAGAGAGCTACAGTGCAAGCAGACCCCAAGGAATCAAGGCACGGTGCGGCTGGGATCTCTCCTCAAAGGGTACCATGCTTCATAGCACAGCCCTGCACTGCTTCAACACACAAAGCGGGTAGCATTTGCTGAGATCTAGATTTATTTATAACAAAAAAAGTAAATTTGTTCTAGAACAAAAACAGAAGCACGCATTTGGTTTTTTATCCTTCCTTCCCTTATGAGACATTTCACAAATGGAAGGACTCTAAAGGAAGTATTTTCAGCACAGAAGCTGCCTGTGTAAGTGCAAAAAGCTCCATCCCAAAGAGAATCCGATGACAGCATTACGGCGGCTGAAAGCAAACGCTTAGAACCGTGCAGTCCTGCGCTCAGCTGCAGCACCGCTACCAGGAGTGAGCACTGTATGGCACGGCAGGAAAACAGTCAGCCAGAGAGAACACAGCACAAACTCTGGCCAAGTCTTGCCAATGCTTTAATAAAGGCCCAAATGTCAGCTCTCTGTGTATCTGGGCTTGCTGATAAATCTGATTTCTGAGCTCGGAGACAGCTATTTTGACTCCGTGTGAAAGCAGTCTTGCGCCAGATGAGTTCTTTCTGCTGCCTGTTCAAACTGCACAGGGCTGGCATGATCCTTAGTGCACCAGAGAGGAGAGACCAGAGGACAGTCTGGTTTATTTAACAAGAGAAGCAGATAAGCAACTTTAAAGACTTAAAGACATTGGAGTATGAAGGCACAGGGTTACAGAAAGATGGAAAGGAAAAGCAGAAAAAAAGCAGAAGAGGAGGAAGAATAGAGGGGTGATGAAGACAGTGAACTGATGAAAGGAGAATTCTAAATCTGGGAGAAAGAGAAGGGAACAGATAAGAAGAGAAGGCAGAGTGATAGGCAGGATGGCCACTCACGAGCAGGATCTGGCCAGGCGACAGAGTCCACATGTGGGCTTCCTCATCAGGTATATGGGCCAGCCATAGGCAGCCAGGGCAAACAGCATGTAGTAACACACCTCTTTGTACCGCTGCATCTCTTGCTGAAAGAAACAAGAGACTCACCAACGGCCTCGTTCTCTTTTAGACCGTAAACTTTTTCTACTGTTCCCCTTTTTCCACCACAGTTAGACACGTGCGCCCTTCTTCCTGAGCATCAGCGTTCTCTCCCAGCACCACCAGAACAGCCCCGGCAGCATTTCAGGGGACTGCAGCAGAGCAAGCTGGTTATGCTGGGCCAGATCCACCCCCCCCCAGAACAGCTCACTAGAGCTATGCCTATTTTCCTCTGTGGAGCCGTTTAACAAAGCCAGCGCTCCCCCGTGTACCAAACGCCCTGCTGCAAAGGAGGGTCACGCTCTGCGGGTTTTGCCCCACCCTGCCCCAGCTATAGAGAAGATAAACGAGTTTAAGTCCCAAGGAGATGAGCTCTCTAAATGCACTGTCACAGGCCATAAGGAAGATGTCCAGAGGGGACCATAAAGCCAGCCTGGGGCCACATGCCTCAGCGCTGTCTCCTATAAGCTCCGCTGCCATCTCTCCCCACGCACTGTTCAGGAGAGAGGCCGAACACGCGCAGGATGTCGGAATTAAACACAGCACAGCCACAAGCAGGTTCATCACAGAATCGCTTGGTCAGAGACGCCTGGATTGGGTCGGTTTTGCCTCTCCTGCAGCGATCTGATTTAATCAAGGGGAGTGAAGAGAGTTTGCCCTAGGAAGGGCTGCAATAGCAGCATGCCAGGAGAAAAGCCGAGCTTAATTCACAGAGAGGAGGCCGCAGCCATTTCCGTCCTGAGAACTGCCGACCATCAGCCCCAGGAAGGGCGGCTCTGCCTCGCTCCAGGCAGCTGCCCGTCCTTACTGGGATGGCACCGTGCCTGCTGGGCTCCGTGAGCTCTGCCCGTGGCACTCCCGTACGGAGTTCTGCACGACGCTCCTGGATGCAGCGCTCAACTCCCACCTCGGGCTTTGGGGAAACCTCACGTTGCCTTCCCCCATCTGAGGGGACAGACTACCCCTCCCCACAAAGCAGAGGACAGAGATAATGCTTTAAAAGTGACCTGAAGACAAAAAAACCTCCAGAGACCAAGTGCTGTGCGACTCTGTTGTGCTAATCTTTCCTTTTTTCTTTTTTTGATTATTCCAGAGAGGGGGCAGAAAGGAGAAGCCACTAAAAGAAAGAAAACAGGGTACGGAGGGAAGCGCGGTGAGTTTGCAAGATCCCAGTCCAGTGACTTACCGCATTTTTCAGATCCAGATACTTTGTGTTCCGGGTCACTGGCATCCCAGACAGAAAAGCTAAAATGTCATTGTTTGCCTGCAAGTCACAAACATACACAAAAATTCTTCTCTGTGGCACCCAGACAAAAATCTACGCCTGAGAAGCAGAAAGCAGTACATGTAACCTGGGACAGGATACTTTTGATTCTCCCAACCGGTCTCTTCAACTGGTCCCAAGTCGGCTGTTCTTACTTCTCTGCCTCATCTGCTGTCTGAACCACACCTCTGCGGGGCGGGGGAACAAACCACCCAAACAATTTCCCACTGGGTTAACAATCTGCAAATCTCGATATCAGTAATGGTTTGGGAATTTAGGAATTTTTCCTTAAAGTTTCTCCTGCAGCTTTACCCAGACGCTGGAGTCTTCTCCATAGCACTGGACAGGGGGAATCATCACCTTCCCATTCACTTTCACATACCTGCCACCTCCTTTGAGGTCAAGGGCTAGATCTGTCTGCATCACCTGCCTAGAGAAGCCAACAAGGCTTTGCAAGTTTGACCATGTCAGTTGGGCCCTTTGGGAGCTTCGGAAAAAGCCGCTAAAGAAGTTTGTCCATTTATTTTACAGCTCGGTGACTGCCAAGAGCCCATCACGCACCAGAAACGAGGTGGACAGAGTCCTGCAGCTCTCGCACAGTGAGTCACAGGAGCAGGAGGTTAAGTCAGAGGCCGAGCGAGATGCCCACTGCCGCCCCCCCGCACACAGCGACGGGCCCCCTCCACCCACCTCATCCAGCACGGCGTTGCGCTTCGCCCGCTGGCGCTGGCGCAGAAGAACCAGGCCTGCAATGATGTCAGATGGGACGATGTCAAGGTCTCGGAAAAACTCAGCAAAAAGGTAGGCGATTTCAGAGTAGGCGTCCTGCAAAATCCAGGGAGAGAAGAGTTGAGGAGGAGGAGTTTGGGTGTGGGGAGACTCAAAACAGGACACAGAACGAGAACCATTGCGGCAGCAATGGCCTCATTTCTGTAGCGCTCACTCCAACACATCCACGAGATTCCTTCGGGGAACACCGTATCTGCTCTAATCATATTAATCTCTCATTTATTTTACACAGTCACACTCGGAGGCCTCAGCTGTGACTGGATTTGTACTATGCTGGGTGCTTATGTGTGGGCAAGCAGACCACCTCGACATCGAAACAGACAGGAAGGGAGAGAAGAAAAGATTTACAACGTAGAGATGAAAACAAGACTGGGTTTAAACTAACAGAGGGGAGATTGAGATTGGACGTTAGGAAGAAATCCTTCCCTGGGAGGGTGCTGAGGCCCTGGCACAGGGTGCCCCGAGAAGCTGTGGCTGCCCCTGGCTCCCTGGCAGTGTCCAAGGCCAGGTTGGATGGGGCTTTGGGCACCCTGGGCTGGTGGGGGTGCCCCTGCCCATGGCAAGGAGTGGGAACTAGATGATCCTTGTGGTCCCTTCCAACCCAAAGCATTCTGTGAAGACAGAGGAAGCAAGATCAGAACCAATTCCCAATTCAGTGTCATCTCAGAGTCATCCCTTTCTCCTCAAAAGTAATCTCACTTGAACAAAGGCTATTTGGGGAAAAGAGCACTAATTTTGTCCTATTTAACATCCTCTTCAATTCTGTAACTCCGCCCTGGGAACATTTTGCCCGTACTTAACCCAGACCTCAGCATCCCAGGCACAGAGAAACTGAGAGCTTCCAAATCCTGCCACTGCACAGACTCCGTAACTGCTCACTGTTCCCCACCCCGCTCTTCGCTAAGTGATTTCAAAGAGTTCCCATGTGGTGTTACACATGGAAGCTCTTGGTATTGAAGGAGCTGACCAGTTACCAGGCTTTTGAAGATTTATCTTTGACTCCATCCAAGCAAAAGGGCCTCAAAAGGAAAAACCTGGGAAAAGATTTGAGTTATTAAATGCAAAGTGCCCAGAAAAGAAGGTGATCAAGCCCACAGAAGGAAGACATCACAGGAGGGGAAGAAGTGCAAGTGACCTTAGAAGGTCAAGCAAAGGCTCTGAAGCAGAGCAACAGAGGTATTTTGAGGAGAAATGTTATTCTCCTTTGCTCTGTACTACAAAAAAAGCCCCAAAACCTTAAGTGAGACTGTTTTGGGAGGTTGGAGATGGGCTGGACTGTGAGATGATGCTGATCTGGCCATCGCTCAGACCAGCAACTTTAGAGACAAGGGGGACCCAGAGGCTGGATCAACAAAAAGTACACAAACCATCAGTATCTTGGCTCCTGCCATCACTGAGCCTCTCCTACCAAGGTCTGTCACGGCCTTATCCTGCGCTTTTAGCCTGTATTTTTACAGCATCCTTTACTCAGCACCTAAAGCCCTGTGACTGCAGTCCTGTCTGTAGAAAGCACTTGAAGACAGACTAGTCTTCAAGACAGGCTCTCTCCATCACTCTTTGACAGGCAAGAAAGTAAATCCCCTCCCTCCCTAGCAGTCTTGCAGGAAGTGACCTACATTCTTTTATCTCTGACAAGCTCCTGGAGTGCAAGATTACTTTCTATCATTTTTCACTTGCCTACAAAAGCAAGTTAAATCACCATTGAGAACGGGGTTTCAGGTGCCAACTGTGCAGGTTCCCATGCCAGCTGTGCCTTTGAAGAGCAAATGGACTGGCATTAACCTCTCCCACATCACAACCGCAGTACCCTTGAAGTACTGACCCCATAAATCTTAGCGCAGCTCCCATAAGCACAGCAGAAATGCAAAGAGCCTCCAAGTAAAATACGATGAACTCCCATTAACCCAAAGCGACAGCAACACCTCTTAATACTCTGAACAAAAGAAAAAAGGCCGTAACAGAAGTTCAACACCTGTGTTCTGTTCTGAAGGAAGAGTTTTTGCTGGAGCACCTGATATTGTACTACAGGATTGACTATATTTTCTGCTACAAACCCTGCGGGCTCTGCAGCATCACTCCAGACTCACAAGAACGGGTTCTTGCCCCAGTGCCATGTCCACTCTGCAGAACTCTTTTTCCAGCCCAGAGGATGATGATCTCTGCTAGAACGTTTTTTCCACAAAGACTGGGAAAGACAGCAACGGATTCATTTCTGATCCATTACATACGCGCTCATTCCACACGCTGTCACGCCAGGACACACAAAGTCAGAGCTTGTTTCTGCAAAGAAAAGAGCCTGGAAATGGCTCAAACTGAATGTAAAATGGAAATTTAATTGTAGAAGGAATTTTGAGATTCTGGTATCTGCTTTTACCCTGAACTAAAAAAAAAATAAAAAAGTAGAAATAGACAGTCACTGCAGAATGAAGAGTTTGTTAAAAAAAAAAAAGCCTGACACGCAGTGAAATATTTTGCATTCCTGAATAAAATAGAGTTGTTCAGAAACCAGGCCGTTCGGATGCCTGCCAGGGCTCCTGACCCAGGGCGCACCCCCAGCACAGGCGTCTCTGGGTACCTGGGCAAGGCCTCCCGACCCAGGGTGCACCCCCAGCACAGGCGTCTCTGGGTACCTGGGCAAGGCGACCCTGTTGTGCTGTCGGGGGGAGGGAAGGTGCCGCTGCTGTGGCAGCACAGGCAGGCAGAGGAGCAGGCAGTAACCCCCAGGGAAACGCTGCTGGTTGAGCTGCTGGGACACAAACGTCGTTCTGATTCCGTTTTCCAGATGGACTTTCCTAAGCAGCTCTAGCAGACGATCTGTGAGAGCTGGCAGGCCCGGGCTGTGACTTCTCAGCGGGGCAGAAGGTTGAGGCCGGGACGTTCCCTGGGAGCGTGGTGGTGTTTCACCCAGTACCGAGCAGCGTGCCACCGGGAAGGGTCAGCGTGCCGGTACGCGTCGCTGGATTTCTGCAGAGGGGCTATGACAATTCCTGCAGCCGTCCACACTTTGGAAACCGCACCCTGGGGATAACTACACAGCACTTAGCAACAAACCCGTTTAATCTAATTCATACCGGTTGCCATCTGCGATGAACAAATGTTCAGGTAGCCTTCACCTCACTCACCGCTACCCTTACACAGCTCTTCATCTCCTTACCCCTCTCCCTTTAGAGGTTAAAATCCCCATCTCATTTCTCTTCCTATACAAGTTCATATCCCCTCCAATATGCTCCTTTTTCTGCCACATCTTTTAGGAGACCAAACACCAGGCTATATTTAGTGAGGACATGACTGATGTGGTTGGTCCCTTGGTGTTTTCCCTGTCATTTTCTATGTCCTTCTACCGAAGCTAAACGTTTTGCTGATTTTTTGGCCACTGCTGCCGTTGCTGAAGTGTCCTTGACAACTCTTAGCTCTTTCCCCAAGAAGTTCTAACTAACTCTGAGCCCAGCGTACACAAGTAATTTAAACAGTTTCTTCAGACATGCACACATCAACCTCATCTTTCTCTACAATTTGCTGCTTCTGATAACAGTTCCCTGGTTCTGCTTGCTCCTTCACGAGTTCTCAAATATAATTCTGACCAAGTTAAACATTATGAGTCATCAGCAAAATCCTCCACCTTAGTACTTACTTCTCCAGCAGGCCCTCAGGAGTCCTGTTGACTGTCACCCTAAGGCATGAACCTGCTAACTTTTGGGGAAGCAGTATCGAGCCCCTTACTGGATAGATAGCAGCAAGGGAAAATCCCAACTGTAGCATGTGAAAACTTCAGATCAATGATCTGCACAGGAATCTATGGATTGAGTAGTAGGTTTTGCCTGTCAGTAATCCAGAAGTACTCTTTTGCGAATCCTGATTTACATTTCCCCATTTTCAAAGCGGTGTCTCTCCTCCTGAAGCGTAAGAGACCGATGCAAATTGGAGAAACTGCCTAAGTAAGCTGGCTGAGAAAGGGAAAGCAAAGATGACCAGAAAGTGCTGTCAAGTGTCAAACCTAAACATGAGAGAGACATGTATTTCTTCCACTGATACCTTCACTTAAAATTATCCCAGTTCACTGCAACAGTGAAGTAAAGAACAACATCAGGAGAAGAGTTTCACACCGACACCATGGCTTTTCAGAGCTACTAACTTTATCTTCTGTAATACTGAAAAAGCAGAAGGTCAAGACCACTTTGAAAAAGACAATTGTCCTACTCAGCGACGTTCCATCTGCATCTGGAGGGAAACATCAGCTTCTGTTTCTGCATGGAATACCCAGGTACCATCCTGCAAGTGCTCGTTCAGGCTACTTAGGCTGAAAGGCAGGAACAGGAACCAACACGCAACGATTTCAAGCCTGGTCGATCAGAGGGTAGCTCAGCTTTCTGCTCCTTGGAAGGCAGGTCCAGTCCTTGCACGCACGGCTGTCAAGGCTCACTGGACTCCTTGTGCCTCCAGATCTCAAAGAGGGGGATGCACATCGTCCAGGCTTGACGGCAGGAACCCCACGCCGCTACACCCTGCTGAGTCCCGTCTATCGGCAGCCGGACGCACAGCTTGCTCTCTGACGGGAGATACTCGCTACTTACCGACTGAGAGTCTTTTGTCCGTGTGCAGCAGAGAAAAACTTTGAGCCTGCGCGTCCAGCTGCTGGCTTGCCCCTCTTCCAGGCGGTGTCTGTAAGCAGAGGGTAGGGTACGCACGTGAGGACAGGCAGGAGAACACGACTGCAAGCAAACAGTAGGAGCCAAAGTCACGCAGCCTACGCTACCACCCAGAAAATTCACACTAAACCATATTCTTCTATTTATCCTGGTCTAGCAGAGACAAGGAGACCACAAATACATTAACAGCTCAGCTCACTTAACAGGATGGTCAATAACCCAGCTGTTCTGGCCAGGGTTCAAGCCTCCCTAGTTATATAGGTGGTGCCCTGCCTGAATGGGATGGCCATAACGAAGCTGTTCTGTATCTGCTGAGAGCAGGATGTCCAAGGGCACCTGGAACTCCAGATGGAAGGATGGTCTGCTAGTAACTTGGGAGCTGCATCGTGCTAGGATGTACTACTGCTCAGCAGGAAAACTCTGCCTCGGGGCGAGGGGGTGGGAATGGTACAAAGGACCCTGAGCACTTAGTATGAGCGGAGCTGTGCAATTTTTCCTAATAAATAGCTTATTTGAAAAAAATCTATTTATTAAACGTAACACAGTCTCAGAACTGAAAGAACCTGCACTCTTTATTCAGGTACGGTACGTAACGTTCATCACAAAAAGGAAAGCAAGCTAAAGGTTCTCTTTCAATTTAGAAAAGGTTGAAGAGAGCTGAACACAAAGTTTAGCTCAACCCGCATTTGGTTTATACAACATTTCAATTTCAGCTTCAAAATTAGCTAATTGGACACCCCTGTTTAAAACAAACTCGAGCTGAGTTCACTCCACTGTTGGAAGCTTGCCCCAATTACTCCGTTTTGCAGGGTCCCTTAGTTTGGACCGGCAGAGCTGCAAGCAATCCTTAGATCAAGTCAGGCTTAGCGGCGTGGAAGCGGGTGACGGCGCCGTTCTTTGCCAGAGCACCAAGCTGCCTACATACGTGAAGTCCCCCACTCCCCTAATACAGGGTCTTTATTTTTTTTTGAACGTGAGCACAGAATAACTCAACACAGATCAGACCTACGAAAAAAAAGACCACTTCTATTTTCTGGCAGGTGATCACATCAGAAAAAGCCCAAAGTGGGTTGCACCTGGAATAAAAAGATACTGGTAAAGGAGTATTTGCCTGCAACAGAGGGAGCAGATCCCTCAGGGCAATCCATCAACTCACACCTGATTGTTTTAAAACAATTATCCATAACCTCCAAGGAAGACTCCAAAAGAGGAACAGGAACACGAGTGTCCTAAGACAGAGCTGGCAGTACTCAGTTTGCTCCCCCAAATGCCAAAGAACTCTGGCAGCAATGCAAAGAACTTCACAACTTCACTGCGGGGGTTGAACAAGCAAGTGTGCTCCGAGCTATTTTCACTCCGACTTTTCCCAAATTCTTTCTTCCTAACAAACTTCCACATGCTTCATATGAGCTCTGAAGCAAGAAGCCTCAGCACAATTAGCTGAGCCTTTGGTTTTGTTGTTTTATTTCCTTAGCTCTGCAAGAACATAAAAGCCCACACACATCACGATGCTACTGGGAAAGGAAAACCACCATGTAACAGAGTACCACGACAAGGATGCCAAAGTTACACGGCTCCTTAAGGCAACAAATCAAGCTTTTTCAGGGGTTAAGACAGAGGAAGTACGGCTCAGGTGAAGTACAATACAAAGGTGAAATTACTGCCGTAGGTAAACAGGGGCCTACCACCGCAGACAGAGGGATTTCAATAGCAATGGCTGGCCCTCAGCCTTTTACAGGGTCGCGGTCCAGGAACAGGCAGAGAATTTCATGATACGTTCTTTGGAAAGGACTGCTTTAAGCAAGTGGAGAATTTCACAGAATCACAGATTGGTAGGGTTTGGAAAGGACCTCTAGAGATCGAGTCCAACCCCCCTGCCAAAGCCGGTGTCCTACACTGGGCTGCACAGGATGGCATCCAGACAGGTCTTGAGTATCTCCAAAGGAGGAGACTCCACACCCTCTCTGGGCAGCCTGTCCCAGGGCTCTGTCACCCTCACCATGAAGAAGTTCTCTCATGTTTGAGCTGAACTTCCCGTGTTCCAGTTTTTGGCCATTGCCCCTTGTTCTCTCACTACCCACCACCGAAAAGAGTTTGGCGTCATCCAATTGCCCCCCACGGTTTAGATATTTATAAACACCAATCAGATCCCCTCTCAGCCTTCTCTTCTCCAGGCCGAGAGACCCAAGTCCCTCAGCCTCTCCTCACAGGGAAGATGCTCCAGGCCTTTTATCAGATTTGTTGCCCTCTGCTGGACTCTCTCCATGATATCCCTGTCTTTCTTGAGCTGGGGAGCACAGAACAGGACACAGTACTGCAGATGGGGTCCCACCAGGGCTGAGTTGAGGAGGAGCAGCACGTCCCTTGACCTGCTGGTCACGCTTTCATTAAAGCATCCCAGGTACCACTGGCTTTCTTGGCCACAAGGGCACACTGCGGGCTCATGGTCAACCTGTTATCCACCAGGACCCCTAGGCCTTTCTCTGCAGAGCTCCTCTCCAGCAGGTCATCCCCTAACCTGTACTGATGCGTGTGGTTATTTCTCTCCAGGTGCAGGACTCAACACTTGCTTCTGTTGAACCTCCTCAGGTTCCTTTCTGCCCAACTCTCCGGTCTGTCCATGTCACGCTGAACGGCAGCACAGCCTTCAGGTGTGTCTGACACTCCACCCAGCTTGGTGTCAGCAGCAAACTTGCTGATGGTGGACTCTCTCTCATCATCTAGGTCGTTGATGAAGATATTGAACAAGACCGGACCCAGCACCGACCCCTGGGGAACACCACTAGTTACAGGCCTCCAACTGGACCCTGCACCACTTCAAAATACATTCTTTGAAAACAATCGTTTTAGTAGTGAATACATAGTAACATTTTATGTTTCCCTTTCACATCACAGCCCACAGCATTTTTGCTTGTTAACATCTGTTAACACTCCCTTTCGAGAGTGGAAATCTGCAAACAGCAGGCACAAGCTCTCCGAAAAGCCTTACAGGCCTGGAGGGAAAAACCTGGCCACGACCCAAGGGACAAAGTACCTTCGCTCACTTGTCTGGGATCTCAAAACTCCGCACAGGGGAGATAAAAGTAAATCAAAACAAATCCAAAATTAAGTTCTCTGGCAAAAAAAAAAAAAAAAGAGACAACCTTTGATCTGTGGCACTCTGTTTCCCTTCAGAAAAATTATGCATTGAGCCAAACAGCTTTGGTGGAGCGTGGGGTACCAGATCCACAGCAGCATCACAGCTTCTCATCCCAATCTCCCTGGGAGAGATTCACAAAGCTGATCACAAGGCAGTAATTGCATCCATTATGTTAACGAGGAACTAGCGACAAATATTCAAGGCTACTGTTAGGAACGTATTGGAAAGGTTAGGAAGAATGTCTTGCATTCTGCAACACTAATTTAAAAAAAAAAAAAGAAAAGAAAAGCTCCTTCAAACCAAACTTGCTGCACAGTCCTTAGAAAAGTCTGGGGCTCTCCTCAAAGAGACAAGCTGACAGATCCCATTTCCAGACTTTGGAAGAGCATGGATTGGAAACACCCTCTTGAATATAGATTCCCAACAAAGAAAAGCAAGATTTGCAGAGTATTTTTTAAAAGCCTCATTTTTTAGCATTCAAACCCTAATGCCCTCAAGTCCTACAAAGCCACATTCCTTGCTGACAGTTACATATGTCAAGACTGCGTAAGAAAACAAAGCCTGTTTGTGTTGTCCTGCTGCTGGGAAAAAACCCCACCAACTTCTGAAAAATGCCTTGCCTGGTAAAAGCAGCTTTCATATCCCCATCCGGGCAGCTCAAAGATGCAATCAATTCTTAATTAAAAGATTTGACTGCCAATACAAAAGAAACTGCTTGTTGGCAAAGACCAAGACAAGAAAGCTCAGGCCAAAAGGTCATATTTGAAGACAAAACTAACGGAAGAAAGGGGATTTAGAAGAAGATGCTGCCTCAACCTAAGGAAAATCTAAGTGCTGCCTCACTTTTGCCAGGCAAACACAGCTACCGGATGGACAAACAAGCTCTTGTGGTCAGCACCGGCTCCAGGGGCTCAGAAGAATTTGCAAATCCAGTGGCTAACGCACAAACCAGGCAGCTACCGCGTTGCTTCACCTTCTTTGGGTACAGATGCCCACACGCAGCACCTGACAGTCTGAGCTGCATTCTTCCAAAATCACCTGTCGGCAAAGGGAAGCAACGCCTGAGGCTGGGTGTTCCCCCAAGCGAGGCAAGGAGAATGTCAAAAACAGGGCGGGGGTGTGTGTGTGTGTGTGGAATAAAAGGGGGCACCCTTCCAGAAATGCTGCTTTACCGCAGGTTGTATGTCCTCAGGTTGCGCTGTCTCCGCTTTGTGGCGCGCAGTTTGACGAAGGTCCGGCCTGTCGGGTCGAAGACACACAGGACTGTGATGCAGACGCTCAGGATGACAACCCAGTTGCACACCACCATTCCTGCAAAGGAAGAAGAGGAGAAGTCAGGCGCTCTGCCCCTACGTCTCAGCAGCATCGCTTCCTGCTTTCCGCCACACCCAGACCCACCTCTCCACTGCTGCAGGGCAGCCTGTTACCCCAAATAGTCTTGCAGCCAGCTACAGCAAAAGAAATTCCTCTGGAAAGGTTTCTAAACCACCACTAGGTTTTCCAACTGTTTTAGAAGCTGCCCATGCAGAAGGCCATTAAATACTCACTGAGTATCTAGGGGGACCACAACATTAGCATCACCCCCGCCAGGAGACTGGGAATGAGTTCCAGGAAAACAGTAAAGACATTTTGAACTGAAGAAGGGGAACGAGGTCTTACAGACTCCCCAGCCAGACCCTTCCATGGGAACATGAATTCTTGCCTCAGTGCAGACAGCACAAACAAATGAATAGAACAACTGTTCTGAGCAATAACGTCTCAGGAAAACAAGCACCACATTTACAGCTCCAATCCACTTCCAACAGTCAATCCCCACACGCCTGAATGAATTAGCTCTCCAAGACAAGAGGATATCTGCGCATACACAGGAACGCACCCAAACCACATTCCAAATACGTACCCAAAGTGACGCTCTTTGCTGTGATATCATTGCAGGAAGCGTAGTACTGCGTTAGCCAAACGATGCCCACAATAGCATACACAAACTCAATCACCAAGATAGCTGAAACAAAAAGAAACACAATGGATAGTAGCAGCATCTCCCTAAGGATTAACAACCGCCTCTCCTCATCTTCTGGAGAGGAAACCCAAAGACAGGTTCTTTAGCAGGATGGTTGCACAGAATAAATGATGGTGGGAGTGGGCCCCAATGCTTTGGAAGGTGATATTCAAGAAAATGAAGCAAAAATGTCATGTGTCCTTAACACTAGCTACTCCCAAACGACACAAGGACCAGACACACGCAGAGCTGTCTGTGCCCTTGGCTGTATCAGAGGTGTGAATCAGACAGCCGTACCTTCCACCCACCACACTGGAAAGACGCCCTTAGGTAACAAGAATCATCATGAGACAGCACCGAGGTCTTAACCACCTCAGAAAGCTGACCCAACTCAAAGATAGGAAATAAACAGTAGTGTGTACCCAGGATTAATCCTTGCTACACTTAGCAAATGTTCCCACACCTCCATCCTCTGCAATCCTTCTAGTAATCGTTCCCAGGACAGAGACCTTAAGGAGACATTTACTGGCTCTTCAGTTTACATGTTACCCTGGTAATGAACAAGAAACTGGGGGCTGACAGTGGCTCCCGGGAAGAAAAACATTGGAAAACCCTGCTCTGAAGTGCCTAGCCTCACCCTTTCTCTAGGCATTATAACTCTGAAGTACAGGTGGGGGATCAGGTATGGAGAGGGCAAACAGCTAGCTTGGCAATTTCCAGCGAACTTGTGGTGAACCCAGGTGCCAGCCTAGCCGACGCACCACCCACCCTCCCTACCTACACCTTGGCAGAGCATCTTTCCATGAGCGGCTTACTACGGACTCTCACCAGCCTGGAAAGACGAGTTCAGAGAGCCACATGGTAAACGGCTTTCAACAGCAGTGGGCGAGGAACCAGGGCTAGACCAGCCGACGTCCTTAAACTGAACTAGGCGTTGCCAACCTTGACTTGGCTGCCCTCAGATTCCCAGCCGCAGGACAGGAGCAGCAGTAGCACGGCTGAGAACTCTGTCCCAAATTCATACGCGCTCAAGAGCACGTGCTCAAAATGAGACAGTCACACGGACCTTGCCCACACAACTGTCACGCTCCTATTTCTATCACCAGAACTGATGAAGCCATTAGGAGTAAAAAAGCCCCATGAAACACAGATATACAAGAGCCAAGATGCAGCGTTAATGCAGATCCTGAACACATGCGTTAGTTTAAGGCAGACACGGAAGGAAAGCGGATGTTTCTTGAGCAGGAAAATGGCTCTTTGGATTCTCTCTACCTCCCTTGCCACATTTAGTCTGGTTTTAACACCGTGCTACCCAAACTGTCAGGCTTTATGTGCTTCCCTAGGGAGACCGCAGTGTGCCTGGGAAACTGGAGAGAAAGATTAGTTTGCTATTCATGTTAATGACTTGCACTTAGCTCTCAAAGGCAGAAATGTCTCCCAGACAGAGCTTTCAAGCAAGGTTACCCGTATTTTAGCCAATTCTGCACGAAAACAGTCCAGGAAAAACAGAGACGCAAAAACATGAGATGCTTTGTTTGGAAAGAGCTTGACTCTGCATCTCCAAAAAAGATTTTTTTTCCTCTCAAAGTCTTCACTCAGCACAGAAAAAGCCGATCAAGTTTCTGTACCTGGAAGACAATGGAACAGAGGAGGGAAGGCAAGCTAAAAAGGAAGCCCTGAATGAGAGATCAAGGAACAATCTCTTTTCTGATCTAGTTCTCGGTGGGCGAGGAGAGAGGAAATGCTTTTAGGAAGACAAGACAAATACACGCTCTAAGAGAGAGGATGGCACCAGTCAGCAGGTGGGAAACCTATTTATCTCCTGGCACCTGGAGGTGGAGGATCAAAGTGCAGCTTGTGCTGGCTGGAGAGATGCGTCACACGCGAGTCAAGAGGTCGTATACACGTCCTGAGGTAGGTGGGTGTAGCCTTAAGCGTCTGTACGACAGGCAAGGACATGCACGTGCCTCAGGGCGCAAACCGCCATGATTTACAGAAATACGCCTATATCATGGGAAAACGTGTGGAAAAAAGGGGAGGGAGAGGCGTAGATGCATCCCACTGTGGCAGATCCGCGCTGGGAAACAGAAGGGGAACATATTTGGTTAGAGGAAAAGGATGTACCTGCATCGCAATGAGGACGACAAGTTAAAGGTTTGCTAGAAAGATATTTGGGGCATTGCATGAGAGTCTTACAGCAATGACAGGGTGCAGCGTATGTGATGGATTCAGATGCATATCACATACAAGTGGCCATCTGGATGTCTTTCAGAAGCTGTGTGTTTGTCAGGGTGTGGGGAGAGAAGTCTTCTGCTATAGCAGATGGCAGTGTGGAGGCTGAGTCATTAGGAGGCCTCAGGCCGCTGCCTCTTACCCAGTCTGACATAGAGCACATACTGCATCGAGTCCCGGGGCTCTGTGTACAGGATACTGCCTCGCATGCTGAGCCAGATGATTGCCACCTCTGCGATCATACAACTGATCAGGATGCCCAGGTAGCCTCTGCCGTGGTCCACCAGGTTAAGCGAGCAGGTCTCGTTGGGGCTGTACACCAGCCCAAAGAGCACCACAGAGAGGATCACAAACCTGCCAGTCACAAACCAGCCTGTTACCAGCAGAAAGCCAAAGAAAGCTGCACACAATATCCCACACCTGCTCTCCTCACAAGGCTACCGAGGATCCTCCGTGTCCCCCACAGCTACTTACAATTAATATTAATTTGCTTTGGAAATCTCCCTCCCCACAAGGCATCCAGAGGCCCTGCTACCCCGGTCAGAACAATTTGATATCCGTGGCAAGTCACATCATCCCGTGGGATCTGCCACTCCAATTGTTTTTCCTGAGCCCCTGTAGAGACACACAGCCCCAAATTCCAGTGGACAACCTGGGGTAGCACTGCAGGACGCAGGGAGCTCCCTCTTTGGAACTGGAACTTAGAATAGATCTTATCCAAAGAACCAGAAGCTGGAAGTAGGTTGGTCTTTGTCAGAAATGCCCCAAACAAACCTTCCAGCCACATGTATAAGCACAGGAAGAATTACAGCTGCAAGAAACAGGAACAGCAAAAAAAGTATTCATGGGAGGATTCAAACCATCGTTCCGCCTTTTCCACTTACCAGGTGGTATGCAGGAGGAAGAGGAAGATGGCTGGCAAAACCAGGTCATCGCTGCCTACAGACCAGCGCCGGCGGAACACGACAATCCCTGGCATGGCTAGCGGGTCTGAGGAAGTTCAGCAGGGACGACGCTCACCTCCTGGAAAAGAACAGGATCAAAGATGCTGCTGACCCTCTTCAACCCCCTCAGGAGAGCTCCACAAACCCAGAGCAGAAGGGCTGCACCGGAAAGCTAGCCTATTTTACCACAAAGATGGCAGAGCTTCTTCCTTCCAGCACCAGGGGGCATGGCACGTTCGAGAAGGAGAGCATGGGAGAGGAATATACAGTATAAAGAGTGGGAAGTATTAGGTGAAGCAGGTGTGTAACTCACCGAACATAATCACCACTCGCCCAGCTCCACTTCACAAGATTACCTGGAATCCTGTTAGGGCTGTATGTCGGTAAGCAGTCACCGGGAGGTGCTTTGGACAGGTTATACTGACCTCAGCTCTAAAGAGGGACCTATTACCACGTTCTTCCACAGGCACACCTGCTGCCAGCCTCTCCTCTTGTTGTCCCAGCAGTTCCCTCCCTCACTTGGCTCTGCAAGCCACAGGACCCATTAGCAGTTAGGGGAGCATCTGGGAAAACTACCGACTGGCTCCCAACAGCAAGCACGTAGAGCTGAGGGAGCAAGCTCCTAGGAGATCTCTCAGTCAACCATGAGTTGCACGGAAGCGCCCTGCCAGCTCTACGTCTCCTTTGTGCTCACGCTGGCCCTGACAGGCACTAACAACTAAAAGGTTGAAGATTGAGGGGCTGGCTGTTCCTCCCCACATTTCGTTTGTGCTCCTATTTTCAAAGCTTCACAAACCCTTTAAAAAAAGCAACAGCAGTGGTGTAAGTCACGAGACTCCGCAGGGCTATCCAGACACCTCCTCCCAACACAGCTCTCCCACACCATTTCAGTCCTGCTGTACACACTCCAGCCTGCTCCAGTCCAAGTCCACCGCATCAGAGCGGCTCCGTCCTCTCCTGCAGCACACCCCTTCTGTATTTCTTGTACCGCACGCTGCAGCCACGACTTCTGCTTGGGTTTGGCAACCTTTGGTTTCTGAGATCGCGTCTGTGCCGTCTGCCCACGGCCACCAGCGATCTCCTGGCTGCGGCAGTCATTCCTGTTCCTTTCTTCTGCACTCAAAACCCAGGGGACACCACGCACTGTCCTGTGCCTCTCTGCTCCAAGCCACCAACTCAAGAGTGCCGCGTTCTCCCAACTGATGCACCCCTGTCTCCAGTCACAGCACTTCTAACCCCACTAACCTCCCAATCTCCACATTCCCTCACTCCACCCGTGACCTGCGGTGACCATGTTGCTCCGAAGCTGCATCTCAAGTAATAGCCGCTCTTTGTACCAATCTGGTCCTTTGCTGCTAGGCTCACAGAGGTAAAAATGAAAGCGTCCACCTTTGTTACTTCTGATGTAATCAGGATTGCCAACAGCATTTCAGAGGGAATATCATCTGCCGTACCTCACGCACCAGGCAAAAAAATTAAATAATTAAACTCATAGACGATGTCTTTAAATCAGCGCTCGGGGTGAAATGAAAAGGGGAGGAGTAACGTGATCACATTTAAACAATCTGAACCTTCAAAGTGACACAAGTGTTGGTTTTGTGACAGACCACAGACTGTGTCACTGCACCGACTGCTGCAGTAACAGGAGCTGCCTCGTCCTACCAAAACCTGTCCACCAGTTAGGTGTGGTTACCCCATCACTTTCTTACTGTGCCCCAAAAGAGAGGGGTCTGCCCTCCTGTACTGACACCCACGGCCAGTGGACTAGACCATCCTACCTGTTCCAGCCATCAAGTATCAATAACTTACACACAGCTTTCACACTTTCCAGGAGACTCCATCCTTAACAGGCTGACACACTTCCAGTACGTTACTCACTTGGGTGAAAGAAACGCTCTACTCCCCAAACAAAGCCAATGTGAAATTAAACCACCATTTGGATTCGCACTTCCTTAGCACATAATAATCAGAGCACTCGGTACATTGCAGCTCTACCTTCAAACTGCTCGCTCCTCTGGCCATCTGGCGACTTCTTCCAGCCTTGCCGCGAATAACCCGCCTGCCTGTCACGCGCCGCCTGCCCGAAGCACTTACACCTTCAGTATCGCTAACCCTGCCCGGTGTATGCAGACACGCTTTCCAGCTCTGCCTCCGGACACCGCAGCACCTCCCAGCCGGGCTCAAACCTCAGTTCCCATCATCCCTCGGCTCACGGCTGCATCCCGCCAACGCGCTTGCCACGATTCTTCCACCTCTCCAGACGCAAGCAGTTGTGCTCTGCCTGCTTTCGCCACCCCCTGCCAGTTTAAGAGGCAGGGTGTCGGCAAGAGCAGCAAGCATCTAACCCACAGCGACGGACGGGGACGGAGCAGAGCGGCCCATCACTTGCTGTCACATAGGAGACTACTCACTGTGGGACTGTCACTCCTCACTGTATGCTTACCAGGCTCCCGGGGCCCGCAGAAAGAGTCCCAATTAATTGGCAAAAATTGTCTATTGAAAATTGAAACCATGAGGTCTGGGGTCTTGCCCCTAGTTTAGAAAGGGGGGAGATGATAGAAGGCCTGAGACTGTAAAGCCAACTGATAAAAAAGAAGAAAAAAAAGTAAAGCTCTGAGTGTGAGGAGACTCTGGCTTTGTCCCAGGGTAGCAGATCCCAGGAATTACGTTTTAGGATGAAGATATGATCTAGCAGAGGAACTGGGAGGAAAGCAGAAGGTCAGAGTGGAGACAGCCCTGAGACCACTGACCCTAGTTTTGTTACAGCAAGAACCCCTCGCGCTGCCCCTAAAAATCGCTGCAAAGAGCGAAAAATCCCCAGGACCCTGAAAACCTGAACCCCAGCGCAAGAAGCCCCAAGCTCCCAACACTGAAATTAGGGAGAGGCACATGCAGGCACGAGCTTTGTGTGCAAGGAGTCCAGAAACTGTGACCCCCTCAGACCAGAGAAAGATCTATGGAAGCAGAAATCTTACATGGCATGCGGTCCGGCTGCTGCACATTCTTCTCTCCCGTAAGGGTACTGCAGGAAAAGTGCACATCCACAGGGACAGACATCACGGGTGAAGGAGGGAACAGCAAACTCTTCTCGCAGCCATTGAAAATCCCACTCGGTAAAGGGAAGGACGGCGTGGTGACTGCCTGCCGACAGAGCCCGGGCATCATCTTCAGAGCAACTTCCTCCCTCCCTCCAAGGCAGCAACCTCATTTATTCATCGGGGCTGCCGAAAGCCACGGAGCCAGGGGTCGTGACTCCCCCCTTTTCACACCCCCAGCACCCTCTGGAAGGAAGTGACATCATCCCTATTCTGAGGAGATTGTATGTGAATTGTGGGAAGGACTGGGAGCGAGAGCAGGCGATGCTGTCAGAGATGCACGGAGATGGGAGAGAAGGAAAACCCTCCAGCAGCAAGCACAGCAGCACAAACCTCCTCCCTCTTGCCGCCGAGACGCCAGCAGGACCAGGAGCTCTGCGGCAGGGATTCGGGCTCGTCCCGGAGCCCCGGCTGTGCGCGGGGAAGCCCCTCGGCTGCAGCGGGGATGGCATCAGGCAGCGATGCTGAAACAAGGCTGGGGAAGGCTCAGGGTCGCTGGTCTCTCCTCTGGCATGGACTGAATGGTCAGGGGGAGGGGAATTGGATGGGACACAAAAGGGGCACACAGAGGGGGCCACCTCGGTCACAGAAAGGAGAGACTGTTCCAGAGGAGCAGCCTCTCCCGGGCCTTTTCAGCCGTTAATTCCTTGTGACATGCTCTGGGGTATGACAGGACGTGGGGGAAGGGGAGAATTAGCTGTCTGTAGGGAAAGGCTTAGAGAAAAGAGCAAGGGAGAAAAATGCTACAGCGAGACAACATTCCAGCTAAACCTAGGAGATTTAGTCTAATCCAACATCCCAGCACGTCTGACATTAGCCTCAGAAGAAGGTACACAAGTAAACACAAGCTGAGCACAGCCATAGCCGAAGGGAAAGGGCCGTGCGTGGATCTTGCACCACAGGAGACCACCCCCACCACACCAACAGCCCGGGGAGAGAACCAGCTACCCCCCGCCACCCAAATCCACCAGCAGGATTTGCTTTAAGCTCACAGCATCGCCCAGACACCTGAGGCACATGTGCACCCGCGCAGCGCAACAGACTAACCCCCAGCAAACCACCCCCCCCAGAAGCTCCTTAGTCCTGGATCCGCAAGGGCTTGCAGCCTCATGCAGCACCCCCATCTCCATCACCCAAAAACCTCCTCCTGGTCCCCACTCAACCTCCTGCAGTTCAGGCCACTGCTCCTGTTGTCAAGCGGAAGACGGGAGGCCAACACCACACTGGAACTGGATCCACCGGTGCCGATAGTTTCTTCTCACGCTGACAGACCACTGGCAATGTCTGCACCGAGGTGTTAGCAGGAGGAAGCCCTGCTAGCTCAACACGTTCATCACCTGCCCTTCCCCTCAGCAGGAGGCCATGACCTGCTTGCAGCTTGACTCAACCCACGTACGACAAAGCAATCCCATCTCGTTTTATATCTGTCAGCACCCTCTTTCAGCTGGTCTCCCCAAATCCTGCCTCAACTCCAGAGTCCTACAGTATTATTCACCCAAACTCCCTCAAAATAATGACCATTCAAAGCCCAGCAACCAGATCTTCATCTTCACTGCTCAGGGCTGCAGGAAGCCCCAAAGAGAGGGGATTTCTAGGTCTGTAGATGGTTGCAGGAGTCACTACAGGGCAAAGCCCTTTGCTGTTCTACAGAAATCCAGCGACGCGTACCGGCACGCTGACCCTTCCCGGTGGCACGCTGCTCGGTACTGGGTGAAACGCCACCACGCTCCCAGGGAACGTCCCGGCCTCAACCTTCTGCCCCGCTGAGAAGTCACAGCCCGGGCCTGCCAGCTCTCACAGATCGTCTGCTAGAGCTGCTTAGGAAAGTCCATCTGGAAAACGGAATCAGAACGGCGTTTGTGTCCCAGCAGCTCAACCAGCAGCGTTTCCCTGGGGGTTACTGCCTGCTCCTCTGCCTGCCTGTGCTGCCACAGCAGCGGCACCTTCCCTCCCCCCGACAGCACAACGGGGTCGCCTTGCCCAGGTACCCAGAGACGCCTGTGCTGGGGGTGCGCCCTGGGTCAGGAGACCCAAGAGCTGAACCGGAGAAGCCCAGGCAGGCCCAGGACAGCATCTGAACACCACCAGACAAACTCCAGCCAGGTCTTCTAGACCTGCCTTGTGCCTCCTACCACACAAGATGGCAACTGCACGTACTCCTCCACAGCACTGCACAACCTTCCTCACCTACTTCAATCAAGAGGACCACTTGCCAGCATACCTGCGTTTCCTCTTCTGAAGTTATTGATTAGCTATAGAAGCTCTCTGGGCTTCTTGCAGATGCCAAAGTGGTTTTATAGCAAACTAAAACCAATAGCATTAAAATAACCACGTTTGCCAAATCTGGGTGACCAAAAATGACACTCGGCATGTTTAACTACGCAGCTCCTGGCCCTGAAATATCTGCTGGTTCATAAAGCACAAACCCTTCCCCTGAAATAGCACTTCACTAACAGACAGGGTTCCAGTCCTGTCCAGTCACCCCTGCCTGGACCCCACAGCCTTCCTTTCCTCAAAGTACATCCCACACGGGACACGGGCTTTCTACCCCAGGTTGGGTCATCGCCCCTGCAGCTTACACAACCCTCCTGTTCCCATTCAACACGCCTTCCTACAAGCACTTACTGTACTTGATGGCAGTGATCAATTAGAACTTGGATCAAACTCCATCAGTCCTCATCCAGCTAATTCTTAAGAGCTTTAAATGGAACTCTTTGCGAGCTTGGTTCCTCACAATCTGGGAATTGTTCTTCTCTTGCAGGGAGAAGGGGGGATGCGGTTGCAGCCACACAAAATGTCCTGAAGCTGGCCAGGAGGCATTTGCTTGCCTACATCTACACACGTACAAACCCATCTCTCCTCCAGCACCTCTTGCGGGGCCCAGCGTGCAACGTGAGCTAGACAGAACGAGGTCTGTTGCTGCATGGCTCCCCTGCACAATTTACCCGTGACAGCAACAGCAGAAATAAGTGGTAGGACAGGTGAAAAAATACCCAAGCCTTCAAAAAGTGCCCTTTCAGGGTGGGAGTATCTCAGAGCATCTTATAAGAGGGAAGAATACCTAACTCAACATATGCAACATAGAAGAGGCTCATAAAATAAGGTGGGGACAAATTACACAGCACCCAAGGAAGATGAGCCCTTCCAAGACAGGGCTGCATTTCACAAGTGGCAGAAGATACCTGTTGCGAGCGATGCCTGCAGGGATCACAAGGAAAGCTCCTTCCCTGGGGGGAGATGGCACAGCAGCTGCTAGTAGGTTGTGAGGATAGTTCTAGTATGACTGAACATGATTAAGGGAACAGATCTGTACTTTAAAGATTATTGTATGTATTAACGTAACGTCTAAGAGCCAGTATTTACACCCAAGTCACACCCTGCTCAGCATGGGTGGAGAACGTTGGCAAAAATCAATGAGGTCTCTAGCTTTGGAGTATCAATTTCACACCTACTTTTAAGATTCTCCTTTATAGTCTCCCATTTTCCAAGGAGAAGGAAATAAATCGAGTCAATGCCAGAGTCATGGGACTACGCCATCGGGTTTGAGAAAGGAAAGGTTCAAAAAGCCTCTTGTGGCTTGGCACATTTCAGATGCAGCTCCCCCAGGATAAGGCCACCGCACCACAATCATCTCACTGCAATGTCACCATTACAGAACTAATATGATTAGGTTAGATCTGGAACTACAATACTGCCCACTGACACGAATACCCAAAATACATCTTGGAGTATAAACTGACCTTCAAAACCCAGGGGATAAGAACTACCTGTACAATTCACCAGCTTAAATCATAAATGCTGGAATAATTACACCCTTGGAAGGGCGATGGTGATGGTCACAATAACAGACTACTGGCCAGTTGGCCCCACGCTGGCCCATCTTCCTCTCAGCTTATTGCTCCCTAACATTTCTTCGCAAAGCCCCTTTGCCTCAGGCAGCATAAACACATCAAAACGTTTTCTAAGTGCATGTGCTCCTTGTTTAAATCCATCCCCTTTGTCCCTTACTTCAAACACCTCTTGCCTTGGGTAGAAATAGCTTTCATGAGTCCCACATTATCTTCAAACACAGACAACATCTCCTACCCGTTCCCTTCTTGAACCTCGCAGCCTTGCAATTTATACCCTTGAATTTCAAAAGCCTCTTATCAGAGTTTTTCTTAAATGGTCTCTCCTCTGACGACGGGAAAAAAAACCCCAACCCCACAGCTCTCCAAACCTTGCTATTAATGCGGAAGATTTAGTACCAAACCAGTTATTTTCCTGTAGAACAATGCCGCACACAACACACCGCAATGGATCCAGCGCCAACATATCGCCTGCTCTCGAGCAATAGGATTAATAATCCCAGGAAGTCTAAGCAATTAAACCGAGATGTCAAAATTCACCAGTATTTTTAAAGAGCGATGCTACCATTTAAACATATAAGTCAGAACTTTTGGAGTCCGCACACAAAAGGTTCAAGTTTTCAAGCCCTTTTTTTTTTTTTTGCAGCTGCAAGAATTAGTACGTTTTCCCCTAACAAGAAGAAAGCGATCAATTATGGAAAAACAGCAAGAACACTCCAAGCTGGCAATATCCATTTGCACTTCTGTGCTACTCCGTTGAATGGAGGCAACGCGCAAGGGGAAAACAGGTAAAGTCCTCGTTTTTAGCCTGTGACTGTGCCTCCCCCTCGGAGGGCTGGCGAGCCATACCACCGCTGCCTTCAGCAATAAAGCTGTTCTCTGTAAAGTTGAATACATTTTATGAATGCTTATTTTTCTATTACAAATGCAGCAGGACAGCCAATGTATCTGCTTGGCATGGATTTGTCTACAGCAGTGGTGTTTTCAGGGAAACCTCGCAAATCCCCTTGGTTTTAGCGCAAGAGTATGGAAAGGTCGTAAGAGTTGAATGATACCAAACCACTGCTACTCACAGCGCTTGGTTTGCAACTTTACAAGGACCTGTTAAAAACAGGGGAAGGGAGCCACTGAATTAAAGAGAAAACAGAGAAATGCCCAGCACCAGGAATACACCTACTCTAATCCCCCCGTATCGGTTCAGAGCCTGTTCCGAGGGTTCACAGTCCTACAGATGACGCTGTAGGTCACAACGGGTCCCTCCGGGAAGATATCCTGACACCCCTCACCATCCCTGCACCCTCTTTGTTTCAGGATACACAAGGGGAACACTGCTATCCTGGCGGCACTCTCAGCACCCTCGCACGAGCAGGGTACACATCTCCAGCAAGTGGCCTTAGCAGGTGGATTTGCTGAGGGTGCCACCTGCCTTAGCTGCGGTAAGATCATAGAATCATTAAGGTTGGAAGAGACCTCCAGGATCATCTAGCCCAACCGTCCCCCCACCACCTATTACCCACTAAACCATGTCCCTAAGTACCACATCCAACCTTTCCTTAAACACCCCCAGGGACAGGGACTCCCCCTCTGCCTCCCTGGGAAACCCGTTCCAATGCCCGACCACCCTTTCCGAGAAGAAATTGTGTGTAAATAGGAAAAAAACCTAACTTGCAGGATCTGAGATCTTCCCTTCCTTTTTTTTCCCCCCCCAGCTGGGATATCCCACAGGCCAGGATTTGTCCATGAGGGAAAAGGAAGAAGTTTTTCTGGCTAAGCACAGTCCTGCTCTTAAAAAGCATTTTCTTTTTCATATGTAAAGGCAGCGGTCACTGTGAGACATTTCAACTGCCCAAATTAAAGGAAGAATAATGTTCTGAGAGAGGTGAAAAGAGCCTCACCCTACAGCTCCAAGACTGCTAGTACTTTTCTCCTCGACCTCAGCAGGAGCACAGTGTAACTCTAAGCTTCATGCTTGCCAGACTACAGAAAACTAAAAGTCTTCATGAAGAACCGGTCAAGAAACAACAGAAGCCGACAGATAAGCTTACCTTCATCTGAGGCACTTCATTGAAAACCTAGGAGTGGAGAAGGCGCACAATCCAAGTCTGCTGACACTAATTTAGTTAAAAACAACACCCAATCGTTGTATCAGTGCCGACATATCTGCAGCCACCTACATTTTGTGCTAGCAAAGCCCACAATCTGAGCTTTCTGACGATTCCAAGCTTGAGCAAAAATAATGTCCAAGTTGCTAGGGGGAAAAAAATGTATTAAAAAGTGAAACTAATTTTGTATTTTAAATAGAACTTACTGTTCTGCAGGGTAATAAAATCTGCTAATGTTTAATAGTCAGCAACCAGTGACAAGAAGAGCTTGGCTGGAATGGGGCAGGGAAACGATGTGGAAAGATAATATTTGGATGAGTTGGCCTAAGTCTGTAGATACAGCAAGCACCTCACTTTCAAAAAGCGCTGAGCAGCTGGGCACCCCAAATCTGACTGGCATCAGCAGGCAACGCAGACAACCCTGGTCAACCCGTGCTCACGTAGTACAACAGTTAATTTTTCCTCGACATAATTATTTGGGATCAGAGTTCTTTGTTTTTGTGGTAATACCCCACGGTTATATTCAAAATTTGTTAATTCATGGTTGTAAGCCACAACAATCATTAATTTGTCTGTAATAAAAATAACAAGGACAGGATTAAGTCAGCCAGGGCAGAATGAAGTGATAAATGGTACTTACAAAAGGAGTATTTCAGATGCAGCTGACCGGCGCCAATCTGACCGCCTCATTTCTTTAAGCGAGCGATTTTTCACTACAACACTGGCAAATGCAAAACTGTCGGTTTTAACTCCACCCTGGAATGCTTATCAAGTCAGCCACCTTAAAAATAAAAAAAAAAACAGGAGAGAAAGAAAATCAGGAGGAGCATGTTTCAAGGTGAAAAAAATAGATGCAGCAATGCATCCCCACTGCAGCTAAACTTGAAGTGACCTGCCTTGAGGAAGAGAGAAGCCAACCAAAAAGTAATTGCCTCTCTACGACACCACAGGCAGGCTTCCCTGGCTTCCTAGTTTACGCTAGTGGGCCAACAGTTTTCCCAATAACTTGACTCATTGCTTCAGGAATTCCCTAGGAGATGAGTCACATACAGCGGAAAGCCACCAGTCATTCTACCAGAGCTAAAGGGACCACCGCTGCCAATACGAGAGGAGCGAAAGAAGTGGGAGAACAGATCAGTGCCAAACTCGGGAAAACTGTGCGGTCAACAACATTCCTTGGCAATCCTTCCCTGCTCCCCTCCCCAAAAAGCGTGCCGGCGAGCAGAAGCACTCTGGTTCGGCAGCGAAGAGGCAGCACCAGGCTCTCGAGCAAAGGGAATCACTGCGGAGCGCTTTCCTCCGCAGGCAACTGCCGGGATAGGAGAAGGAAATGCCGGCTCTGCTCACATCCAAGGACCGCTTGATACAGGATGGGAGGGGGTCTCTGGAAGGGAAAGATGCTAAAGAATTAAAATGGAGCCTCTTCTCCTCCCTTCCCTAGGGCTGAAGGGGAAATAATCAGGAGTAATAGGGGCACATGCAAAATTTCAGGGCCTCTCACTCCACATTGCAACCCCCCCGCCCAGCAGAGTTCACAGATGGCGCTTCTCTCTCTGCTTCACAACCCGCTACAGCTCACCCTGCGATTTTTCCCGTTCCTCACGTCCCATTACCGAGTGGTTAGGCAGGGATATGTCCAGCTGCGAGGCAAAAGTGGTGAGAATCACCACGACGTGGCAAGCTCTTTGGCAGACTACACGCTAACGCACCTTAACAAACTCTTATCCATCAGACGTGGATGCTAACTATGCGAACCCACCAGGCTCAGCTACGCTGGAAATGGGCTTCAGAAAGTCTAAACCCTACTTGGATACAACCTATTCTCATTTTACTGGTGCTGCCTGTTGACTTCAGCCATTTCCCTCAATCACATCCCTGATCATGCGACCCTGGGCTGACAGCTCTGTTTCTAATCAAACACCCAGCCCCGAGCTTGTTTCTCTGGTCTCTTTTACGTTTGCACTAAAATGCATCTGCTGATCTTCTTGGATGGCCTGTGCCTCCACTTGGGTTCAGATTGCCACTTTTACTTCCAATTCTTTTCTTTGGGCAAGGACATGCCCGTATCTTACGTTCCTAGAAATGAGACTGAAATGATTGGGTCATCAAGGTCATACGCCCTGAAGGCCACACGTATTCTGTCAGGTCCATAAATCACCCAGGATGAGATCTGAATTTAAAAGCTCTCTCTACACTCTTGGAAATGCCTCAAACAATTAAGCTCTGGCTGCTTTTCCATGTCACTCACCACTAAGGACCACTTCTCGTAACTCACAAGAAGTCACCCTTTGCTAAACGTTCTCAGCCCCACAAATGCAGTTAACCTGTTACCGCAAAATCCGGCAGAGGAACTCTCTAAGACTCGTTCTGGAGTTTTAGAAAGCGGCATTCTTTGTTGCTGCGCTGGATGCACGGCGCATCACTCCTCCTGTCGTGCATGCCCAGAGTTAGAGTTAGTTTACATTTATTAGCCCAACTTATGCATATTCATACATTCATCTATACCTGTACGTATTCACGCTTTCTAAACTAGGATTGGTCAACTCTTTGCTCGCTTCGATTTAAAAACACAGAATCTCCTCAATTCACTACGCATGTTCAGTGAGTAGGGGTCTGTATCTGGGGAGGGGGAGTTTTTAGCCCTGGAGGGGTGGTTTNGTTAACAAGTGTTCCCCTATTCAAGATTCCTTTGCTACATCTTACCTAAGCATCCCTCACTCTAATTAAATACATGGGACGTTCCAAGGCTGGTCCCCCTGCTTGCACAGCCCCAGTGATCTTATTCTCAGGCAATGAACAGTAATGGATGCACAGCTCAGAATATGCATCCTACGTGTTAACTCCTTCTTCTCAAAAGTGCTTTCAGCCATGTCTGCATGTTGCAAAGGTTACAATGACCTACTCTATTATCAATAGAAATGTTAGTGAGGCATTTCAGCTTACAAACCCATTTCACAACTCTTTTAAACACTCTGAAACCATCAAGTCCTAGAAGTCCACCTCTCCTACCGGCCCCCGATCCGTTTCCTTCCAATGTTCAAATGAAACTCCCAGCAGACAGACACCACCACACTGTTCAGGGAACCCATCTCACTCAGAATCACACAATCTCCCGAGCTGGCAGGGCCCCCAGGCCCACCAGCCCAACCCCTGGCCCCACACAGGCCCAGCCCCATCACAGCAGATGGCTGAGAGCGTTGGCCAGACGCTGCTTGAACTCAGCCAAGCTCAGGGCGGTGACCACTGCCCTGGGAAGCCTGTGCCAGGGCCCACGTCCATTCTGCAGCAGTTATTTCAAAGCAGGAGTATTCTCAAAAATTCACAAAAGACATCGAGGCCCTGGAGCGTGTCCAGAGAAGGGCAACGAAACTGGTGAAGGGGCTGGAGCACAAGTCCTATGAGAAGCGGCTGAGGGAACTGGGACTGTTTAGTCTGGAGAAGAGGAGGCTCAGGGGAGACCTTATTGCCCTCTACAACACCTGAAAGGAAGTCGTGGTGAGCTGGGGGTCGGCCTCTTCTCACAGATAATTAACGATAGGATAAGAGGGAACGGCCGCAAGTTGCGCCAGGGGAGGTTCAGGTTGGAGATGAGGAGAAATTTCTTCTGAGAAAAGGTGGTCGGGCACTGGAATGGGTTGCCCAGGGAGGGGGGAGTCCCCGTCCCTGAGGGTGTTTAAGGGAAGGTTGGATGTGGTACTTAGGGACATGGGTTAGGGGGGAATAGGTGGGGGGGGGACGGTTGGACCAGATGATCCTGGAGGTCTCTTCCAACCTGAATGATTCCATGATTCAAGTGCTGTGATCTGGCTGAAAATCCTGTGTCTGTATTTTACTGCAAACGCACGTCTGCCTTCTCCCCTTACTCCCCAAACCTTCCCAGGTTCCTACTTTCCAATAGCTTATTCCCCCTGAGAGCATTAGTCTTGCACCTTATTAAGCAGAATCTCTTCTATTTCTTGCCCACAACCCTGGATTTCTTAAGCCTTCACTGAAAATTAATCTCACATTGGGATACACTGCCAGCAGCAGCATCAGTTATTCTTGCAAACACAGTTAATAAAACCGAATTTAAAGCAATAGTAATGGAACCCTATTTAGAAGCTTAATTCCAACATCATTCCCCCACCCCCAGTATAACTCCAACTTCACAGAAGTAACCTCAAAAAATAAACCAAGCAAGCCAAAATCCGTTTTTTCCAACGAGATCTCGAAGTCTAATAACCTGCTAACATCCAGAGGACAGCTGCTCTCCAGAGGAGGGCACGAATCCAGGCCACGTGCCCGTATCATGGAGCATATCCACTTTCACTTGAATGTTTACCCTGGGGCATTAACGAAGTAAAGATCAAACACCGAAGTAACGAGCTCTGCGGGCTGAAGGGCGTACGTGCGTGGTTCAGGATGCACAAACACACGCAGAGGCACAGGCAGGCGTTTTTACCGACACAAGCGTCGGCACAGTGGTGCCTACCTTTAATGTACAGCCCATACAGCATAAACACATCAAATTTGCTAAAATCCTATAAATCGTCATTTTTCACCTCCGAATTTTCCTTGACTTGGATAATATTGCTTACATATATACGGTAAGGGGCCTTACAGCATGTGACAACAGCATTGCCATGTCTGTCAGAAGAACAGCTATGGACCACCTGTACTAACATGCTTTTCTCATCCCACACCAACCTAAATTAGTACAGATTAGAATCTTAACAAGACTTTTCTATTGCTCCTAAACTCAAAGCGGGCATTTAAAGCCTAACTCTGAATTTCCAGATGCTGGCTGCTGCTGCCACTTCAGAAGAAATGTGGTTCCGTCCCTCCCATCTCGTGGCTTCCACCTCAGCGCACGAGAACAGCTCTTGAAATAAAACAAATGATCAGGCTAAGCATTCCCAGGAGGAAAAAACAAAACAAATCCAAAAAACAAACAACTTTCCTTATTCCTGCCTGG
Source organism: Psophia crepitans (assembly GCA_013399095.1). NCBI lineage: Eukaryota > Metazoa > Chordata > Aves > Gruiformes > Psophiidae > Psophia > Psophia crepitans. Next base: position 35,655 of record VWZZ01001651.1, on the reverse strand, counting down.
AGAACAGAGTCTTCTAAAGAAAGCTGCCAGCTCTGACCCGGCTCATGTAAAGCTTGCTAATTACAGTGAAAATCTGAAGAAAGCAAGAGCAGGAGGGAGGGAGAGCTAGACTCCAGCTCTCTGGCTCACACAAATGACAGCTTGAGCAAACTTTTCCTGCCTCAGCGGTTGCTGCTATAAATAACAGCCTCCAGGGCTCAGTGCTGCAGGAACCCAAATCCCGGTCACCTCGCAGAGACCCTCTGAAGCCTGCGCGGCTCCGTACACAGGCGAGCTGTACGAGCAGCCTCCTCGCAGGGTTACGCGCACATCGCCGTGCTTCTCCTCCACACAGCTCCTCTCGCAGTCCCGGACCCGCGAGTCCTGGCACCTTCCTGTGCTCGCAGCAGTCCTGTTCTCACACACACGTATGCACATCGCTTTCCGAAAGCCTCCCTTGTCTCTTCTCCCAGTCCTTTAGATTTTGTGTGTCTTTCCTCTCCTCTGGCAACCCGCTCCCCCATTATTCTGTCATTCTCCTACTCCCTTTTCTTTTTCACTCTTCACATTTGCTGTGGCTTCCCTTGATTACATTGCTTTGCAGCCCTCCATTTATTTCCCCACATTTTTGTTGCTAAGATGCCCTGGAGTATCTTGAGACAAGCAGAGCTCTTTCTCCCAGCTGCTGACAGCTGTTCTCTAGCCCAAAAGGCTCGTCTGTTAGGAACCCAGAGGAGATCACTGAGCAGGAGAGCAGCGTGCCCGCAAGACGTAAAATCACCAACCGTTCAGCGCATGCAGCTCCAACTCCCTCCCGGTTTAGGCAATTAAGTCCCGAATTCAGGCCCAGTGGAAGTCAAACCCAAGCAGCTCCCCCGTGACTTACAGTTTGCTTTCTCTCTAGCCACTTGCTCCAGCTGGTGCTTCAGATGAAGATGCTACAACCGCACGCGCAGCACTCCTGCACGAGGCCCAAGGCAGACACCTCTACATACCACCGATCACCAGGACAAGCAGACCAAATGCTTCCTCCTCTTCCTAGGAATTCTTGCCCATCCAGCGCTTCCCTAATGACACAGCAAGATAAAACTGAAATCCCGGGCTGTATCCTGCCAAGCTGAAGTAGCCAGACTCTTCCTGAATCTCAGATTTGCATGCGTGTGATACAAGGCAGGAATCCTATTTTCATTTTGCTTATGTAAGCAAGGATGAATCAAGCCCAGGTTTCTCTGATCTTGTGTCACATTTAAGCCATATATATATATCTTTCCATAACACAGAGCTAAAAAGCCCTTCCCTTCAGACAGATCCTCCATTAGCTACACTTCTAAACACCAGCACACACATCCCTCCCCCGTAACACCCACGCACAGCACCCTCTGCACACACATAGTGCGTATGATCTGTGTGCGTAGCTCCTCTACAAAACCTTCGGGCCCTCGCCTGGCAGCGACACAGCACACGTACCCCAAGCCACCCCTCACTACCAAGTACCTCCTCCTGCTGCTCCCAGGGACGAGGAGATCATTCTGTTTCTAGCTCAGTAATTTAGACCACTCAATTTTACAAGATCTACCCAACTTCTGTAGTCCTCTACTTTTCCAGCTGAGTCCTGCATATACTCACACACTGATACATATTTACTCGACCCTTTTTCCTGTTCTGTCACAGAGCTAACAGATTTCTTCTATTTTTCTCCTTGGGTTCATCACTGTGCAGTCAGAACAGCTAATTACCACCTCATCTTCTGCTCCCCAAACGTCTGACAAACTCAGTGCTACAGGTCGCGCAGCCACACATTCATGCCTTCCGTCAGGGTACCACGCAATCAAATTCTCAGAGCATGCCCAAGTTTTCACACTTATTTCCTTAATTAGCACCCCCCCATTTTCTTCAGGTGTCTTCCCCATATACAGGCCATCTATACCTTTCTACTCCACCTTACAGCTGTTCCAAAATCCCAGTTGCAGGACAGTTTTTCAGCTGACTTTCCTTGGGCCTCTAACAGGAACATCACAAAACAAGCTATTTGCTGCTCGTTTCATTCGTCTGGCTCCAGAAGATTCCATGAAGGGGGTCTATGAAGCAGACTGTGGGGATTATCACTCCTTCACACAAATGCATGCGTGGCACAGACTGGAGCTAATTGTATAAGATCTCAATGTAAGCAAAGTGTTTCTAGCCTGTCCCAAGTGTCACCTTGATATTTTCATGAATCACATATGGTTTTTTCCCCTGTTGCCACCATCCTCTGTTTCCATATACTCCTTTCTCTCTTCAGCGGCTGCTGGAGAAGTCACTAAGCACATGTTGGCAGGAGCTGGAAAAGCCTGTCATGATGGGGACAGCACCGTTATCCCCTGGGCCATCCATCTCTGCACCTAGAATGAGTTTGGCAACGATGGACAAAAGGGAGGCGAAAGGAGGTGAGGCAGAAGGAGACATCCCACGTGATGAGAGGAGAGCTGCAGCAGTAAAACTAGCCTGAAAACAGCATTCCTTGGCTTCAAGCAGCTGTACAGACATGAACTGAAAAGCACAGACTGAAACTGTCTGTTTCTGTGGCTAACAACTGGTTATACTGAAAGAAAAATCAGGAACAATTCTTCCCCAAGCCAATGGAGTGCAGGAAACACGAACATCAGCCACACACAGGAGTCGACCAACTCTGGCATTGCAGGCTGCTAGGACTATGGTAGGAGGTAAAAAAAAGCAGCAGGAGACTATTCAGAACATAAATCAAAACCATGGTTACTAAAATACAGAGAGGAGAATCATGAAGACAACATAAAAGGAATCAGAGATCACAAAGGAGGGATTGGGAAAGGAGCTAGGTATCTTCTCCCTGCCGAAGAGAGGCGGACAAAATTTAAGTACAAGCTCCATCTAAGCGACATCAGTTTGGTGCCAGTGAACTGCAAAGGAGAAAAACAAGACTAACCGTCTTACCTGTGAGCAAGTAACATGTGAAAAGACCTGCTAGACAAAACAGGCCAGCCACCCAGTTCGCCTGGCATCCAGCTCCAGACCCTCCAGAAATAAAAAAGCATCCTGTTTTCAGAGTTGACTCTGAAAACTATGCTATTCTCTTTGCAAAAGAGGGCGGACTGGCATAACGTGCTCCTCCTAAAGCCGTCGCTGAGTTCATGCTTGTCTGAATTGAACAAGAAAAAGGTCATCTTGCCTGAAGACAATCAGCAGGGTCATCCTCAGAACCGTACAAAGCCTTGTTGTCTGCTCCCCGGTACGAATACAAGAGCCAAGTGGATTAAATGCTCTGGGACCTGGCTGCTGTACGTCCTGGACAAAAGCCATGTGGTCCCCGTTCAAATCTCTCTAGAGATTGAACCAACTTCTACTGGAAAATAAAGACCTCAATAACTTAGCAGTTTCTGTAAAGCAAAGGAAAGCAATTTCACTTTTCCATCAGTGAGAGAGATAATGAACAGAAGTTGACCCCAAATCTCATCCAGAGATCTTACTAACAGAGGCAGGCTCACCCTCAGAGCAGGGAAAGGATCACTGCTCAGCAGTGATCGCATCACAGCAGCGGGCTGGAGAAGGATGCATTTTTAAATCGATTTCTGTATGACAGCCACCTTTCCTCTAGTCTAACAGATAAGAATTTCAAATGCTAAGTGAGTCTTCACACTTGAACTTATCATCCAAACAGGATTAGTACAATAAAAAAAAAAAGAAAGCAAAAAGCTGTTTATTCAGATATACTGCAGGACAAGTGATGGGGCTCTGAGCCGACACAGTTTTAGGCTGTTAGAAGAGAAAGTACTTTTTCCTCTGATGCTGTAGGCAATACATCATTATCGCTGTAATTAAATTTAGAGCTTTTGTGGCAAAGCCTTCTGCAGGATTTATCTAGGTGTGGACTTTTTTCCCTTTCCTTTAATTATATTACAATTAACCATTACGTGTCCATCCATGTAAAGCTTTTCAACCGGGCTTCAGAATTAAATGCCCGAAACTGTCCTTGGCGAGAATGTTATAACCATCTTGGAAGAGATCACAAGCTCAAGATCTGGGCTTTGGTAACTAATTCATTTATTGCTGTTGCAAGTGAATTTTCAAAGCCTGCAGGAAAAAAAAATAACTAAAAAAAAAATCTTTATTTCATCTTTTTCAGTGATAGTACTTGAGTCAGATCCTCACCCTTGATTAGAGCTCAAAGGCCTCAGAGCAATATTATACTGCAATTAACCCAGCTGATTAAGGCCTAATCAAGCACCTAAGTACCAGGCATAAGCCTAGCCCAGGTCTGAGCTTCTCTGCTTCATAATCCCGTGCCACTTTCCGCCATTCCCCCCCCAATTTCTTCACTCAGTCACTTAAATTCTGAACACGAGCACAAGCATTCAAGCTGCGATTGCCCAGAAAAGAACTGTAGGGAATGTGGGAAAATGTTCTTTCCGAAAAGGAATTACAGGAGTTATACCTGCGCTCCTGCAGAAGTGTTTTGTTCGACTTCAATCCTGCACAGACCCTGCAGACCACCAAGCACAGCCCACAGGACTAGCAAGCTACGTTCGCCTCAAACCAGTCCAAGAGCATCTGTGCGTACAACAGTACGCAAGGAGAAAACCTACAGAGGAGCCTTGTCAGATGGCTCTAACTTTTCTCCCAAAATGTGACTAGAATCATAGAATAGAATAGAATCATGGAATCACTAAGGTTGGAAAGGACCTCTGAGATCATCAAGTCCAACCATCAACCTAACACCACCGTGCCTACTAGACCATGTCCTCGAGTGCCACATCTATGCGTTTTTTGAAGACGACTCAACCACCTCTCTGGGGAGCCTGTTCCAATGCCTCACTACTCTTTCCGTGAAGAAGTTCTTCCTAATATCCAATCTGAACCTGCCCTGACGCAACTTGAGGCCATTCCCTCTCGTCCTGTCGCTAGCCACTTGGGAGAAGACTAGTCACAGTCTCTTTGAGAAGGGCATCTCCCAAGCGCTCCACAACAGACCACACAGCAATTTCATTTAGATGCCAGATACCTTCACGGCATTCTCACTGACAGTCTTGCCCACACCCCGCTGGCAACACCCTTTCTCCAGTGAGAAGTCTATGCCTCTGACATCTGACATTCAAGTTTTGGTGACCTCGAGAATCCAGGCTTGGTCAAGCCCTGGCCTCTCTGCAGCTGCCCATCAGCCACTTCACTTTTCTGCATTCCTTCTTTGAAACTTGCAGCACTGTGGGGTGGGGGGTTCATGTGAAGAGGTGCATTACGAAAGGGTGCCTGATGACAATACTACAGTATTTCCACTGTGTGGGGAATTCATTATCAGAGCCAGTTAGTGATTAGGTTATTGTTGGAAGCAAGATAATGAAGAACTCTTATTTATACAGATTAGTGTCACTAGTTACACATGAACAACTAATCTTTTCGTGTAGCTTAGGATGCACGGCATCCAATAGATCATGTGGCAGAAAGCTGCACCGGTAAATTATGACTTTATTTTCATTGCAAAGAGGAAAACAGCAGAGCAGACAGACCCAAAAAGCGTCATCTGCTACAGCATCCAGTTTTGAGCAATGACTTGCCCAACACATAATGAATTCAAGCATTCTTTAAACTGGAAAAAAACGTCCACAGGCTTCCTCCTTCCTCCGCTGTGCTCAGTCACAGCTAGGATCAGAGCGTCCAGCACAAGAGAATGCACTAGCACAGAGTATCCTACTTCAACTGAACAAATGATACCAATAGGCCAAAACGATCACTCTGGAGTAAGGAAATAAGAATCCTGACAGAATGACACCATGAATAATTCACCGGCAGTTTAATGATCTCTCCTGGCACCACTGAAATTTTAAAGGTGTTCCAGCTGCCAGACTGAAGTTAATCTGGAAAAAGGAAAAAGTATACAAAGACCACGAGAATGACCCTGCCCCCCTTCCACAAGTAGGTTTTAAATTGCAACACCAGCAGCCTACACATGCCTTCTTCCCCCTCTCCCTCCTCCTCTCCCTATGCTTTACCCTAATAAGCCAGGGAGGAGAAACACAGCAAAACAGAAAAAATTATGCATTTCCAACAGCAATAGGCTGTACACGAAAGCAGCAGGGGAGGGGCAGAGAGGCAATCTGGTCTCTGAAACACGTTAGGTTATAGGATAAAAAGCTCATCTACACACTCAGGAGCAGAGAAGCACAACGGCAAGTAGGGGAACTTGAATAACACCCTCACCTGGCTCCTCCCAGGCCCACTGCAGGAGCCTTCACCCCACCAAAGGCTCATCTCCAGCAGCACAGCAGCACTACGACAGGCAGGGGAACCCCACTAATCTAGGCAGAGAAGCAGAGCCCCTGCCCTGGTTCCTCTCCAGGCTGTCACAGAATAGCGTATACCTACTTACATTCGCGTAGGTGGTGTGCACGGAGGTGTGGACCTGCCAGGACTTACACGCTCAGCCTCAACTTTTGGCTGGATCTGGGCCACAGCGCTCAAGTGTCCTCACCTCCGTTCAGCTACCGATCCAGCAACCCCTAACAACACGTGCAACTTACTTTCTGACCCCGGCAGTTGGAAAAGGATTTAGAAAACAGAAGTGTCATCAGGGTGAGAACCAAAGAATCCAGAAGTAAAACATCAACTGGGAGACTGGAAGGTGAAGTTACTGGACAAAGAGCCTGCCGCTTTAACAGCCCTCCCTTGGCTGACAGCGACAAGGCATCGCGTTCCTGCTCCAGGCTGCCAGCGAGGGCTGCAGTGACCTTTGTGCTATGCATCTCCAGAGAACGCAAGAGCCACGTACCAGAAGCACACAACTAATATTGATTCTTACTTCAAGTGCTTACAACTTTTTAACATCCCAATTTTAGGGAAATCCAAGATAAAATTTGGTGATTTGGGAGTCAAAAACAGAAGCTCAACACTCTCCCCCCCACACCTCCATTTCTAGGGTGGGCTTTCCCCCCTCCACGAGGAAGACGAAACCATGTTCTCTAAATAGTTCCAAGTCCCGAGTAAGTGCCCTCAGTATAAACGCTACAAAGGCATCAGAGCTATTCTTTAAGTTAAACTCCTCTGCACACCTAAGTGATCTTAATTCAAATTGCATCTTACAGCGTCAGTAAGACAGAAAACGTAAGGACTACGAAGGAACAATATTATTTGCATCAAGCACAGTGGAGCAAAGTTTAAGTACCAAGCAGGTATCATATTTAACGCTCAGCTACCAACTAATTGAAAACCTACAGGTTTGGGGCTAGGGAAGACTTGAGAGCTATCCCCTTTAAAAGGAAATAAGCCACCAGATTTCTTCTCTTGAAAAAACAAAAAAAGAGCTGTTGCTGGTGACCAGGAAGCAGACCCACCCAGGAGCCAGCCAGGCACCACCCCCAGGCAGGTGCCTGCTTTCCACTTCATTTAGCTGGAAACAAGACGTGCACTGTTAGAACCCTGAACGTCTTCATTAATCGAGCTCCTTTCTCTCTGCTATTTCCTTTTCAAATTTTCAGACAGAGCAACCTAACTTTGGGACTGCGGTTCCTCTTAGGTCACATAACGAAGCTGTTTTCCTTGATATACCGTGAATCAAACGACCCAATCTTTCTGAAAGGGGGGAACCTACTTCGAACACAGCAGCTGGTCTCCCCAGGAAAAGAGGCGTGCTAGACAGGACTGGGCAAAGTCCTGCATTTCCTAGGAACTGCTTTAACAGCAGGCTGCAGCTCAGTACAGTGGAAACAAAGCCGGATGTCTCTGCCCTGAACACCTTAACTACTTCAAATGTGGTGCTAAAAGCAGATTCAGGAATAGTTTAGTCTGGAGCATTCACTCGGACTGGGTTCCTAACCCTGCTCCACAGGCACCACTGCTATGTGGGACAGAGCTGCGTTTGCATTCTCACCCAGTGGACACGTGCGGTCTTCTCGCTGCCCCTCATCGTACAAAAAGAGCACTGAACTGCTGAGTCGGTAGAACAGCAGCAGGGTGGACACATGCATCTCGCTGGCCAACACGTAATTAACTCTGCGGCCATGAAGCGGTGAAGCAGCCTCAAAGGCACTGCATAAAATCCTGTCTCCTCTTCGGCACAGAAAAACTTGCAGTCAGGAGCCATTCGGGGAGAGAATGAATATTAGTTTCCCACTCAAATCAGAAATTAAATCCTTTTCCCACTTTTCTTGACAAATCCCCTTATAGTTGAGAATTCAAGCCCTTGCATCTCCTATCTGTTCCCATAGGAACGTAAGAGCCACAACTGCTTCCAACCTCATCTCCTTTTCCAGTAGCAGAAATATCTAATGAAGTCTTGGTAGCCTTGCTTCCTCTGCAGCAGGAACACTATGCATATTTCAGGAAAAGATAAAAGATAACACTTTTCTCACCTCTTCTACTCCTGCTCCCTACAAAAAGGGAACAGCAGCCACACAGTCCCGAGGGCCACCGAGTCTTGGATAATCATGTCTTCCTCCCTTTTTCTCTCTCCTAATTGGCATCCATCACTTTTTCCTCTTCAAAAATCTAAGTTTGAACAAAAACTCCGTTATGAAACGCAGACTCTTGAAAAACGCCTGCACAGAAGCAGCAGTCAGGTGCAAGGCAGTTGAGCAAACACCAGCATATTCATCTAAAGTACAAGGAGACAAATGGACACGTTCTCTGGAAACAGGCTCTCCTGCTTCTCCAGGCTCGGACAACCAGGAGTTCCAGTATCCCACCCTCCAGCACTGCAGCTGCTCCACAGCGAGAGGCTCACACCTCCAGATGCAGAGGCATAAGGCCAATGGCAGTTTGTGCTGTCAACACAAAAGCTGCAAGCCCAGACACACTGGAACTATCAAAGCAGTCCAGTACAGAACAGGAAGAGAAAAGGGGGTTCATTGACACTCCCCACCCAAAAGACTTCCTCAAATATTGACATTAGAAGCAGCACGTTACTGAAACGGTGCCTGCTGAAAGAACTGAAGTTCCACTTACTCTTCTTCGGGAGCGTTTCGCCCTTGAGATCTCGAGCAGGGGCTCCAGGGCTGTACCTTCACGTGCTGGTCAAGAGGGAGTGTTTTGGCGTAACACCGGGTGACTTACGGTAGAATGGTTTGCAAAACAAATCTATGTTAACATTGAGATTTTCACGTCATAAATCAAGTAGTTTAAAGTGAAAAGGTTCCTGATTGCTTTAACCACACCCTTTCGTGCTTTTGCACTCAAAAGGATTTCATTTCAGGGCCACAATATACCGAGCGGTGACACAAAATGAAAAGACCTGCAGCTACAGCAACAGGAACCAATGCGATTTCTTCCTGTTCGGTTAAACTATGGTATTTTCCAAAAAAACACGCCTTCTGGTCTAGTGCTGTGATCATACAGGTGAAAGGCTTTATTTCTTATGGACACGTTTAAACGGGAAGCAAGACTAGAGCTTTCTGTCTCCGTGCTGTTCTCTGTCCAAGTAAAACCCCACCCATCACACTGCTTTTAAGTCTTTTTTGCTTATAACAAATTAAAAGAGTTAACTAGAAAAGAAAGATGAGCCAAGCAGCTGGAAAACCAGTTTTTCACAGGATAAATACAACAAGCAGCCAGGGACATAAAGGACATTGACTTGTGCACTGCCCAACACTGCAATGTTTTAACAGAATAATTAACTCAGGTAGCTCAGAGAAGGACAGTCCAGGATACTCAGTGTTGGAGAGACTGCCGTGTTCCCTTGGGCAACGCCAGCCTCTGCCTCAGCCTACCCAGCCAACCTACCCCAGAGGAGCTGACAAAAGCACCCTGTCCATGCAATAGTAGCTGTAACGTAACTTTAAAAAAAGTAATCTAACTCTTCACATTAGCACGCATCCTCATTTCAGAGAATAAACACAGTGAATTTCCTTCCACTCTCTTTGAGTCAAGAAATACTTTTGAGAGTTTGGGGTCATTAAAAGCAGCTTCAGAACAAATCTGCTGCTTCAACTCCCCAGCTCCTACAGTGTAACCTCAAAATGCAGAGCAGCAGCCAGTCATAGAATCATGGAATGGTTTGAGTTGGAAGGGACCTCCTAGCCCACCTAGTTCCCACCCCCTGCCATGGGCAGGGACACCCCCACCAGCCCAGGCTGCCCAAAGCCCCATCCAACCTGGCCTTGGGCACTGCCAGGGACCCAGGGGCAGCCACAGCTTCTCGGGGCACCCTGTGCCAGGGCCTCAGCACCCTCCCAGGGAAGGATTGCTGCCTCCCAGCTCAGCTCCAGCTCCCCTCTTCCAGTTCAAACCCACCCCCCTTGGCCTGTCCCTGCACCCCCTGATAACCAGCCCCTCTCCAGCTTTCCTGCAGCCCCTGCAGGCACTGGGAGGGGCTCCAAGGGCTCCCCGCAGCCTTCTCTGCTCCAGGCTGGACAAGCCCAGCTCCCTCAGCCTGTCTCCAGAGCAGAGGGGCTGTCCCTATCAGGCTTCACAGTTTGCACCAAAAGTTCGAGCCTCACAAAGGCTTCATTTCCTTTTCTTGTCCCCGATGCCAGCCACTTCATCAATTTATTTCTCTAATGCCTACTGTCTTGAAATACCCATTTAACCTCAGCCAGCCACCCCCAGCTCCTCCATCAGCAGGCCCAGACACACAAAGCAGCGCAGGAGAACAAGGATGTGACAATCTCCAAGAACAGCATCCAGCAGCAGGCTTGAATTCCTCTGCTCTTTACCACTCCCAGTAGAAGTAAAAATCACCATTTCTATGGTGATATCATCCCTTGGGGACCCGGTCAGGGTAACTCATCACAAAACAGGCACTGCATGTCCAGAAGAATAAAGGTCAGATGCAATATATTTTAAGAGCTCCTAACCAGAGGCCTTCAAGCCATTTGAGGACCAGCACGGAGAGCCGGTAGAACCACGGACACAAAATACAGGTTCCTCACATTACGAAGGGCACGGCTAGAGGAGCTCACGTCCAGCAAACCCGCACACTAGATCATTAACTGCCAAAGTAGGCCTCCTCATGTCTTTTACCCCCAAATACCTGTTACCCATCTCACAGTGGATTTTTTTGCTCACGTCTCCCTGAGCAAATTTACACAAACCCCCTTTTCTGGGGCAAATTAAACATACTCAATACTTCCCAGGTTTGCAAACTCATACAGTGCACACTCCAGATTCACAAACTCTGTAAATATTACCAGCAGGCTCCCAGGAGGCACTTCAGATGCTTGCATCACACTTACTCAGCCCCCCGTTCACAGAAGAACAAGCATTTTCTGCAGCATCCTACGTGGTTCCCACCTCCAAACCCGCCTGTACTAATTCCTCCACCCTCATCCAAGAGAAAGACAAAGCCTCAGAGACTCAATAAATTCTCTTCCCCACCAGAGATCTGGGATCCTATAAAGGTAAACTAATAGTTACCTACAACCAAAGTTCTTTATCTCAGACTCTTCCAGGCCAGTGACATTTGGAAGAACCGAGGCCACCGCTGCATTTATGGATGGCCCTGTTTCCTGATGAGTTACATTCAGTTACAGCCCCTGAGGTGTTCAAAAGGGTTTGCTCTCAGATCTGGAAGAAAGCCGGGTGGGGGGGGGAAATCAATGAGGACAAAAGTGTTTTCCAAAAGCAAGGTATTGAACCAGGAATAGGCATGAAATTTAGAGGGGGAAGGACTTCTGGAGAAGGAAGCCCATGGCTTCCTGCAGAGTGAAGTTTTACCACCACAATTACCCAAAGGCATTTTGCCCTGCGCTCCTCCCACGTCACTGTGGAGGAAAGCTCGATTCTTTCCCGTTTTAGAACACGCACATCTCAGGAAAAGCATCCCTCACTTCCTATGCGCTTCATTATTCACGTGCCAAAGAGTTTTAGCCCCATATTAACCTCGGAAGGAAGAGCTGAAAAGAAAGAGCAGGCTCTTTCTCTGCTAGGAAATAAGTGAAAATGACAAAGGTGAGGGGAAGAGCGATCCTACAGCACACAGACTCGCTCAGAAATCGGTCAGCATTCTCCATTCTATTCAGGGAAGAAAAAGAGCGTCTACTACAACAGGAACTTGAGAGAGAAGTCGCAAATTACTGCTTCTTCATTTTCTTTTAAGGACATCATTTATCCCCCATTCACTAGAGCAAATTGGAACTTTTTTAACTTCCTCTGAGAGGGGATCAGGGCACATGTTTCCCCTCCAAGCAAAAATACAGAAGTTCATATCTGAATACCCTCATTTAGTGAGGCGGTTGTCATTAGCGGATGCTTGGGTACCATGGAGATGGTGACAAACAACTGAATCAGACAGAACACAGTCACAAAAAGGGTACTGTAGTTTAAAAGGTTAAATCTAGCTGAGGTGGACACGCAGGACTGTTGGAAGGAAGGTCCCTTTGGCTTCAAAGGGATATCCTGGAACAAGAGACAGACCACAGGGCTAGAAAAAAACATGCCATTTCCGGAGGGTCTGAGGCTGAAGTTCTTGAAGACCGGCTGGTGCACTTTTAAGACAGGTCTTGTTTTGAGTTTAACAGCAGACGAGCAACAGAATGGTGAACTTACTGTTCCAGAACCGCTCCGTGATGGAGAGTTGCACTGAGTTCGCTTCATTTACTACTTCGCACATCTGAATTTTCAAACACTGAAATCAGAGTTGTTTTGTAAAAAGGAAAGAACATACATTTTGGACACTGCCAAAGGCAAACCAAGCCTAAAGGGGAGTTATTAGACAGCACTAGGTTGAATTTCGATGAACGCTTAAGGGGTCCTGATATGACCAAGAAATGGAGTGTGCAAGACAACACAAGGAGGTAGGATTCACGTCACTCAGGGCAGTCACAGGCTGCCTGAGAGGCTGCAAACCAGCCAGAAGTATCTGACTTGCTCCTATTTTATGGGAGGTGAAATAGTTAATTTCCCATGAGAGAGATCAGCACAACTTTGCAAGATAATTTGGCAGATCACATGGGGGAAAGACAAACCTCCAGAAGCTCAGACTTTTGAGCTGGAATTTATCTTCCAAAAATACATCAAGGCTGTAAACACCAGCAAACACATTACACAGATCTGCGCCAAAAACACAAGCCATGACATAACATTAGATTTCATTCTTCTTTCTAAAAGATGACACTTTCTGTGTCAGTTCCAGCTTCTAACAGACATGGAGCAGCATAACAGATCCAAATGGAAAACTTTCATGGTAGAAAGGCACTGGAGTTTTTTCTTTTTTCATACCACCCTCACCATTTCTATTACACTTACTGCAGTAAAACTCTAATAGCAAGGTCCTGAATTTCCCCGTTTATTCCTATTACCCAATTCTATTTTATTTAAGGTGGCCTAAGGGATTCACCATTTTATATGCACATTTGTTGTTCTTGAGAAAAGAAGGACTCAGCCTAGAAGCCTGCCCAGATCTAAATTCAGAATCTCCCAAGTCTGTGCTGATAATCATATCTCTAGATCAACAGTCAAAGAATCATAGAATCATTAAGGTTGGAAGAGACCTCCAGGATCATCTAGTCTAACCATCCCACCACCACCTATTCCCCACTAACCCATGTCCCCAAGTGCCACATCCAACCTGTCCTTAAACACCCCCAGGGACGGGGACTCCCCCCTCCCTGGACAACCCGTTCCAATGCCTGACCACCCTTTCCGAGAAGAAATTTCTCCTCATCTCCAACCTGAACCTCCCCTGGCACAACTTGCAGCCGTTCCCCCTTGTCCTGTCACTGGTTATCTGCGAGAAGAGGCCGACCCCCAGCTCACCACAACTCCCTTTCAGGTGGTTGTAGAGGGCAATAAGGTCTCCCCTCAGCCTCCAGACTAAACAACCCCAGTTCCCTCAGCCACTCCTCATAAGACCTGTGCTCCAGCCCCTTCACCAGTTTTGTTGCCCTTCTCTGGACACGCTCCAGGGCCTCGATGTCTTTCTTGTGGTGAGGGGCCCAAAACTGGACACAGCCCTCGAGGTGCGGCCTCACCAGGGCTGAGTACAGGGGGACAATCACCTCCCTGCTCCTGCTGGCCACACTATACCCCGCCCCCAGCCTGTAGTGCTGCCTGGGGTTGGGGTGACCAAAATGCAGGACCCAGCAAAAAGAAACAGATGTTACAGAAGAAAAAAAAGACATGGCAAATGCTGAGAGCGCCTATTCATTTAAGGTAGCCTTCTCATATTTATCAATTAGCTAATTACTCCTAGTAACCACAAACACTGTTTAAAATAACCTTACCATGTCTTCACAAGAAGAGGAGAATCTCGTACAATCAATTTCAGCATCAGCAAGTCCCTGCTCTCATTCAGCAAAGAGTTAGAAGCTCTTCGGTAACATGACATTCGTCATTTAGATGCTCCAAGCAAATCTTCCCATCTCACGTGTCACAGAGCACCAAATTCTGTCAAATAAGCAACGGTGGGAGAACAAACTCCTGAAGAGCATCATCAGTGCTCACTCACTCCTAAAGACGCCGATGCCCCGAAAGCCACCAGAGTGCTGAGGAAGGACTGACACAGGTACCCTGCCAGCTTTCCCAGCTAGAACCATCGCAGGGCAAAGGACCTCCTCACTCCGAGGAAGACTCAGAGAAGTGGAAGTTGCCTACAGCAGCACAGTCCTTTATCTACAGGAAGGAGCTCACACCACTTCTTATGAAACAGCAGGCATTTAGAAAACACACCGAACACGTGAGGCACAAACTCCATGCCAACGGACTTAGCTAGGATTCCACAACGACCCCACCAGCAGTCCTCCGCAGGTACGGGCGAGGAGAGGGCTTTTCATCACCAGATCACTGCCGATGCAGCAACGCAGATCTGCGCGTAAGGCTATGGAAATGAGATCAGTTGAAAGAACTCAGAGACAATTTTATTGTATTATTAGCTCACTAGTAGTTGCGCTGGGGTTTTTAGCGTTGCTTGCTGAACAGCACCTTTGCCTGATAAAGAACACAAGGAAAATTACCATTTTTAAGGCTCTAAGATTGCATCTTGTATCCTGTTTTCAGGGACAAATTCTTATTAAGGTCCAAAGACATCACTGAGGAATCCGCTTGTAGTTTTAATCTCACACAAAGGGAACACGCAAGAACCAAAAGCAGGCTGGCTACTTAGTGAAGAGCTTGAACAGAACTAAACCCCGTGAATTCCCACAATCCCACAGACATTTGTAGTCAACCAAAGGAGACCAGAAGGCCAGGACTTCTCAAAAAGGGACAGAAACTCCAATGGAGGGGAGGGAGGAGGACTCCCAGGGCTCTGCAAGAGTCCAGTTAAAGGAGAATTTGCATAAAAGTAGACAGACTGGAAGCTTAGGGGTTAAGAGGCCACGACAAAACTCCTTGTTAGTCAGGCAGTCTCTGCTTGCCATGCAGATTTTCTAACTCTTGCTGCAAGGAAGAGAAAAATAACCAGCAACCTTCTTTATTTAATCTCTTAGTCTGACATCTTTTCAAACAAATCCAGTGTATGAGGTAAGGGACCCGCATCCCTTTCTCTGGAAGGAGAAAAGGATAAAACAGAAAAGAAGAAAGGACTGAAAACACTTGGCTTTTAAACCCAGATTTTGTGTGCATTTTATATTAGGATATTGCATTTTACTATATGTTGCTTCTAAAATACAAACCCATCAATTTTCACATACATCATTATAATTCTTTAAAGCTTCTAATGATGCATCAAATAGTTATTTAAATAGTCTGCATTATTTTAGACTTCTCTCTTTTTAAACAGATCAGTTATGGACACATTTTTATGTACACTTAGTTTTATAATGAACTTAGGATCGAGGTGCCAGGTACCATGACTTAAACTCATGCACCCAAACAAGCAAGCAGAATTTGTACTACAGAATTATCTGTAGAGAAACTGCTGCTGTAGGACACAAAATCTATTGTATTATTGGAAAGCAGAGTGAGATCTAGTAAGCAGGATCAACACGGTTGCACAAAGGGAGCAAACTCTAGAGTTTCTCTGTGCCCTGTGAGCAGGCCATCAACTCCCAGCTCTACTTGTGCTCTCATAATACATAGCAATTTGATTTTAGCTTCGCAGTGGGCAAGCTTTTCCGTTTCCCATCAAAATGAGAAAAATAATTTTCAGTTTCTTCTGTCTTAAAAGTTCAAAGCTGGACAGAGACAGCACATAGTAAATTACCAAGATTTTCCCCTCTGATTTCTCTTCAGAAATACAGAAGACAAAGTGTTAGCTTGGAATGCAGTTCTAACTAGAAGCATCGCAAGGATTCCCATCACCCTGCAGCACATGCCATGTATGTTTGTTTTGGCAGATACACGCTTAAATTAACAGTATCGTGTACATCCAGTGCAGAATAAAGAAAGTATCAGCACAAACTAGCTTCAAGTTAAAAGTCTGCTTTGCTCAAGAATCCATTCCAGCAAGAATAAACATCCCAAAGCTATCCCCAGATCCCCAAAGAGCCCGTTTGTCACGCTCCTGATAGCACAAAGGGCACTTTCATAACCTCCTCTCCCCCAGCTCTCTCGAAACTCCAGCCCCGCAGCTCTCTAAAAGCAGCTGAAAATAGTTTCGCTCTTCCAAGCGTCTCAATTGCTGTCTCTTTAAATGAAACTTCCTCAAACTAAAATGCCGAATGCAGCTCAGGATGTACTTATTCATCTGCTGGATGACTGTCAGAATCGGAGAGACCGCTAGCTTTAACCAAGTATTACTTACTGCTACCGAGGTGGCAGGTTGGAAAGGAGAGTATGCTGGTTCCTCCGAGGAAAAGCAAGGTGCAGGCAGACTCCCCAAGATAAAAGCTGCTCGTTCCAGGGTACATACAGATAATTAAATCTTTGCTACCCAAGGAAAAAAGTCTCAAACATCCTTCCCCTGGCTGAAGACAGAACAGAATCACTGCTGGTTTAACGCAAGGAAGTTCACGAAGTTGTAGGCAGGCCTGTAAAGGACTCCAAGCCTTGCTGGCTGTTCTCTGCCCAGAGCTCAGCAGCGTACCAAGCACGCCAGGGTTCACGCTCTCAAGCGTTAGCACTCTGGGAATTCCTGCAGGTCTCCAGCTTGCCGGTCCTTGCCTGGAAAGGACCCACAAAATCCAAGACGACTGGTATTTATGTTGCTTTAAGGAGAGCTTTCTAAGTCACAAAGCCCTGGAAGAAGTGTGTAATCTCGTTTGCAACTCCATTCAATTCGATGGCAACTCAGAAACCAAAGTGACCTAGTTTTCATGAGCTAACTCAAAATAAATTCACTTCTAAGATGAGGTTGCACAGGAACCACCCCTCTGCCCAGTTTTATGCTTGGCGCTATAAAACGCCATTAAACACCTTCGGCACCCTGGGATTAAAGGTCACACCGCAAACAGAGAAACAGCCTGAACTTCCCATGGATTGCATGGCGATTCACTCAGATCCCACAGGGAATGCCTAACTGTTTTACAGGAGGGAAGCAAAGGCCTGATAAAAACCTGCAAGTCCAGTGGGTCTCTGAAAGGGCAGCCAGAGGGACGGCACGGTTAGGGGTCTCTGGTATGCAGGGTTTAAGGGATGCACAAAAATCTCTTCTGTAGCTGAGCACAAAGAATGTAGCATTCATATTCCCAGCCAAAGTCCGAGAGCACATCCGTGCACCTACACGCACAGCGGATTTCTTTTGTTGTTGCAGCTATGCGCTCACAGGAATTTCGACAAAGTTTCCTAAAAAAGTAGAGCTCTGCCGAAGTTTAGTACCGCGCAAACGCACTGCCTGTCTGCTGAAGGCAAGTCTCAAGGTTTTTAAACAGTCTGATACCTACAGGCAATTCACTTCGTTGTAAGACAGACTGACAGGTATTTTGGTTTACTCCGTTTCTCCAATTTTTTTTTTTTAACATAACTTTGTTGTCAGAGGGAGTATTTTCATCCTTACCACTCCTCTTCCCGCAGCAGCACGTTTCTCAATTTTAACCACTCAGAGCACATTGTTGCACAACTGCTCCTTCCTAGGACTCCAGAAGAGGAATGGGTGGGCGCAGCACGCTGAGGTTTGCCTCTCTCGTTGCCCATTTCCCAGCAATGATTAAGCTGGCGGGGACTTCCAGCAACCCCCGTTTCTGTGACTTCTGCTTTGATTTTGCTTATAGCAATCAAAAGGATCTACAGTGGAATTCCAATCAAACCTGGCTTTACAGGTCAGCGCTATCAAGATCGGTGCCAGCAAGTATACATAGGTCAAGTGTGTTAGTTTTGACTTTATAGCATGTTATAGAGGAAGTAAAATTTTCTTTATAAAACAGCAGAGAGCAACTCCTAGACCTGTTCTTTTAAATATGGATGAAAGGGGAACATTTGTCCTACTCCTTTCCGGAGAGTTTTGGTTACAGAAATTCCAGGCTATGTGCATTATTTACCACGTAGCAGGTGCTGTTCAAGTTCTTGTCCCTGTTAGCCATTACCAGCCTGCCTGTCCACTACAAACAGACACAGGGCACTGGGCTGAGCAGTAATCTAACCAGCAGCTTCAAGAACCCAATGCAACTTTTATCACAGAAAGCTAACACCTAGGACAACGAGTAACTTCACCCAGAAAATGTTTTAAAAAGCTTTCCACCAGTGCCCGATAGATATTCCTTCCTCCCCAATCACAGACTAACCTCTTTAACAGCGTAGACACTTTCCCACACATTTCACCAAAGCCAGTGTCATAAGACTGAGAGATTGAAGGCTCTGTTTTTCCAAAAGCCACTTCCTACAACTGCGTTATCTCCCAACCACGACTATTTTGAACGCTCAGCCTGACCACACAAGCTCAGACACTTTTCCCTGTTCAACCAGAAATGACAGCGGGATGCAACAACTCATGGCCAGGTAACACAAGGTTTTATCCTGGCGGACGAGTAATCTCCTTCCCGCCTTGGCAGAGGTTATACTTTCCCCCAGAACTATTTCCTTTGCTAGCTAATCCATTGAACAGAGACTTGCTGCTTTCAGTACGCAATACTTAGACCCACTCCAGCATCCCAGGAGACGTGTACACAACCTTTGGCAATCGCTCTGCTGTTTCCCACCTGGAGCTGGCTGGCTCTAAGCCCCATCCCCACGCATCGGGACCTGCAGACTCAGCAATCACCATTCCTGTATTACAAGTGGCAACTGAAGCCTGTCCCAGAGACGCTGGCAGGTACTAATTCCCAGGAACGGGCGCAGTGTGAACTCTGTCTGAGCCGTCTGGCGAGGTCCCAGCTGTAAGATCTCAGAGAGATACGTTCTTTACTTTTATGAGCATGCAGGTCTCTGTGACCCCTCACTGGGGCTTTGCACGGTCAGGGCTCCTCACCCGCTGCGGCAGGTCCATGTCACTGAAGTACTTTTAGAGCCAGCTAACTGTTTGAGACACCGGTCCTTGCGGTGAAGTAAGAAAGGCTGAAAGCATCCATGTGTCACACCCACCTTCTACACACCAGCAGCTTCTCCCTGTACAAGCGGGCAGCAACACCCATCCCATCTCCCACGCCGGGCTAGCGCTGGCAGCTGAGGCCGGCTTGGGCTGGGGCCCCGGGACCCAGTTCTGACCCCGACAACAGCCTGAGGTGCTCCCTCGGGGGGAAAGGAGCGCCCTTTCTATAGGTGCAGGCCACACTGCGCGGGGGCCCTCCTGCTGGAAGGGAAAGACGCAGCCCCTGCAAGGAGGCAGCCACCGGCCGGGTCCCCGCTCGGCCGGCCCGGTGCCTTCCCGCAGCACGGGAGGCAAACGGCCCCTCCGGGCACAGCTCCGCCGGCCCCACCCGCACCGGCCAGCCGCCTCCCGAGCGGGGTGGGACAGAACAAAGCGCCGCCGGGGTGCGGGGGAACACGCCAGCGCCAGCAGCACCCCCAGCCCGCGCCGACGCCCGCTCCGCCCCGCACCTGCCGCAGC
>VWZZ01001650.1:14540-32883 GCA_013399095.1 Psophia crepitans | reverse complement strand
CCAAACCAGTCTGCGATTCTATACTCAATCTTCCTTAGTTTGCGATTTTTATTTTTGTTTTCTGGATTGTACGTTGTGCTTCCCTAATGCCTTGAAAATCTTTCCTGAAGCATTTTAAGTAAGAGTGAGGATCATCTGCTGAGGAGAGCAGACAGAAGCATAAGAAGATAACAGTATTTTGTGTTTCATCCCCTGGAAACAGACCCCTCTTCTGTTTATATAGAGCTTCATTGATTTAAAAACAAATATAATTGTCCATGTTTAGTCTTTTGCACTCAATTACAAGTAGGGTTACGGAGCACTGTGGCTTAACCTATCATAACAAAGTACGTAGTCTTTAGTGGAAAGTTAGGAAGTGAAAAACATACATACATTCCTGCTTTTGTACAGTACCAAAGATACCCAAGGTGGCTTCAGCTGAGCTGTTTGGCCTGGGCGGAGGAGCAGAAAAAGTGTGTCCACTACGGCCTTCAGCCTTGTTAATCAGTTTATTGTGTCAGCATTCTGCCTGGGGTAATGCACTCAGCTTGGGGTTCAGGTAATGGCGTTCCAGCGCTCAGACCAATAGCCAAGTCAATCTGGTGTCTTCACCCGAAGCTGTGGTGTTTTGGTAGACAAACTGAATCCTTTTGATCAGCCCTGGTAAGGCTCTTCTAGATCTAAAATGGGATTGTTTGTGATGTGGACTGCAACCTTTGGTATACAGCCATTGGCAGGCTGGTTTGTATCCTCACATACAGTGCTGTTAAATAGCTGCAGTAACCTACCTGTCAAAAAGCAAACTGGTAGGTTACTTCTGGGGCTGAGCCTGCTGGGTGCTCTTTGACTTTGGTCCCAAATCTGTCTGGGAGGTAACTGCTTTGTTATTTTCACTTGTTTTGGTTTTGTTTTTAATTAAATTGATGTGACCTTCTCAGTAGAATATAAAGATTAGAAGATAGCCTGTATTCACTCCAGAAGAACTGAAAGTGTAGGCAAACTTACAGCTCCACAAAAGCCGTACAGCCAGCTGGAGAGACAAAAAAAAAATGGATGAAAAGAATCATGCAAAGAGATTTAGCAAAAGTGAAGCAAGAGCTGTGGTGTAACATCACCTGTAGTGCTTAAAATATCATTATATAGTTATAGTTGCATCCCTTTATTGATTTTTATTTTAAAGATAGTATTATGTTTATTACCTTTAACGCTGCTCTCTAACTCCTGGTCAGGCAAGAGGCACAAATACTGTTCTTCATGTAATTGTTTTTCAGATGCATTGGCACACTGTAATAAAATAATAATAAAATTGACACACTGTAATAAAATAATAAACTAACCTTTGGAAAAATAGCAGAATCTAGAGCAGCAGGGTGTAGGTGGCAATTTTGTCTTTTAAATAGGAGGATAATAAAACCTACAGGTTTATTGTTAGGTAAATATAGTTTGATGTTCATGAACACTGGTGCGTATCTCTGCATTCGGGTGGCCCAAGCTTGTGCTGGGTTGTCTCCCTGCCCAGGGAGGCAGCAGGCATGGCTGAGGGTCGTTGTCCTCTTGGCCTCTTCCCCCTCTGGGTGAGTCTGGTGCCTGCTGCGTCCCAGCTGAGATATCCAGCCCAGCAGCAGAGTACAAGTATGGGTGGAGTGTGAGTGTGAAAATAGCTGTCCCTGTTGTAACGAAAGGCGGTGTCACAGGCACAGCAAGCGCTTCTGCGGAAGAGAGGCAAGCACACCTCTCAGTGTTCTCAGAATGACAAAATCAGCCAACAGTCCTGGTTTTCACCTTAGCTGGGTGCCTGCAGAGTGGGCACAGCAACGTGAAATCCTACAATATTTTTCTAAAGTTGAATGTGAATGGAGAAGTTTTACTCAAACCAAATGCCATTATTTCAATGTGCCAAATGTATTTCTAAAACAATCCACCTTTTGGAAGGTGGCTTGGAAAATTGATTCCCCGCTCCTTCGTTTCTCTGTCACCAGATTCACTTTACTGGGGTTGCACTTCGAGTTACCATGGTGGTGGGGGAGGTGTGTGTAAATAAAACATAAACATTGTGGAATGAGCCTGTGTTTGTATTATCTTCCCCCAGGAAAGGAATGGTGGATATCTAGTTTGTTTGGTGGGAAGGGCCCTCAAGTATTAGATAAACTGGTGAACACAGTCTGTGCGGGACTTGAATTCGAGTTTCTTTACCAATGTATAATTGCATTTAACACCCTTCTTCTGAGGATTCAAAGCAAGTGAACGTTTGTGGTCTCCTTGTGAAGAAGGTCAGTACTGTCAATTTGCAGGTGGGAAAACTGGAGACAAAAAAGAGGATAAAAAGAATCATGCAAAGGAAAAAGCGAAGCAAGAGCTGTGGTGTAACATCACCTGTAGTGCTTAAAATATCACTACATAATTATAGTTACATCCCTTTATTGCTTTTTTTAAAGATAATATTATGTGTATTGAGAGTTTCATGATTTGAGATTACAGATGATGGCAGAGCCAGGATCCATGAAGTCCAGCTCTCTGTGTGATCCTTCAGTTACTAAATAGTTCCTTTCTTTTTGTTTTCAGTTTACTTCATTTAAATTGTTGTTAAAATCTTCTAGGTTTGAGAAACCTCCCTAGACCTCTCTTGGTGGCTGGTCCTTCAAGTTCTGGAAGCACTGATGCGGACGGTGGACTCTTTGCAGTTCCTACAACTCTACCACCCAACAGCCGCCATGGGAAGCTGTTCTTGCCTAGCAAAGAAGCAGAACTGACCTTCCGGCAGCACTTAGACACAATCAGTGTAAGTGAGATGACTGAATGAAAACAGTAGTATTTTGTGCCTGAGCCAGCTTTCGGTACGTGCTCCATGGTTTTTTGTTTATCAGAAAGTATGGGCTTCCCTGTGAAGCAGTGCCTCTAGTCATGCTCAAGCACAATGTTGTATTAGCTGAGATTAGTCAGATTTTGACTATATAACTGTGCTTTGAAGTGATATCACCTCTTCAGACCAGAATCTGAATGCCATTACACAGCCTGATGAAACTGCTTCACTCTCTAATTAAGTTGCTCCAGCAATTACATTTGCCAGGTTTATATATTAAAACTGATATCCTTCTTATTGTGCAGCTAAATTTAATACAACCTCATTGCTGTATTTAACTACTCACTTTATTTTTATATATACAGCTACAACTTCATTGCAAGCTACCGTAGTTAAGAAGTGAAATAGGTTTTTTTGGGAGAAAGTTTTCTCTCCATAAAACAAGAAGGAAAAAAACTATGATCCTTGTGGATAGTTTTCCTACTCTAGCAGAAAGAATATTCTACTGTCTGAAACAAAACACAGTATTTTAATAAATAGTTACAACTTTATTGAAAAACAGAGTTTGGGGCATATAATGTATTTTGCGTCTGCATGCTTAAAATATTTTCTAATGCATTTCTTGTTTTTGTCCAGATGCAGTCGGACTTCTTCTTGCCAAAGCCAAGGAAGTTACGGAACAGGCACTTGCGGAAGCCGTTAGTAGTACAGGTCAGAACAATTTGCAAAGTGCAAAATGCTCGTTTTGCCTCCTGAATAGATACCAGTAAGGCTGTAATGATTTGCACCTAACTGAAATAAAAAACCTAAACTTCTGTCATCCATCCACTGGAAAAGTGAAGCCAAATGTAGGAAGGAACAAGCATTTTATTCGGTATTGGAACCAGCCATGTTATATTCCCTATATGAGGAATATGAACAATAGTAGTAGTCCAGTGCATGAGGTAGTTTGGAAAAAGTAACAAAGCCCCTCATCTGAAAGCAGGTTCTGCTGTTTGGGCCTGCCGGTACTGATGCACAAGCGGTGCGTTCATGTGGTGTCCTGCTCTGTCATTTAGAGCTGTCAGCACTATTGCAACGAAAGCTCCCTTTAGATATTTTCTTCCTTACTTCTTGCTCTCTTGTGGCTGTTAAAGTGTGGTGAGTATAAACCTCTGTAGTGAAATAAAACTATTTGAAAGAGCAATGATTTCTGGAAAAAAAACAGGGGGGGCTTGTAAAGAGCTGTGTGGAAGAAGTAGCCTGTTGTTACGGTACTTCGGTGGTAGGCAGGCATGAACCTCTCTTAGACTACTCTGACAGCCCAGCCAAAAGGCACACGCCACTGTGAAACCGCTGGCTTGTCCCAGGGACCTGTGGCAGGTGGATAACACAAGAAATCTAAAACCAGAATAATGGAAACTTGTTTGGGGAAAACAAAGTTACTAAGTGTCAATGTACCCTTTTGTCTCTGCTCTATATAGGAGTAGGGGACCTAGAAACGACATACATACTATTTTTTGGTGCTGAGGTATTCTGGTCTATGCAATTCCATTTGGTTTAAGAGCTCCCAAGTACATAAAGCTGCCTTATTAATTCACATTATGTAATTGTAATGGAACATCAGTTTGCACACAGACTAGATCCCATCCTTAAAATCAGTGCTGTAATTCTGTGGAACATCTGAAAATTACTGCAAGAATAATCAGAAAGGAATATAGTTCTAATTAGCATTTCTCTGAGAATTGTCCATGTGGAAATTTTCTCTTACAGTAGTTGACAGAGAAAACACATGATTCCGATCTGTAGCTTCTTAAGATTACACACACCTTATTGCTGTGGCTGTTGCGTGATAGTCGTGCCATGTAAATACTCTGCTTGTTCTGGGCGGTATCACGAACTTCTGTGGCTTAGAAGATGAGCTTTAGCATCTTTTCTGTGTTTAAATATGTTCTGGTTTATTGTTGTTTCTCTCACATAGAGAACACTGCTCCCCAGGCCATCTGGAAATCCGTCCCAGCATGTCTGTTCCTTTTCTATCTTATCCAACTCAGCCATTACAGGTGAGTCTGCGTATCTTCTATTGCTTTTATGCTGTCATGAGATGGACTGGAAAGTGTCCCTTAAAACTGCATAAAGGACTAATTCTTAAGAAGAAAATATTCTTTCAAAACCAGAGTCATTTATCAGTTGCTTGAGTCAATTCCTACCGGATGACAGGATTGTTCTCCTGGATTGTTGATAAGCAAGTATTTATTATGATAGAAAGTTTTTTTCTTCCATTCCCCAGTATTGAAAGCAGGGAAGAGTAGGGAGTTCTCTACAAGGAGACGAAATTTTGGAATAAATTACGTAGATTTTTTTCCGTAGGGTGTAATCATTTGCCTAGATTTTATAATGGACTTTTCCTTGTACCTGGGATACTGTTTAAATTCCGTACAGTATAATCAATGTACTGCCCATTTGTCCTTTTCTGCTGATACACTCTTGAGTACAATGGTAGTAGAAGTGATCCCCCACCTCAGCTTAAATCTCAAAATCAACGTGAGACCTTGAAGGTTATCTTCATCGAAAATAATGAAAGCTGCTTCAGTAACGCAGCGACGCTTGCCGTCGCAGTTTTGTGATAGGCCCTGCTTAGCTTGCATTACTAGTTCAAGTCTGTTTCATCTGCTCCGCTACTTTTATTCCTGGAGCCCGCTACTGCTTGGAATTTGTTTGCTTCCATTGTTGTGCTCTGCTTTAAAGATGTTAGATTTCATTTGCTTGAGAGGTATTTAATCCTTCACCCTAGGGAGAGGTTCATTTCGGCCAATCCAGTCCTCACTGACTAAAGCTGCTGTTTCTCGTCCAATTGTGCCCAAAGTTCTTCCAACACAGGCTACCAACCACCTGTCTAGTAAGTCACTTCTTAAACAGAATTAGAGTCATGATCTGTTGTGATCTGTATGATGTTGCATTGTTGGTTTCTGTTCTCACTAGTGCCTTTGGAAGTTAAAGCAAACAGCTGGGTTAGTGACCCCTTACTGTCTGTGGCGCTGTGTGACTGCAGCAAGAGAGCGCTCAGTGGTGGCACAGTCTGAACTAGGTTCTTTTGCTCTGTCTGACCTGCAGGCAAAGCAAAGGGTTAGAATTTGTGATCAAAGTTGAGCGCTTCTGAGATGCTTCATTGTAAGACCGCTTTGAAAAGGGGTTGTGACGTATTTGAAACATAAACAACTTATCTACTAGCGTGGGATTATGAATTCTACGAGAAAAAAACAGGCTGGTGTACCCCGAGCAAATACTGTCTTGCAACAAAAGAAGGGGTCCCCTAGTTAGGGTGATGAGTGAGGTGAAAACAATGACTGCCTCTGTGTTTTACTTAGAGGATTCTCTGTGATGAGAAGACATTCAGATGCTTTAAGTGGATTTTAAAAGATCTGGGTGAGGTTTACCCTGCCACAATGTAAGTTTTTTTATATTGAGTCTCAATGACTGCTTGAAACAACATAATGAAATAAGGCTGTGTTGGTTTTGTAGCTCCTCTAGTAAACCATAGGAAATTTCTAGAAATTGCATAACCAAATTTGCAGAACAAAAAACCCCAAAACAATTTGCAGAATAAAAAAAGAGAAAAAAGAATAGAAGGAAAGAGCAGGGGTGGAGAACTGGGATGTGTCTCTGAACTGTTTTGATATACCTGATAACATGTTGGAACAGGGCAGAAAAATTAAATGTTTTAGCTGAAAGAAATGTTACAGGTTGTGAAGAGGAACGACTGACGTAGCTGATCAGCTAATTAACCATTTTTGCTTTTTGCATGTGTTAAGTTTTGACTCTGGGCAGTTTTTTAAAAATCGTCTTTTAGGTGAAGCACAACAAAGTAACTGCCTGAAGAAGAGGTTTGTAATGTGTTTTTTTCCTTTTTTTGTTTCAAAAAAGGTGCTATCGACTTGGCAGCTAAAAGTGCTGGTATTATTCCTGGTAGCCCTGTGCCTGTCCTGGATGCAGATAGTTTGTCAGGTGTATCTCCATTGTCACCAGACGGAGTGACCACCGTGGTAACAGGGCAGGAGACAACAGTAGCGCATCAGAACGGAGGCTCCATCACCGCTGTAGAGGTCAGAGTCTCTTGAGGTTTTTTGAAGTGGTTAAATGTCTTTCATTGTTAAAAAGCTGTAGTATTAATGACTCTCCAGTGAGCTTTCTCCTGGAGCTTGCTGGTAGGCGCTTTTATCACAGCAAAGCTAACCTATGTGGTATTGTGTGTATTTTGGGGTTGAGGGATCAAATCATTGTCACATGGAATTTCCATCCTATGGAACAGCTTTCAGCTCTGAGACTGTTGAAGTTGGCCATCCAGAAATCTGGGCTTGAAAAGAACCAGTAGCATTTCAATAGACAGTAATTCGGGAGGGAATTTGGTGCAAAACGTGGACTTTCAGGGATGTATTTGGAACAGAAACTGTGATTTCTCCTTGCCAGATGCATGTTAGCCTGTGTCATTTTCTCAGGGAGTTGATGGATGATTTTGAAAGGCATGATAAGTAGAAAGAACCTGCATAAATGGTGACACCCCCTTGTCTCTTTCCTCCCCAGCTGTACTTGCAGCTTTGTGTGTAAATGTTTGTTGCTGACTTGAATTCTGTTGTGCTTCTAGAGCTCGGGCCCTGGGTGTCGGGTTCCGTTCATCAGCCTGCCAACGCGGCATGAGCAGGAGGCGGTTCCTGATGGTTTCCAGGTAGAGTGTGTGTTGAAAGAACAGTTGTATGAAATGGGTGACGTTCTGAAAACATCACTGATACTACTAGTTTAAACCCGTCGTTCCCAGGTAACAGTACCCCTTTGGAACTGTTTTCTGGGAATTGAAATCTAGCATCTGAAGAAATTTAAAGAAAGGCATTTAGGAAAACTGTTTAAATTTATGTGGGTGCCTTCTCTAAAAAAGCAAAGCAAAGCTGCCGATGTCTGACTTCTGAAGGACAAACAGGTTTTATGTATGGCTTGATACAGTGGGGGAGTTTATAATTGCTCTGCTATATTGTACATGTGTATTTTCGGCATCACAAAGAAAGATTTCAGCAGTTGGCGGTCCTGCTGCTTGAGTGCTGCTGAGGGAGGAATATTTAGACTAAAAGCATGATTGTAATACCAACATCCTCTGCAGAGAATCACTTTTCTTTACGCTGGATCCAGTATGACATAGATACTTAAAAAGTAACTGTGGCAGCGCCTAAGTTATAAGAGTGTTGTCATCCTGTGCCCAGCTGCCTTCTCCAGTGAAATCTGTGACCTTGTGTTCGATACTTAAGCCTCAGAACACAGGCTTTTCTTTTAGTGAAAGCACTTTCCACCCTTCCTGTGACAGGAACATGCGAAGAAATGTCAAATTAGTTTGATTGGAGAGCAAGAGCAAATTAGTTTGATTGGAGAGGAAGATTATTTTAATGTGTTTGGTGTTAGGACATGAACCTGCTAGGCACATATTTCTGGTAATGGGGCCTTTGGTTCTCATTCTTGCTCTCAGGACAGCTACAGAATATACTACATCAGAAAAATACCACACACAGTTCTATGATGAGGTACTAGTAATGTGACTACTTAAAAAAAGATAAATTGTGTTTTAGGAATTCTGGCTATAAAGAGTGAGTTAGCAATTTATTTATATACTTTTCAAGCAGGTATAGGGTTTTTGCCTATACAAAGGGAAATTAATACTTAATTCTTAGCAACTATCTTGTCGTTTCATCAAAATTTTAATTTTATTAATTTTATTATTAAGCTTGTTTCTGTTACGTAGGCTGTATAAATACTCTTTGGAATGTTACAGACCCGTAGTTTTTTCAGGTGATTCGCAGGATTTTGCCTGAAACGTACTTGTTCATGTTCACAGATATTTTTCATGAAAATAATACAAATGTATTCTATAAATAGTAATATATTCCTAAAATGTTAGGACTGTTATCTGTTGGATTGTTAGTTCTCCTTTTTCCTTTTTTTTTTTTCCTTAAAGTCTGATTTTAATCTGATGCTTAGGAGCTAAGCTGTTGTTTCTGAGACAGATTTCCAAGTTTTTCATAAATTCACAAACAATTAATTCTCTTTCTTGTAACAGGGCACATCAGTCCTTTCTCTGTCAGAACTGTCCAAGACTCCCCTCCAAAATGGTCTTTCCACCCCTCCACTTCCTTCATCAGAGGCTTCCAGTACCCGGCTCTCTCCGCCCAATGTTTCTGCTCTCTTGGATATTTCCCTGCCCGGACCACCTGAAGATGTGCTTTCTCAAGGAGAACCTGCCACTCAAATCAGTGATTCTATCATTGAAATAGCTATCAGCTCTGGTCAATACAGTAAGTCTGAGCTCAGCTGAAATCTTGCTTTTAACTTAGAAAAAAATCCCTGTCATCTTACACGTCAGCAGAAAATTGTCAAGGAAGTAATTCTTGGTTATTTATTTTTTTTTAAATATCTATTGGAAATAAAATTATGTGACTGGCCTTAATTTTCTGGCATATATAGATGGGGGTTTTGTTGGGTTTTTTTTCCTTTCTAAACAAATTGGTGCAGTGTCCTATAACTTTACCATGACTGAACCAGTGATTCCTGACTTTGGCTTACAGGTGAAGGTGTTTCTCTCTCTCCTGCAAAGCTGAATGGCAGTGACAGCTCCAAAAGTCTTCCATCCCCATCCAGTAGTCCTCAACAGAACTGGATTGCCTCTCCCAGCCATGATCCCCAGTGGTACCCCAATGACTCCACAGACTCGTCTCTCAGCAGCTTGTTTTGTAAGTGTCAGTATGCAGAGAGTTGGAACAAAAAAGCTCTTTCCTTTAAAAAAAAAGAAAACAAAACCCCACACCTGTTTATTGGAGGTGAATCCTTTGGAAAATCATAAACCCGGTAGGACATTTGTAGAATTCTTCCATTGCTTCTTGCTTTCATTCCAGCAGTGTTGCCTTGAATACGTTTTCATTCTCTTGCAAGTCTGTTCCTGAAAAGATCCCGTTGCTAGATTGGGGCCCGTACCTTGGGACACGTCATCCCTCGGCAGTTGGTTGTAGTCTGTGTGGAGCCTGGCTCATCAGTTAGGTTGAGACATTTTGGCTGTTCTGCCAAAATGAAAAGATGCCCTTGGCTTTGCTGTTTGAAAAATGGGCTTCGATCTGTGCTTGGTGAGCATAATCTCAAAGACTGACATCACTGAGTTTGTTTGGGGGTTGGTTGGTTGGTTTTTTTAATTAATATTTAATGGAGACAGTGTAATGAGTCTCTGTACTTAGCAGTGTGCTGTTGGTGGTAACACGTAATTTTTAAGAGGGACAAAAGAAAGATCTCGTGTCCATTTTCTATTTCCTTGCCCTTCTCTTTATCCTCCCAACTGCAAACAGTCAGTGGTGTGACTTACTGATGTGCCTGTTCTTTATAGCAAGTTTCATCTCCCCTGAGAAGGGACGAAAAATGTTGCCAACTCCTGTTGGGACTGCCAGTGGCACCTCCTTACTGGGACCCAGCCTTCTGGATGGAAACTCGCGGGACTCTTTTGTGTCACGGTCTCTGGCAGATGTAGCAGAGGTATGTCCTCAGGTTACGTTCAGCCGTCTACTTACTTTTTTTTTTTTCAGTGCAATGCTATTGCATATTGTCCATCATACCTTCCTGACATGCTTAGGGCAAAGATGCTTTGATGTCTGCACTTCACCGTAGTAAAACAGGGTTGCAGTCTTAACAGAAAGATGTAAAATGACTTGAGGGTACACTGCACCAGAGCTGGTGCAAGAAGCTGTTGTGAGCACCTTCGACCCAAGTTCTTTTTGCTGGGGGAGGTCATGTTTACCTTGTTGGACATATCTTTCTTTTGACAGAGTGTTACAATCCTTCTGTTTTGTGTGTCCTGCTTTGTAGAGCAGGAATTGAAAATACTAAAGATGAGAGAAAGGTTAGTACTGATGGAGCTACAGTAAAGTTGGAGGACTGGTAGAAAAAATGAATAGGCCCAGAAGAAAGAAGCAGGAAACGGCTAATACTAAGTTACCTGGGAGAATGGGAGAAGTACAGGCTGGGTGGAGAATGGATGGAGAGCAGCCCTGAGGAGAAGGACTTGGGATGTTGGAGGAAGGAGAAGCCCAACATGAGCCAGCAGTGTGTGCTGGCAGCCCAGAAAGCCACCCGTGTCCTGGGCTGCATCCCCAGCAGCGGGACCAGCAGGGCCAGGGAGGGGATTCTGCCCCTCTGTCCCGCTCTGCTGAGACCCCCCTGCAGTGCTGCCTCCAGCTCGGGGGTCCCCAGGACAGGAAGGACACGGAGCTGCTGGAGCGAGTCCAGAGGAGGCCCCGGAGATGCTGCGAGGGCTGGAGCCCCTCTGCTCTGGAGCCAGGCTGAGGGAGCTGGGCTTGTCCAGCCTGGAGCAGAGAAGGCTGCGGGGAGCCCTTGGAGCCCCTGGCAGTGCCTGCAGGGGCTGCAGGAAAGCTGGAGAGGGGCTGGTTGCAGGGCAGGGGGGGCCAGGCCAAGGGGAAGGGCCTGAAGCTGCAGGAGGGGAGCTGGAGCTGAGCTGGGAGGCAGCAATCCTTCCCTGTGAGGGTGCTGAGGCCCTGGCACAGGGTGCCCCGAGAAGCTGTGGCTGCCCCTTGATCCCTGGCAGTGACCTCTTAATGTCCCCTCCAGTCTTAATTATCCTACAGTGTACGGTCCTTGACTCAGTGTAACACCACATACAGTGTAACTTTGTGGGAAAGAAAATGTCATTCCTCCATTGCCCTTTGGATTTGGATAAGGAGGTTCTGTACAGACTTTGTAAGCAGAAGCTGCAGCAAGTTCATGCTGTCTTAATGTGCCCTTGGCAGCTTCAGACTCCACACACAGCTCCACCTCATGGCATAAATACGAAGATTCTGCTGACTTGGTGAGAATCTGTCAAGGTGTGTGCTAATTAAAGGAATGTATGGTAATTTGTTTACGTGGATGTGAAGTGACATTGCAGCCGTTGATGTGACAAACTGCCTTTGGAAGAAAATAGGGTAAGCCACCATTTTAGGCACACCAGAGGAGCTGTTGTGGCAGATGTGGAAGTCTTCAGAGGAAACAAGTATCATTTAAAAATTACTTTAATGATCGGAGATTTTGAAAGGCCTTTTATCAAGCGTCCTGCAGAATTGAGCTTTATGTACAAATGGAGTTACTCTGTTAGAGGTAACGGCTACAGGGTTTTTGTACACTGCATCTACTAGTGCACCTTAGTGCTGAGTTAAGGATAGGCAGGTAAGGCCCATTGAGACTCTAGGTTTTAGGGGTTTTTTTTTTGAGGCTTCCATTTAGCTATTACTTAGCTATAAGAGCTATTCTCTAACTTGGATAAAGTGAGATAAAGCGTATCTTTCATATGAGGAGAGGCTGGGATTGAAGATGACGGAGCCAAACTCTTCTTAGGACAAGAGGCAGAGGGCAGAAATTGAAGCACATGAAATTCCACCTGAGCACAAGAAAACTTTTTTAATGTGGGAACGGTCAGACACTGAAAGAGGTTGCCCAGAGAGGCTGTGGAAGGTCCATGAACGGAGATAACTCAATAACTGATCGGACAAGGTGCAGGGCAGCCTGTTCTAGCTGACGCTATTTGAGCAGGATGTTTGGACAAACCGATCCCAAGATGTCCTTTCCAACCTAAATGATTATGTGATTCTGTGCCATTTCCACTGACTTGTAGCTCTTCTTTTCTCTCATGTCTCTTCTAGGTGGTGGATTCCCAGCTGGCTTGCATGATGAACGAGAACAGCATAGATTATATATCCCGTTTTAATGACCTTGCCCAGGAACTATCAATACCTGAGCCAACCCGCAGGGAAATTCTGTTTGACGGAGGAGGTGGTGGTCCCCCGATTGGGGATCTCTCACAGTGAGTGTGTGAGACCAGCAGGCTGGTGTAGACTGTTCAGCTAACATTGGAGCTTGCAGCGTTGGATCATGGCAAGGGCAGGTTGTAGAGAAGCAGCTGAGGCTTCGTTGTCCCTGTCTTGTGCGCTTCTTTCTAAAAGAGAAGCGTTGTTTTCAAAGGTCTGAAGAAGTACTCGCAAGTCCTGGAAGGTGCAATATACTGGGAACAACAAAACATGGAATAATGCTACAGGAAATGGTGTCTCTCCTGCATCAGTGGTATAAGATGGCAGGTTTATGGGACAGTCCTGGACTTGTACTTTGGAACGGCCTAAGCAAGAAGCTCAAGCAGGGAAGGGTATTGCCAGAAGCTCCCCTCTGTGAATTTTTTTTTTTTTCGTAGTAATCAAAATGCCACGATTTGGGATCCACATTGAAGTTGTGGAGGATGAAGGGTGGGGGTGGGTATGGGAACCATTTTGCATCTTGACACGTCCTAGTTGGCACTCTTTTTATCAATCAGTTAAACTGAAGTTTCTTGCACTCTCTCCAAAGGCGCTGCGACGCTGCAATGCTTTGTTTTTATAGACCATTCTGTTTCTTTGGCTACGTTTTGTTGTTTGACCATTCCGGCAGGGGCATGTATCTACTTTCTTGTTTGGTAGGGGAGTTCTGCTTCACCCCACTCCCAGATTGCATGGATCCCTGGGGAGTTTCCTCTGTTTTTAAACCCCATCACATGTCACAATCAGTATCGTCCTGTCTGCAATCATATTCTCTACCTTTGAGATTCTTCATCACATTGCACAGTTCATCCCATGAGTGGGAGAGTGCTTTCTTGCTGTCCCTGAAGAACAGTTGCTTTTGAAGTCAGGAAACACTGCAAAAGAGCTTACTGGAATCACTATGAAAGCTTTGTCATAATTAGTCTTGGCTTTGCTGGAAACCTGTATATATTGCCATCTTTCTTCACAAAAACTGAGGATTTACCTGGGAGAGGAAATAGGAAAGAATATTGCAATGTATAGAAACAAATAGTATGTTAACGCTAAAGTTGTTGAGATCTGTTTTCTGTCATGAAGAGGAGAGGTGTCAAGTCCTAACTTAATCCCTTAGCCCTTCCTTATTCCCTCCTTGTTCCGTGAATTCCAGGTGCTCTGTAGTACCTCAGGGCATCATTTTTCATTATAGTCACCCCCAGGCACTGGTGGATCTGGTACTCCCTCTACTAACTCCCTGTGCATTTAATGTTACTGTTCTAATATTTGAAACACTCACATCCTGATACCAGCGGGTTCAAAGGAATATGAAGTTACTTTCTCTACAGCTGGTTGTCCATCGATTCTACCTTTTTAACTCAGGAGACTTTTCCTATTTCCTTTCCTACTGGTCATGAGAGAGAATACCTTTGTTGTGCCCCTTTTTTTAAGCACTTGTCTGCTTCTCCAGTAAGAGGATGTCCCTTGG
This sequence comes from Psophia crepitans, assembly GCA_013399095.1. Classification (NCBI taxonomy): domain Eukaryota; kingdom Metazoa; phylum Chordata; class Aves; order Gruiformes; family Psophiidae; genus Psophia; species Psophia crepitans. The sequence goes on along the minus strand of VWZZ01001650.1, from coordinate 18,809 downwards.
CTGTTTTAAGTAGCTCTGAACTTATCCAAGGGGCTAGTCCTGTATAAACCTCAGCTTTATATTATTAATAAATAAACAAAACTTCTCCATCTTTTAGGCTATTTTCAGGGGTTCATTTTCCCAACTTGCACTATACTTGGTGGATGTAGTTCTGCCTGCCTTTAGCTACTTTTACAATGCATGTGACTGGGAGTTTCTTTTTGTAACCTGGCTCACGATGCACTGATTGGATTTGTTCTTTCCCCAGTCACTTTACCCTGCTTCACCTAGGTTATTTTTTTAACCGCTATCTAGTTTGCCTTGTGTTTTCCATCATTAAGAGAAAACGTAACAAGTTTTCTGATGCACCTTTTGTGTGGCCCAGAGCAACCTTCCTGATTTCACGCAAAGAGCAGTGAGATCTGGGTGACATTCCAAGACCCCAGGTATCAGGTTGCTACATTCTCCTCTTTGACACAGGAACCATACAGATGTGTCAAAACAGCATTAGTACAACTGGATGTTGGCAGCAGGGAGGCAAACCTGTATTACTGGCAAGAAAACAATCATGACTCCAAGAAGAGAGAATTTCGTACCCATGGGGTAACTTCCTATTCTGACTGCATGTCATGTGGGCTGTTGGGTCTGTCTGTCATTATTTCTCTTTCATTATTCTTACAGAGCCGTGTTTGAGAATTCAGATGCAGATATCAGGAAATTATGTAAACCTGGAATATATAAAGTTGAAGGCTGTCAGAAAAATGAATGCTAGGGAGTGTATCATTTGGGGCTTTCACCCTTGGTGTGGAGAGGACATACTCATTAACCTCAAGAGTCACTCCCTCTAAAACTTCAAAGTTTTACTTACAGTTGAGCTGTATTTTGGTTCAGTCTTTCCCAGATCGTTTCCTCTTGGTTTTGGCTTCTTACATTAGTAATGCTGATTATCCTAAATGCTGTACCTCCAAAAATCCTTTGGACTTGGAGGACAAAAGTAGGGGGCTCCTGCTGTGGCTGTGGATTACGGAACATGCAGAAGGAGATGTGATACACTCTGATCAAGTACTGTATTTAAAAAAGAAATCTGAACTCTTATTCTTAAACTTCTGAATATTGAAAGACCAGCGTGATGGTCTCCATGTATTTAGGCAGCTTGACAAACATTTCACCTGCTTTACCCATGCTGGTAACGGAGTGCGTGTGTCACTGGTTTCACTTAGGTTGCCTAGAATAAGTGCCAGTGTTGCTGCACCCGTATGGCAGAGCACTTTGACATCTGGGAAGACTTTCTGCCCTTGAGCTGTCCAGCTGCCCTTTCTCAACCCTTTCAGTTGCCACAGGGCAATAACAGAATTGCAGAATGAAGTCAGCGGAGTGGCTATTTTTAATGATGCCATGAGATCAGAAAACTTCAATATCCTGAACCTTTGCAAGTAGACTTGGACCACCAAGTAGTAACAAAGGTGGAAATTGCGGAGGTGAGTTCAGCACTCAGAGTCTTGGGTTAGAAATGTGTTTGGCATCAGCCTCTTACAAGTTATTATGAAACAGAATTTGATTTCAGAAAGGCAGTGCTTTGGAAACTGCAGTTTAATAATAGAGCCCTTTCAGGAACAGTCAGGCTTATCAGGGAGAAACTTGAAAATAACTTGGATCATTGTGGTAATTTTGAATTGATGCAGAATTTGTTATCCTCACTATGTGAAAGGTCACTTAAACACACCTCTGATTCCACCACTTCCAGATTTTAGATGGATGTGCTTTACTATACTAACCGTCATCAGTTTGTGCCTGAGACTGCTAAGTGAAAGATGAGGAGTGTAGGAGGGGTGTGGGGGTGTGTATATGTACACACACACAGGTTTGTGTATGCTTGTGCCTCTGTGTGTATATACACATATTTGTAAAACAAAGCTTTCTCAATTTTTATGATTTCAGCTTCCCCAACAGAAGTAACAAAACCCGTATGTGTAACAATGTCAGCCTGTCCTAAGCAAACATCCAAGCAAGTTACTCTGAAAGGCACGCAGGATTGTTTTTGAGGTAAACATGGCTTTGTTAGCTTCATAGCTTCTTGGGGCACTGCAGGGTGCTTGGAGAGGACAAATGGACACCAAGAACTTCCGGCTCTGGTATTAATTGCTCCAGGCTTTCCCATGTTGGTTTAGTGACTATATAATAAGGAAGTTCTGAGTAGTTCAGCGAGGTGAATGGCAGAAAAGCAGTACTACATCCTAAAACGAGATCTACCCGTGTGCATGTGTGCGCTGACTGGGTCTTCTGCTGGGTGTTGCATTCCGAATACCCACACAGTTCATTTTAGCCTTTATCACTAAGTCTACTAAGCATAGGAATACTAATTGCTTTTAATACGGCATTGTTAAGCCTTTTCTTGACACCCCTGTTTATATTTCTAAATGGAATTAAATGGCTTGGATCAAATCTAATCTATAAAGACATCTCATTTACTGACTCCGCAGATCCCAGAGTGGAAATTAAGTTGCATTTTGGTTTTTATGCTCAGACTTTGGATGCGTTTATAAGGAAAGTACTGCACTTTTTTTTTTAACCTTTTCAAACCTTTGAATCTCTTAATTTCACAGCAATTTGTAAACGTTAACTAAGTGAAACCTTGGCAAGCACTACGGCAATAAGTTATCATTAATACTGAAACATGATAACTGCTTTAGAGCTTATGGTTCTGGCAGCAAAATTTAATGCTGTTTCTTTTAATAATAGTTAAGCCATATCATCTAAGGTTTCTGGCTTGTTTGAGATGTGAATTTGTTTTATAGATTATAAATATACCTATATAGTGTATGTATAAAGCAGAATGCCTGTCCTTACTGATTATTTTTTGTACCATATTGTAAATTATATTATTTATTCTTTACCAATTTTGGAAAAAGGTGTTTTGGTTATTTAATATAATATACAAAAGCTGTTAAACTTCCTCTGTTTAAATTTCCAATTCAACTTGTAAAGCTGTTTTTATTCTTGTGCATAAACACATACTAATACTTGGTCTAACTTATGTCCAGTGTGTTACTTGCTGTTCATGCCTTATCAGATTTTTTCCATTTAACCTTTATTTACATAATAATTGCCCCTTGGAGGGGGAGGAGGACAGGGCTAAAAATTTGTCTATGATGTCAGGTCTCCTGGGGGCAAAGTCTGGTTGCAGTGAAATCAGTGACATAACTTCCATTGGCGTCTCTCATCCCAGAACTCTCATCATTTTCACCATGGTGAGAGAAGGTTTTGATTGGGGTTTGGTTTTTGGTTTTTTTTTTGCTTTACAGCTTCTGTCCCCTGTAGTGTCCACTAAGTGTGTCAGAAATGTGCCAAACCAGAGGACTGTCTGTTCTGCATGTCCTGTCTTTGTGGTCACCAGTAACAAGGGGAAGGTAAAAAACACCCAAAAAACCCATCAAGCAAAAAGGTAAAATAAAAAGGGTATTGTGTATCTTTTTTTTTCTTTGCCTCGCTTTTTTTTTTCCTTCACAGTTTCAGATAAGGAGGAACTTAGATGTAGAGGTTGTATTGAGGCCCATGGGGAGGAATCTGAGGAAATGAGAAAAATTCTTTAGGAAGAGATAAAAGACATTCCTTAATTTTTTTGTTTTTTTTTTTATTGTTCGGGTTTTTCAAGGGCAGTAAAGCAAAACTCTCGTTCCCAGCAGCAAACAGACTGAAAGGCCCAGTACCGCTCGACTGGAAAGCTCAGCTGGAGCCGAGCGGGAACTCCCTCCAAGTCCAGAGGCCAACAGACTCCTGCCAGACTTTCCTTGCTTTCCCTCCCCACCACGCTCATCTTTCCGGCATCAGGAAGGCAGGGACCTGTGTCTGCTTGTCCCTTCAGACAGGCTCTTCAGAGAGACCTGGACAGGTTGGATCGCTGGGCAGAGGCCAATGGGATGAGGTTCAATGTGGCAAAGTGCCGGGTCCTGCACTTTGGCCACAACAACCCCAGGCAGCGCTGCAGGCTGGGGATGGGGTGGCTGGAGAGCTGTGCAGAGGAAAAGGACCTGGGGATGTTGATTGACGCTCGCCTGGACATGAGCCGGCAGTGTGCCCAGGTGGCCAAGGCCAACGGCATCCTGGCCTGTATCAGGAATAGCGAGGCCAGCAGGAGCAGGGAGGTGATTGTCCCCCTGTACAGCCCTGGTGAGGCCGCACCTCGAGTACTGTGTCCAGTTTTGGGCCCCTCACCACAAGAAAGACATCGAGGCCCTGGAGCGTGTCCAGAGAAGGGCAACGAAACTGGTGAAGGGTCTGGAGCACAGGTCT
>VWZZ01001650.1:0-12628 GCA_013399095.1 Psophia crepitans | reverse complement strand
CAGGGCGGCGGTGCTGTCCGCCTGCCTGGTGACCTCGCTGGGCCTCAGCTTACCTCTCCCGCGCCCCGCGGGTTGGTGGGGTGATGCCGCGGGAGCGGCCTGGCTGGGCTCCCGGCGGTGCGTGCCGCCTTGAATTCGGGGCCACGCGTGGGGCGTGTGGGGAGAGAGCGGGCAGAGCCGGGCCCCGTGGGGCTGCAGCGCTCGGCGCCTGGCCCCGGCCCGCCGGCAGGGGCGTGAGCTCCTGCGGGGAGTTACCGAGCTGGAGCGGGTGTCTGGGCGCCGGGGAATTCCCGTGCGGAGGAAAGGCCTGGCGCTGTAGCGGCCCTCCTTCCCCCGCGTTTGTGCCTCCTCGGGCAGGGAGGAGGACCTGGGCGTGCTCTCGGGAGCTTTGAGAGGACCCAACACGGGGGCCTGCGTAAGCAGATACTGGCTTGCTTTCGCCTTGTGAAGTTGAAAAACGTTGTTATGCTTGGATGAGGGCATATATCCTAATAACTTGGAGCTGGAGTGGATAATCCAGCTGCGGGGTAATCATGTGCTCGGAGAGGAGGAAGGAAGTGTTTTGCAATTGTGTGAGGGTGCTTTAAGTTTGCCTTTATTGCGGTTGCTCTAAGCTATGACCTGGTTTTAAAGGACTTCTGAGGATGCTCCGCCCTTGGAATAGTCTCTGAGAAGCTTCTGTTCTCATGGTAGTTTTGAAACCATGTTTGACTCAGAAATTGGGTTTCTGGATAGAGTCCGGAACGCAGGCCATCATAACTTCTTAGTTCACAGCAAGCAAACGTGGCCTTGTTACAGCTTGTTCCCTGGCATTGTGGCAGTCGTGCCTGAGAACAAACTATAGCAATGCCCACGATTATACAAACAGACCTGGCATAGCGAGTGTGTGTGCTGCTGCACTGCCATACGTTATTGGATTTTATAGCGTGGTCTCTGGGATGGTGGCGACACACGGCCTGTGCCGTCAACAGCTAAAAGGATGCTTTTTCCAGAGCTTACTCTCTTCATTCCCTAAACAAAACTTTGATGATAATGCAAATCCTTTTGCAGTTCTTGATGTGTAGAAGCTTTTCTAATTAAAATGAAGCCTAATTCAAAATTCCTGCAGCAACTACCAGCAGCTGTGGATGTGGAAGAAATAACACTCCCTAATGTGAAAATCTTTGCGAGGAAATTGTAAACAAATGCTTTGCATTTTGAGAACTTCATAGCACAGGGGTATTACTGTTATAAATAAATTATGCTAAAAATATTTTTAAATGAAAGCTTCAAGTTAAATAATTGTCGAGTGAGGTGTATCGCTAGTGATCCAGTTAATGCATACAGTGATATAGCAAACCACTAATTTGCTAAATAAATTTAACTGCCTAGTTTTACTTTAATAATAATGATGCTTTCTATTTTTAAGAAAGTTTTGCTTTTCCAAAATAAAATGAGTAGCAGCATGTCTAAGAGTTGCTGTTGCTGTGAAAGTAAAGCAGAACAGAATTCTGTCATTCCACTGCTGGTGCACACTACAAAGATGTGTTGCTTTTATGTATTCTCAATTCATTTAGTGCATGAGCAGTTCTACGACTACTGTATACAGCTGAAAATGTTGAATGTAGCCGTCTTGGAAACGTAATATACATGTTCCCCTCCTTCCCGTCCGTGTTAATGCAGAATATTGCAGAGCTTTCAGCTCAAGAGTGTAAGTGACTTAACAAAGCTTGAGCCATGAGTTTGTATTGATCCAACAGCAGGATACCCATGGTAACTTTCTGGTCTTTACTTTAGAACCTGGTGTTCTGAACCTCAACACCTGCTTTCTGTCTGACTTTCTCCTAGTTACCTTAGCGATGATCTCTTATGTATACTGCAACTCTCCTATTTTACCTGTCTTATTAGAACTGTCTGAAAATGGGTAGGACTTCAGTGTTTAACAGTCACGCAGAATTTTTTAAAAAAGAAAATAAAATATTTAGATAGTCAGTGTTTTTAAGTAATGAATAAGTCTCTACACCTCTTCCATAGGTCGGCTGAAAGGTTTATTGAGGAAAGGGCATGCAAACTCAAGTGCGTTAGAATGTAGGGAAAAAAAGACCACAAGAACTAATTAGAATTCTTCAAGGCTGCCAGAAGAGAACAAAGCAATTAGTAGAGGCTTTTAAACTTATAGGGTAAGGTTCTTAATTTAGCTGTTCCAGATGAATTGACAGACTTCTAGTCTACTGGAAGGGGAGAAGAGGCAGATTTAGATTGCGTAGAAAACAAAGGGTTGGTGTTGTTTTATTCTTTCAAACAGTAATGAAAAAAGACCTTCCCTTCCCTCCGTCCTCCCAAAGGAAGAAAGATGATCTAATTTATTTGGCTATGAGACATGAAAATATCTATGTAAACTGGCATAATACCAATATAAATTAAAATTACTATAAAATGTAAACTAAAATTACTGTAAAGTGTATGTTGAATTTCCTTGTACTCTGTTGAAGCAGCTCACACTGGCTTATCAAGTTTAGCGTGCTGGCTTCCACTGGTGGGATTGACAGGCTAAATCATATTTTCTTATTTGGTATGGGAGACCTGCACATCTCACTCTGATCTAGGATGGAGCAATGTGGGAGTACCAGGAGGTCAGCAATGTGCTAGAGGTGTCACAGCAAGAAAGTAGCTTTGTATTTCCCCCCAGTTTTTTCGCTGAAGTGAAGGAGTGCAAAACCCTGTCCTCTGTGCTGTCGGAAGCTGCCTCATGGTTTCTAGACCATTGTGAATGATCAAAATATATAATTTGCCTATACGATGTCTATTTGAATGGCAGTTTTAGATCTTCTGTGGTATATGGAAAGCCTATAGCATAGTTGGATTTGTAGTCTATAGGACACTAAATTGTAAATAAACCTTCTGCTCAGATATGATCTTACCTGTGCAGTGGACAAGAAAGACAGCTGTCCTGTCTGCTGAAATTTTAGTTACTCCCTCAAACTAACGGGGTTCATTAAATCCACAGACATACTAAGGATTAAAATACTGAAATTGGCTGGTAAAGACAGTCTCTCTGAGGCTAGTTCTGACAATATAAACTGAATAGTTTATAAAAGAGAAACTTTTTTCTCTTTTCTCCCAAAGACACTAGAACTGCTTTTTGCATCCTGAGATCTGAAATGCTGACAAAGCTGATTTTCTGACAGGGCAGCCAAATATCTCTGCTTTCGTGCCATTAAATCTGAGAGTTAAACTGGAGTAGATCTTGGCTCCAAGAGGAACCTCTCTTCATGCCTGGCAGATACCTAACCTGAAATGCCTTGTTTCTATCACAGATCTATGGCGGGAATGTGTTGTCTTCATTCACTGGCATTTGAAATCTGTTCGAGTAGAGTGGGATAAAGACCTTGCAATTTATAACTGTTCTCTTTGTTTGAAAGTAAAGATTAGTTTAAGTCCCAGAACAAGTATTCAGATTAGAAGAGGCATAACTCAGATACTACTTTTTCTCAGCTGCCAAGATTGTGGGTAGTTGTTCAAGCAGACATAACTGTAAAGATTATTTTTGATACCTAGGTATTCATCACTTTCAGTGATGGTTCAGTTTCTTTCCAGAACAGGACCTGTTGAACAAGGCATAGATAGGTATTAATGGTGGCCTTATTACTCAAAGATAGTGTGACTTTGGGTAGGTTTTCAGGAAGTCAGTCCATATCTGTTGGAACCTCCAATTTCTGTGAGGATCTGTTTGATATAACTCTGGTGCAGAGCTTTGGTCTTAATGGATTTGCATCTTGACCACTAAAACTTTGGCTGCTTGGCATTCTACCTTTCCATGCTGAACTGCACAGCAGCTAATAGGATAACTGATGGTTGAAACTAGTAAATTTTTTAGTACTTACAAAATGTCTGTTCTTATTTAAAAGTTGAGGCGTTTGAATTGTATCACAGATGCAGTACTGGTATGTGCAGTTTAGCAGAAAGTCTGATTCTGTAATGGTTATTTTTAAAATTCTAAGCAGAGTCATATGTCTTTTCTTAATCTCCTGTTGCTTCTGGAACATCACAGTGAGCATAACCATTTGTTCTGGTGGCCCTGTTGTGACTGTTCCAAGTAACTGTAGATAACGTAATGATCAAGTTGACTGACTAGGAAGGAGGGTGGCAATGTTTGTGCTGAACTTGAGAGTAGTTTATTAGAACAACTCTTGAAAAGTAGGTACTTCGCAGACATAGCAGAATTATCTGAAGTAAGTTCAAATAGGAAGAGTTATTCATAACATACAAAGGAGAATGATGAGGGGAACATCAAATATGTTGAATGCTGTAAATTTCAAACAAACTTTGGTATTTTGCTTCTCTCATTCTGCAATGTAGGGTATTGAAGCCCCCAGGAGGAGGTTCTAGTAATCTCTTTGGGAGTACAGAAGAAGTTTCTTCTTCAAGCAGGCCACACCGGATGGCATCCAATATCTTTGGAGCATCAGAAGAACCTCAAAACGTTCCAAAAAGAACAAACCCTCCAGGTAAGAGCGGCCACCTCTTTCAGCATGGTTGGGCTCTGAATTACAACACAGAACTGGTTTCATGTTCCTAAAGTAGAACACTGTGATCTGTTGTCTAATGTTGCGTTTTTACAGATCAAGTGGGCTTGAACAATAAATCTATTCTGACTTCTGAAAATATGAATATTTCAATGATATACATGTTTACAGACTTCTTAGCAAGTCATCCAAGTCTAATTCTTTCTGAATTGAGGTCGGTAATGATGAAAGGAAACTGCTTCTATTCTAGAGCTGTGTCATCAGTTAGTACAGCTGTGAGTCTGAGATCCTCTAGTGAATTCTTGTAACAGAGGGTTTCAACTAGTATCTTCAGGCAAGCAAAGTAAGTCTCTAGGCAGTAAGGTTCTAGAAATCTTTGAATTCTTATATAAAGTTTTACCAGACTATAATAAAAAACTAAAGTCACCTAGAAAAAAAAATTCTAACAACTGCCTTGCAGGGGGAAAAGAAAGTGGTATTTTTGAGGATTCTAGTTCTTCTCAGCCTCGTCCACGCCTGAATCCGCCTGGTGGGAAGACAAGTGACATCTTTGGGTCTCCTGTATCTACCAGTGTTGTGCGAGCACACCCAAACAAGCCTAAGGTATTTGTACTTCTTTAGCTGTTAAGAAGCTAGCAGCTTAGCGAGTTGTCTTACAGTCTTGTCACAACGCAACGCCTGTGTTCTTTTTAAAATGACAGACCTGAATTATGGATAGGGTAGCTTGAAGTTAGTTATTCCTAAAGTCTCTTTTTGATAGCTTGTTATCTTTGGTATATCAGATCTCAGCATGCTCTGTAGTTTGCAGTAAAACTATTAATTAGACTGCAGATGTGTGTTAAAAAAGAAAAAAGGATGAAAAAATGCTTCTGAAGCTTTTGGTCTTCCTTGTAAGTAAGGTACAGCTGGAGTCCTTAGCACACAGCCAAGAGGCGTTTAAGCTAGATAGGGAGAAGATATTTCTCTTTATTCTGCAGTTTGGCAGAGGTAATCTTGATACCAACTCTGGATCGTCTGTGAACACCAGTGAGCTACAGTCATAAATCTTCATCTGGCCTGACTGTACCCTTTGTCTCTCTTTGTGGTGACTGTAGATACATATATTTAAAGCACTTTAGCAGGAGATCAAGCTTAAGCGATCAGTGGTGAAAAAGCTAACTCAAGATCATGCTGGACCTGACACTCAAAGCTGATCTTGATTTCGTGATGTCAGACAAAAGTGTCTCTTGCTATACCAGCTGTTATTTTTTGACCTTAAAGCTGGGACGTGTAACAGTTGGAGAGGCTTTTAGTTATGACCAAATCTGCTTTTGAAAAAAAAAAGTATGTTGCATATTGCTTTATTTCTGTATTTAAATGCCCTGTATTTGGATTTGCAACCTGCTGCCGTAATCTAAGTAGATACTACTAAGTGAGTAGCTACTACGCTGGCAATATTTGTGACGTGTCACATAGCATGGAAGCTTAACATCCCATGACATACAGCTCACTGTCTCTGTGCTGAAAAAGTAGTAGCAGTCTCATTTTTCCTGGAATCTCAGAAAGAAAAGTTCAGTCCAATTTAATCTTTCTTTTTTTTTTTTTTCCCCCTTAAATGTGAAGGTGCTGGTAGCATGCTTTTGCCTAACTTTTTATGCAGACTCTGGAATGTATTTTGAGGGATTTGGGTCATAAGAAAGGAGGAGAAAAAAAAAAAAAGACTGGGAGCTAGGTTTTGTCAGGAGTAGTGCTGTTGTTTTAGGAAAGGGCTTTGTTTTGTTCCTCTACCCCTTTATCTGGCTGGTCTCTGATTCTTTTTAGTTGCTTTTTAAAAAATGTAACGTATTAATTCCTGTAAATTCCTGACGAAATGGAGAACACTACTTTGGAAATTTCTGTCTTTAATTAGAACGTTGGAATTGTGGGACATAGTGGGATGGAAAGGAGAGAGCATATTTGCAAAAATGACTGCGAGTTGAATTTCATAGGGGGGAAAACATGCAAGCTGTTCTAAGTATTGCAGTGTATTTCTGACAATCAATTGGGGTTGTTAGGGAAGTGGTCTTAAAAGGTTTTGTGAATTACCTGATGGTTGGGGTGACTATGGATCCTCACTGAAGGTAGTAATTGTACATAGAAATAGGGTGCTTGAGGGCTGTTGGTATTTTAGTTGTGAATAGCAACTTCTGGGTGGTAGTAGGTGCTTGTCAAGAGTAGTGATTCCAGACCTTTGGACTGAGCTGTTTGTCACAGACAAAATTTTAAGCCTCTGATGAACTGATGCAGCATCTTCCTCTGTGTTTCATTGAATTGTCTGAGATGTGCACCTTGGCATAATGTAGGAGTTACCTTCTACCAGCGGTTTTGGGACGGTGTAGCGGTGGAGGGGATGCAGGGCTGCACAGTGTCTGCAGCTGTTTGCTTTTACCATGGTAAATGTATAAACTCAGATCAGAAAAAAGCAAAACTTTCCAAAGGATTTTGGGACAGATTTACTGTTTGAGAACAAGAATAGAATAAACAGGTTTTGGTTTCTTTGCAGGATCATATTGTCTTGAAAGAAGATGAAACACCAAAGAAGCTAGAAGGTCAGCAAAAGAAATGCCTTTCTCTGTTCTCTTTGGAAAGATAAACTCTTAGGAATAGTTTCTTATGCTTCCTCTTAAAAACATAAGACTAAGGCTGGTGTTTGGGATAATATAACTGAGAAGTTTTCCTTCCGCTAATCAGAAATTCAATCACTTGTCTCAGGGAAATGGTGCTCTTCCTCTGATTGAGGAGAACACCACAAACAGAGAGTCTTGGTACTGTGTGTGTGTGTATAGATGTACAGGGAATCTATATATCTAGAAAAACATCCTATCAGATCGCTTCTTCCTCCCTTACCATCTCCTTCAGCTATGTAATCTTGGCCTTCTGTAGTTGTAAATGTCTGGCAAAATGTATTAGTGCTCAGCTAGCTCTTTTTAAAGAGTGATGGGAATGCTGCTTTTGAGCTTAATGTGAAAGGATTCATTGGTATGTTGCATCTCGTAATTGCCTGAAACTGCCAAAATAATTCTGAAGGTATATTGCTTAGCCTACATATCCTTATTAGAAAGATTGCTGAAGGAAGAGAGGAGTGTTGCAAAAAGTGAAATTCTTCTTCAGCACCCGTTTCCTTCAGGAAAAACAGATACAGAGATAACAAATACGTGCAACAGGTACAGAGAAACCTTAGTGTGCTGTAGATGGGAGACATGGGAAATAATGCAGCCTACAGAAGACGAAGTGCTTTGTGCACTACAGAATAGCAAGTTGATCTAATCTTTTCTTTTTATTTAGCTACAGAAAATACCAAACCACAGATGGAAGATGGAAACGAGAAGAAAGATCTGGGCAAAGAGAAGCAATGCAAGGAGCCGGAACCCAAGATAGACAATCATGAGCCCCGATTAGGGCCACGGCCACGCTCACACAACAAAGTTCTCAATCCGCCGGGGGGGAAATCCAGTATTGCGTTCTATTAGGGTCATCTGTTCACTTTCACTAACGGAGTCTGCACGGAAACTCTTGTCTGTGGTTGCGAGGTCAGTTGATAGACTACTGTTTGTGGATAGATTGTTAGGCAGATGGAGGAGGGTTATGCTGAAGTGTGTAGGAAGGATAACCTGATGAATTGGGGAGGGAGGGCTGGGAGGGAAAGGGTGCCCTGTGGAAGATGTGAGTATTGGACTGCCTGGGTGGGTGGCAGAGGGGAACATTAGTGTAACTTTGTGAAAGATCAGTGCTACTTTGTGGTGAGTTCATCAGAATGTTCTGTTCTTAGCTAGCTAGTGGCTCAGGACACTCTTGCGGAGTCAGGCTTATCCTTACAGTCAACAGTAAAACATCATGAATGGGTGGGGACCTGGAGGTTACCCCTGAAAGACTCTGAAGCACAGCAGGTAGACTATGGCTATGCTTTCCTCTAGGCAACAGGGTGCAGCTTCGCAGTGTGAGCTGACTTGCAGTCACTTTAATGTAAATACGTTCCACTGGAACAAGTAGTGCTACCATGGTTTTGAGTGTCTTCAGTCTTTGCTTCTCTTTTTCTCCTTTCTTGTTTTGCAGCACATGATGCTGATACAACATGCTGAAAGTTTTTTCTATACTCATAAGCCATCATATGTTAATAAAAATCATGGTCTTCCCTTCCCCAGTATTCAGGCCTTTCTGATGCCTTCGGTAATCTGCTGATTACTACGCCTAACTCTTGACAAGTGATAATACCAGTCCAAGATACTGTTTCATGTAGGTGCTTTTAGAAGACTTTTACTTAAAGTATCCTGTTTGAGTGCTTGTTCATTTTCTGGTAAAGATGTGGGTGCAGACCATAGCTTTATGGTACTCCTTGAACAGAAGGAACTTAAAGTGTACCGTTACTGTGGAGAGTATACTGAGGTGTCCAGCCTGCTAGCTTTGACCCAACCTCTATTGAAATGCCTTAGCTTCTGCAGAGGTTTTTACTTGGTACCCCACTGAAACCAGGACTGTTCTACTGTCTTCACCACAGTGCGTTATTTTTTTTATTGTTTGTCTGTGCTGACTCTGTTAGTGAATTCCTTTATCTTTGGTCAGCCTTACGTTTGCCTTTGCCTCAGATTTTTGTTGGTAAGGTTGGGAGAGCTACCTGGATTCTCCCCAAACCACAGCTGTAGTTGTTTTGAGACATGCTGTAGACTATCCTAATTGGAGAAACAAAGACTTTAGCAATACAAACCTTTTGGTTGTGCTGGCTGTCTTAAATCATGTTTGGAAGATGTGCATGTTTTGCACAAACATTTGTTGAGGAGGGTAGCTCCCATCATTTGTTCTCTGAATGGATTTTCTGATCATATCCAGAGCTTTGATATATGAATGTTAACATTAGGTGCTTACTGTTCAGTGTATTTAATAGTGACTTTTTAAATTTGACATATCGAAACAGGAGTTGTTCAGGTACACCAAAGAACAAGTGGCCTTATCTGCGTATATCCACTACTGTTCTAGCCCAGGTTCCCTGGCACCTGCTGCTGTTTAGAGGGGACTGTCTCTGGGCCGGGTGCTAAAACGCTCTGTGATTATAGTGCTTACTAGACTGCTCAGTTTGGTGGATGTCAGAAGTGGTGACTGACTGCATGAAGCTTTAGTTGCCTTTTCAGATAGTGAAAGTAAAATATAAGGGATGGTGCTAAGGGTAGAAATAGCCATGGAAAGTAGGGATTTCAATGCCTTTGTACCTTTGGGGTGGATTTAGAGCTCCTTGTTATTTGTCCCCCTACGAAAACCAGACAGCAATTCTAACTGCAATCCTGTAAAGGATTTATATTACTTCCAAACGTGTTTCCTAGCAGCTATTCTTGAGTCTGTGCCGTCTAGCCTCTGGATGGGTCTCAGATACATCCATCTGTTTCAATTCCTTGTTCCAGTACTTGACAGGTTTTTAAGAGGCCACCACGTGGAAAAGTCAGCCAGAGGCTGCTTTCTGCATTGAAGGCTCTGGTGTAATTGACGCTGTCTGTAATACTGAGCTTAGACTTGGCATCTTTTAGAACCTGATGTGCGTTGGCTGCAGTGCCTGTGTGTTAAACGGCAGCTTCCAACTAGGCCTTAAATTAGTGAAACTATGAATTTTCTTGGATTTCTTTCTTTGGAATGTAAACAATGTTTTCAGCTCAACAAGATTGATACGAACATTTCGGGATTGGAAATCAAATGATAAATCATGCAATTGTCAATAAACCTCTGTATTTTGATACTTCATTGTGTGCTGTAGTTGTCTGCTTTTATAAATTAATCGGTAATTTAGTTCTATGTAGATAAAGTGGTGAATTTTGTTATTGGGTATTGGAAAAATTGCACAAATCTTTTCAGGCCTTCTGCAGTGGGGAATATGGTTTAGATGTGTGACATCCTGCTCAAGGTTGTCCATGAGACAAACACCTCTTATCCCGGGAGTGTGAAGGGACAGTAGTGAGGGTGGGCTGTCCAGGTCAACGCCTTTTAGTGGGCAACATCCTGTACAACAGAGCGATGCTGTTATGCTCTTCAGCAATATTGTAAATGAACTTAAGTATTCAAATATTTAAAAAATATTTAAGTCTATTTGTAGAACAGCGTAACAATTCCCCTTGAGCAGGGGATGCACTTTATGTGGAGAAGTCATACCCCTGCTTCTACACTTCTGATGAGTGTGTAAAACCTTCCTCCAGTGCCAAACTGTCTTGGCTGACAGCGTGGAGGTAGCTACAGCTACAGAAATTCCAGTTCCAGGTGAGTTGGACATGGTGGCCTCTCAGCCAGGGTGTTCTAAATCTGTGTTCATCCCTTATTCACAGATTGCGATGCCCCGCAGAGCCTCTCAGCCGCCGCCTGTTTCTGCAGTGACTGCTGTACTTTGCACTGAGTTTTGCCATTTGTAGTTCAGAACTCCTCTCAAGCACGTGCAACACTTTGGGTAGGATCTGCTTAGTGTGGGAGCTTGTGAATGTCCTTGATAGATAGGGCAACCCTTCATTGCTGATGCACTTCCTTCGAATTGCTGCCAACAGTAGACTACAACAGTTTCACTTGGCCCCTAAATTGAAGGTTTGTAGCTTAAAACACTTGAGATAGAATATTATCCAGGTTAGCGTTTCAATCTTGGAAGGAAAATGATGGTATCTGTTATAATAAGCTTAGCTTGGAAAGTGGTTAAAGGATGCCTTGTGTGCTTTTGTAACTCATGTGTACGATTCTAGGCATAGCTGCTGCTTAGTTCTGAAGTATGTCACCATGCCCATCCAGTACAGGACAGCACTGCTCTCATGAACAGCCCACCTGCGATGTCATCCCTCCTCATCCCCGTGGACCTGACTAACCCAGGTCAGTGCGTGCTTTCCCCCACTGAGGCTGCTGGCTTCCCTGCTGTACCTTCTAAGCAAGCGCTGTCCGATATCGTCCTGTTGCATCACTGTATAGCTGTTGATAAACAGCCCACTTTGCACTCTTAGTGAGGAACATTAATGTCCTCTCTGTCACTATTTCCAGTACCATCACTGTGGGTTTGTGGTTTGTTTTGGTTGTGTGGGGTTGGTGTTTTTTTTTTTTGTTTGTTTGTTTGTTTGTTTTTTGTTTTGTTTTTTTTTTTAAGGATTCATAGATGTTAATCAGACTTGGAACACCTGAAGTACATGCTGGGGCTTGTTTAGTGTGACAATGTGGACATCCAGGCTTTAGCTCAATTGCTACTTGCTCCTTCTGAAAACAGTCAATGAGCAGAAAGAATGGCTTTTAATTACTGTGCTACATTTGCAGCCCTGATTATTTGTATTGTTTTATCTTGCTGCTGGGGATGAAGATTATCCTCTCTTGAATCTGACTTCCCTTTTCTTTCAAGCTGAAACCCCTTATATTGTTAACAGGACCTCCTCCTCCTCCTGAAGCAGGTCAAAGTGCTGGCCATAACCAGCAAGAACGCGGTCGTTCGCTTTACCTGCCAGCCTTTCTAGCTCCAGCCAGCTGCTTATTCTGGTCTCTTACCCTACCACTTTCCTCCTATGCAGACGCACATTTTAAATAGCTGTGTTGCCTTCAGCTCCTCTGTTATCCCTCCCGTGTCTCTGCTGGCCATGTGCTCTATGCCACGTAAGCCAAACCCACAGTCAGTCTGTGTCAAAGTGCATCAGAAGCACAGAGGCACATCGGAACTAGGGAACTGAATGTTACAGAATCACGCAACCACAGAATCTTTAAGGTTGGAAAAGACCTCTAAGATGATCGAGTCCAACCATCAACCCAATACCACCACATCTACTAACCCATGTCCCGCAGTGCCACAGCTACACGCTTTTTGAGCACCTCCAGGGACGGTGACTCCCCCACCTCCCTGGGCAGCCTGTTCCTCCCTTAGTGAAGCCATGTTGGCTGTCACCAATCCCCTCCTTACTTTCCATGTGCCTGAGCGTAGTTACCAGGAGGATCTGCTCCGTGATTGTGCCAGGCACAGAGGTGAGACTGACTGGCCTGTAGTTCCTCAGATCTTCCTTTTCTCCCTTTTTAAAAATGGGGGGGTTGTTTTCCAGTTAGTGGGAACCTCACCAGTCTGCCACAGCTTTTCCAACATGAAGAGTGGCTTGGCCGCTTCATCTACCAGTTCTCTCAGG
>VWZZ01001648.1:270026-281732 GCA_013399095.1 Psophia crepitans | reverse complement strand
GGGAGCCCTCTGTCTGTCCCGGCACTGCCACCACGCTTCGGCGCCCGACTCTGAAAGTCAAGGTGAAGATTTCCTGTGAACCTTCTGGGCTTTCAGTCAGGCCCAAACTCATCTGCGGAGCACAGAGTACTGGCCCAATCGACATAGTCATGTGTTTACAGAAGGGGAAACTGAGGTCCAGAGTGTCTGAGTCAGGATGTGGATCCCGCTGCGTGGGAAGCCAGTGCCCGGGCTCTGCGCATCCCAGGAGCGGGGCAGAGGGTTGGGCGCAGCGCCCCAACTGTTAGGTGGGAAGGATCATATTTTTGCAGTCAGGAGCGTTGAGGTTCCCTTCTGCCTTTTCAATGGGCTTTGGACTGATGACTTGGACCTGAAAGCCTTGCTCCCGTCTTTTCCACGGCCGTCGGGTGCTGTGGTTGTGTGGCCGGTGCGGAAGCTCGAAGGCAGCCCGGCGCTATCGGGTGCTTCTTGGATAACAGCCCATGGGCTGTCGTTTCTGTTGGCTTGTGATACTCAGTGCATGTTTTCAAATACCAACTGGAGTTGTTTGCAAATGCCTAGTAAATCCCAAAATAGCCCCAATTTGCTGGATTTTGTGAATAGCATTCAGCCCACTCCAGTTACAATAGCAGCCTGCCTCCGTGCCTCGCCGGAGCTTTGCGGAGGTACAATAGCGAGAGGGGCGACGAGTGAGGCTGGGCGAGCAAATGTTATTATTCCAGCTTGCTGCACAAACAATGGATGCTGTTTGTTTTGCTGGCTTCTAGAGCATCTTATTTGTATCGGCTCCGATTCTTTCGTTGCGTTCCTCGTATTGCCTTTGTGGCTTTCCACTCTTTGGGGATTCGTTGTCCTGGTGAAGCGTGGTCCCTTTCGGTTGGTGCTCTGGAGCTGGAGGGTCGGTGCTGGGATGCGAATCACCTCCGATCGCCTCTCCCTCGTGCGTGGGTGGGGTGTGGGGGATGTCTGTCTGCGAGCATCCCTTCTGCTAACCCACAGTGGCATGTCCTCAGTTCCCCGGGCTCCCTGGGAAGCCTGGCAGATCAGGGGCTGCCTTCTCCTCTCGCCCCAAGCTCCTCTGGCTCTGCTGTTTACATGCCGGAAAGTTTATTTGCCGCGGTTTCTTCCCGGAGTCCAGCAACGCGACGCTGATGAGGAGTGACAGGAAGGTCATAGCGCTGGGGAGGAGAGGGTGGGAAACGTGCCCTGAGCTCAGCTCTGCCTCCCCAGCCCCGCTCTGCGTCTGCCCGGCACAGCCTTGCCGGGGCGGCGGGGACATCCTTGGCCGCCCTTGGTGCTGCTGGAGGTGGCAGCCTTCCCTCTCCCCAGAGGCTCTGCTTCGTGTGAGGTTGCCCTTTACAGCTCTCTAAGGTTCTTTATTTATTCATTGTTTGTGTTTTATTCCTCACCCTCCTCCTGAGTTGATGGGTGCATGTGATGAGCCTGAGCAAGCTGCTAGGGACGGGCGGGTGCCAGTAACTTTGGCTCCTCTCCTCCATGGGGGGATTTCCCTGTCCCACCGCCCGCGGGTCCTGTGCTTTCCTTTTCACGGCGACTGCTGCCGAGTGCGGTGTGCTGCAGAGGGGGTGGGCAGATCCGTACCCCTCCCGGTATGTGCTCTTGGAAGAAGCAGAGTTGCTTGAGGTGGGGAAGGGATCTGGGGAGGGAGGCAAGGCTGCTCACGTGCCGCCGAAGCCGCGGGGCTCCGCAGAGGCTGCCAAGCCACAAACCCCGCTGTGAGCGTGGGAGATGTGCGTGAGTGCGGTGGGATGGGTCTTGCTCTGGGGGCCGGGGGGAGGCAGGACCTGCCGCAAAGCCCCAGGGTACTCACGCTTTGTTTATTGAAGTGAAGGGAGCGCTGGGTGCTGTGTTTCTTCTCTCCGGCAATGTCTGAAGCCTCAAACGGTGAGTGGGATTGGAAAGGGTAAAATTCGTTAGCATCTTAAAAACAAAACCAAAAACATTGCTGTCTCTTCAGATTTGCTGCGGGCTGACGGACTGCTGGACCGCACCGAGCAGTTGCTGCCCGGCAGAGACCTCTCTCCAAGGCTGGCTGCGGTAATTGCAGAGCACGGCGCTCAGCCTTCGTATCCGAGCTTGGCATCTATATCTAATCTGAAAATAAGTCACTATATATTTCATTAAACCAGCTGCTGCTGCTTTTATTTGCTTATTTTGAATGATGCTCTGTTCCGTCGAAAACCAATTTGTTTTAGAAAAATGGTCTGTTTGTGTTAGCAGCCTGTGCCCCGCGAGGCCCACCCTGCCCCCTCCCTCCGCGGGAGACTCTCAGCAATGGGGCTGAGCCACTGCCCACCCACACTGCGGGGGACGGGACAGGAGGAGGTGGTCCCCTGGGTGATGTCCTGTCTCGGGACACACGTCTGCATGTCTTGGCTGTGCAACAGCCCTGTGACGGTGAAAAAATTGCCCACAAATGATTTGGTCACTTCACTCCCTGTCTGTAAAGGGGAGACGGAGCAACGGGTTTGGAGGTCCTGGGTTGCCATGAGTACCTGTGGGTGGGTGGTCTGTCAAGATGAGGTGAGTGGGCTGGCTTCACTAATTTTCCTGCTGGAAAGCTGCCTGAAGTAATTGCCTGGCCTGCTGTGCTCAGCTAAGCTAGGTCTCCTTGTGACAGTCTCAAACCAGCAGCAAATGAAACCTGTTACCTTTCCCGATACACCCCTGCCCCACCTCACCGCGTTCTGAAGTTGCCGGAATTATATTTCAGATCTCCACGCTGCTGCGAGGGGTGGCAACGTGCTTTCCTCATAAAGTGGAGGTTTAGATTCCCACGTCATCTCCTAGCTGAGGGGTTGTTGCTTTGTAGAGCAAATCCCCCCTGCCCCGAGGAGGGAGAAACGATGCCACCAGCTCGGACGGGCCGTGAGGAAACCTCCTTACAGCCACAACCTCGCACGCTGGTTGCGTGCGTATCTGTTAACCTACGGCAATTAGGAAACTTATTTCCAGCCCGCTGTTTGCCGTGACAGATTCCTGAGCCCCAGCCAGCGCTTCGCGGGAGGAGCTGTCATGGAAGAGGAAATAATGGGAATCTCGGGCTTTTTATAGCGCTACCCGTTCTCTCTTGGCTGCCTGTGGGGAGCCTGATGTCCCCAGCACTGCGCATGACGGGAACTCGCTGCGGGGTGGGCGGCTGGAGGGAGGGAACCCGGCTCTGGGGACAAGGGGGCCCTGGCTCTGGGGAAAGGTGGGAGCCAGCGTTTCTGCTGGGCGGCGAGCCGGGGGCTTGAAGCAAGCCGGTTGCCCATCCATCCGAAAACGGTGTGTGCCAGGATGCTGTCTGTTGGAGGGTGCTTCCCCGTCCTCACAGCCGGCAGCTGCCCGGCTGCTTGTGGCCTGTAAGGGGAGCGGGTGTTTGGGAATTTTTTAGGAGTTGGTGGTGATTTTGATGCCTCAGCTGTTTGGTGGTTCAACTGGAGACGCTGCAAGCATGCCTCATTCTCAGCCTGAAGTAGAGCTCTGCTGGGCGGATGAATCCAGGTCTGGAACTGCTCAGTTGCCCAAAAGTCTCTAGAAAAACCTCAGCCTTGCACCCACGGGAAGAACAGAGAGACTGAATTTTTTTGTTTGTTTTACATTAAGGTTTTAGGACTCTCCCAGCTGGCTGTGAACCACACAACCAGGACAAGAAAAGAAATCCTCCTCTTCTGTCCCAAACTGAATCTCTCCACTCTCACTGTCTTCCTTCTGGTTATCTTGAATTATTATTTCTTGGATACCTCAATTTTTTAGAAACAAATCCCTTCTTTAACCTTCAGCCCTCAGGCTGGGCTGGAAATGGGCAGCACAAGGGCTGGAGTGTGGTGGGAAAGCACGAGCGGCCGTGATGGGAGCGGGTCAGGTCAGCAAGCTGGGTCTGGGACCCGCGGCCGGAGGCTGAGCGGTGGGGACACAAATGGACAGGAAACGGCAGCACGGAAATTGAATTGGTTTATGGTGTTTTTTTTCAATGAGAATTTAATGTGCTACCAGGCAAGGGCTGGGCGGCAAACAGGAAGGAAGCAGATCTCAGACTGATGATGAGAAGCATTTTTGGTGTTTTTTATCTGCATGGCACGGCGCTGGCTGCAGATGTGCTGTGGCTCAGGCCAAAAGCGTGATCAGGTTTACAAGGAGGACGGGTGGCTGTGGGTCATGGGTGTTCACAGACCCAGGTGTGGGACCGAGGAGAAGCTGCTGCTGGAGGCCAGAGGGTCTCCTGGGACAGATCTAGAGCTCAGGACTGCAGGAGGTATCTCAGACCAGACCTTCCCTGCCTTTAGATGCAGCCTCCTGGACTGGGCTTGCTGCTGCTAATCTTCCCTGGGGACATTGTTGCTCCCTGTAATTTTGGGAAAGAACAACCCAATTCGATGTCCCCATGCTGTCCTTGCCTCTCTTTGCACCCAAAGATATGGTCACATTTGTGCAAGGGAAACAAAAAGCACGGTCAGAGCATGTGGTCATAAAGTCCCTGGCCCAGCTCTGCGTCTCCTGCTTCTTTCCGTACCTTTTTGGTGCACCTCAAGGTCATTGGGCTGCTGCTTTCCACAAATTGCATTTTCCGTTCCCCCTCTTGCTCTTGCTTTCTGCCAAGTCCAGCTGCTGCACAGCCGCCGTGATTAAAGCGTCCAGGCTCTCGCTGCGACGGCAAAATACCTCCAAGTGGTGGTTTCCTTACTGCGCTCAGCCTTCTTGCCCGGCAAGAAGCTGATTGACCCTCCAGATCCAGGTTAACCACCACCTTGTCCCGAACATGCCAGCTGACGAGTCCCTTCCCAAGGGCATCTCCCCCTTTCCCAAGCCTGGGTGCACTCTTGTGATCTCCCTTTCCCTCGGAGTGACACCTCCGGAGCACGAGCGCGCGCCGTGCGGTCTGCCCTCAATTAAAGCGCGTTTGCCTGTTGGTGTTTCAGAGATGGAAATGACCGCGATCGAGAGCGTCTGAATTAGGAGTGACGGTGTAGGAACGTGCTGTCATGCTGGTTACCGAGGGCTCGTTCAGCGTGATGCTGAGATTCAGGGATGCTGGTTAAAGAGCATCCCTCTTTTATCCTGACTTTGTGTGGTGAGGGCACAGAGGAGAGCAAGTTTTACTTGGCAGAAAGGCAAAGGGGAGGAAATCGTGGGGGCTGTATTTATTGCTGCTGACTGTCAGTGTGGGATAAGAGACCAGCTGGATTCATAAACTGTGTGTAACCCACACTGGGGACAGAGACATCGTGGCTGCGGTTCGGGAGGGAGTTTTTGTCAGGAGTTCTAGGCATGGCCAGAAGCTTGGGAGACCAGAGCTTTGCTGCTGCTTGGTGCTGTGTGAAGGGGTGATGAGACGTGACCTGTGCAGTAGCGCAGCTCTCCTCCGCGCTTTCTGGGGGTCCCCAGAGAGCTGCACCCCACCGCACCAGCCCTGCAACGCGGCGCTGTGGCCGGTGGGGATGCCAGCCGGTGCCCGGCCCCGAACCCCGCTGGCCTCTTCCCTCGGCGTGCTCCTGAAGGGAAGAACTGTGTGGCCGTGGTTTATAAAAGTGAAATATAAACTGTCATTAATTGTGCTGGTCTCCATGACTCAAGTGACATCTGTCTGAGCCAGCAGCCGGCTTTCACGAGGGGAAGGAGCGGCAGCAGCATTTTGGGAGGGAGCTGCTGCCAGATTCAACTCATCCCCATTGCAGGGGAAGCCCGTCAGCCCCCCGAATGGTCCCCGAGTACAGCCCTGGGCTGTCTGGCTGCACCCCACGGCGAGGCCACTGCTCGAGAAGCTCCTCCACACTCCTCTCTGCAGCTGTGGTAAAACAAATTAATAGTAACGGTAATACTAAACGTCAGCTGAGCCACGCTGCAACGTACGGCATAAATCCCAGTGCCCTTGCTGGGCTGAAACTGCTGGTGTGAAGGTGGGGAGCAGCCCCTTAAAATGCAAATGGCCGTTAGAGGTGTGGCAATGGCGTGGTTGTAGCCTCTTACCCTCACTGTCTCCACTTGTAATCAGAGGGCTGAGCATCCCCCTCCCCACTGTGGGGGTGTCGGAGCCGAGCTGGAGCCATTTCGGGGAGCAGCACCCAGCTTCCCGGAGGAGCAGGTAGCGCCTGTTGTTCTCATCATCCCAGCAGCACAGATCGACTGTACCCGTCCACAAATTTCTTCCCTTTGCTCTTCAGCACTTTTCTTTGATTTTCTACAAAGATTTCTTGGTCTCCACCCCAGCTTTCATTATTAAACGGTTGTTTTTCTGTCTGGTGCTTTATTTTCGTGACGGTGGCACACGCACTGTTGCTCACTTAGGAGCCACCGGTAGCTTTGGAGGGGGAAGAGTCGGGGCGAAGGGTGGCAACATTTCTTCGTTACCTTTTTTTCCCTTCTGTATTAGTGAGACTCTGCTGAGGATCGTGCTGGAGAGCAGTGCCGGGAGGGCGCTCCGAGGGCGGCCGTGCAGCCGTCGCCGCCTGTGCTCAGCCGTGGGTGCGCGCACGTGGCTGTGCGTGCCGCACGCTCGCGGCAGCTGAGCTGCTTTGGGAAGGGCTCAGCTGCTGAGCAGCAGCTGCTCCCGAGGTCGGAATGGTTCTTCACGCGAGAGCAAGCCTTCCTCCCCTGCCAGAGAAGGGACTTGGTGGCGACTGGTTTTTGCCCAAATCCTTATTTGTGCTACCTGTGCCTGGAGTCACCGAGAGGGCGGGCCGCTGTTGTGCCCGTCTCTGAATGCCATCGGAGAGGATTTTGCAGAGGTGGTTCCCCAAGGATTTTGCTAAGTGCTGTTCTTCCCAATAATTTTCCAAATGCCATTTGTACTCGGAGTAGGGTTTTACTGCGAGCATCAACAGCACAAAGTGTGCTGTGGCTCTTTCTTGAGTTAACTACAAGCAGCTGTTCTGGTTGGAAACTCAATTTCCGTCTTTTATACTAAAGTTGACCATATTTCTGAAGGAGATCTGCTTTCACAAGGGAAACAGTGTTGGGGGGGCTGTGCTCTTCTGCGCTGAGGCTCTCCATGACCCATTTCTCTCCGTGCCACCCCAGGTTTCCATGCTGAGAGCATCACTGGGGCAAGAGAGATGAGTTGCGTTGATGAGTGGATTTGTGTGGGGGTGGTGTTTTGGCTAAGAGCCGTACTGAGTCTCACCAGCTTCTCAGCCAGACACAAAGGCCGGCAAGCGTCGCTGCCGTTGTCCTTGCTGACCTGAGCTGCACCCATCCCATCGATGTACCAGTGGAAGACTCTGCAGCTGGCAGCTCTTCCCCCGGACCCTGGCTGCAGCATGTTACAAGCCTCATCTCTGATTAGTATTGTACTATCTTATTTTTGTTAAAAGTAACAAAAATTGAAGCCCAGTCCCTGTTCCGCGATGTGAGTAGCATTTAAAGTTGATGATGATTGCAGTTCTTTTAGCCTCTTTTGTTGCACAGGGTGGTTTAGTATGTTTACCCACAGTATTTTTGGCATGTGGGTTTCACAATTTGTTTAGCAATGTCAATACCATCTGGAGCATCATCTATTTAAAGTACATTAGAGAGATGAGGAACAACCTATCATATTTTTCCATAGGGTGCATCAAGATTGGAAATGAGAGTCATTCAGAAAGGTTTAATGGGAAAGAGATGTTCGTTGTGCTGCACGCTCGTCTCTTATCACAAGTGGTTATGGCTCTGGCGCTGTTCCTCTGCTGCTTTTCCCAATTGTATTGTGCCGCTGTATAATATCTGCCTTGACACGCAAACAAAGCTGTCTTAAAGGGAGGATGGGGGCACAGTCCCTTTGACTTATCCCCCTGAACTGAGCAGGACTGTTTGCGGGGGTGTCTCGGTGGAGAGGATGTCAGCGGTGGTCTGTGATAAAGGCTGGGGTGCTCTGTTCCTCCACTGCTCGTGGAGGTTAATGGGTGCAGGGCATGGATTTGGTCCCAGTTACTGCACTTTTGGGATGCTCTGAGCTGGACCTGCTGCTGAGCAGCCTTGTTGGTGGCTGCGGACCTGCGAGGGGAAAGGGTGGGCTACCATGACCCTCATCGGTGGGCCAGCCCTGGCTCACGGTGAGCTCCAGCTGCTGAAACGGAAAGCTCTGTTCCTAGTCTGTGTTGGACCTTCTTTGAGCAGCACTGGGGCTCAGCCCTCGTTCAGAGGCATCTACAGAGCTCAAGGGACCCTGTGGATTTTGGGGTGCTGGAGTCTATCTTTGCCAGCAGCGCCGGGGATGGAGGGAGGGTCTCGGCAATGCAGATTCAGAGGTCCTAGAAATCCTTGGAAATACCTTCTCTGGCTGACGCTGGAGTGCTGCCTATGGTCGTGTCCTCGGGTACGTGCACGTGGGGCTCTGCCAGCCTGCAAGTCTGGCTTTCTCCTCCTCGTGCTTTTTGCAGGGGCTGGCATGACCGTGCTTTCAGTTAGACCACAGGTTTCGGTCTTTGCAGTAGCATCGCAGGGACAGGCAGCCCCGGCCCCAGCCCGCTCGGGGAGGGCAGCTCTAGAAGGGAGGGAGCGCGGCGCTCGGCTCAGCTCTGATGGGTGTTTGGCATCACTGACCGTTCAGTGATGACTCTAATTTCACTCTGTGAACCCTCGGAGTGGTGCTGGGGGAGGGTTAGCACACACCCGCTATTGCTGATGGTGAATCATTCACGAGCGTGAACCTTCCTCATCACACGCTCCTGGCTCCCATTAACCTGGGGGGGATTTGCAGGTGATGGTGGGACTCCAAGCACAGCTCTCATCCAAAGCCTCCAAATGATTTGGAGACAGTGATGCAGAATCGCTCATAGGCTCTCGATCTTCAAAAGCTGGAGATGCTTATTTGACACCTATGGAGTATTAAACCCGAGCGAATCCTAACTGGAGGGTCCCTGCGGCACGCTGGCCCCTTGGGCGCCTGGTCCCAGCTCGGCAAGATGCGGTCCCTCTGCCATCCCCGTCACCTCTCCGCTGCTTGCAGTTCAGAAGCGGTTACACTGCTAAAGGGCACTCTCCTGTTCTGCATCAAATGAGACTAATTGAATTTCCCTTTCCCTTCGGTATTTAACATTATTTTCAGGTCGTGTTGGCATTAGCGAGAGCCTGGCCACAGTTTGCATAAGGATATTTGTAGGCCCCCATGCAGATGAGAAGCGTCGCCTCCCCACATCATGTGCGCGGCTCGGACGAATAAATTTCACATTGTTACTTTGAACTGGGTCACCAGAAACTTCAAAAATATATTGCTCTGATCATTTTGATACAGGTTACTTAACAAGGGAGATAAACTCGTACTTCAACACAATTGGAGGGAGAAATGGATTTGCAGAGCCCGAGGCGGTGTCGGGGCGGTGGAAGCTGTTCCGATACACGCTCTTCAAAGCTCCCTACGTTTTGCCAGCCTTAGCATTTTTAATCATTTTGCTGGCTGGCATTCGCCTGGTAAGAGTATTAAAGCACTCCTGCCAACAGGCGAGGGTTTTACCACAACCGTCAGTGCAATCCCGCGCTGGTCAACCTCTGCCCCTTCAGGAGGTCGCAAGGAAAAATCCTCGGCGTTTTAAGCTACAAGGGTTTTCTCTCTCTTGTAGCGAACAGGCTGTAATTAGTTCTTCCTGCTGGATTTGGAGAAGTTGGTTTGTTTATTGGTGGCACTTGGGTTAAACCTTTACCCTGGACCTTGTGCCCCCAGCCTGAGGTGCCCGGCGAGGTGGGAGAAGGTACCGGTGACCCACGGGAAACCTGCCAGCTCCTTCTGCGGCCAAAGGCGAGTCAACACCCCTGCTGTGGGGGGAAGTCTATGTTAGCTCCCGCCTGTGCCCACAGAGATGCTCTCCTGCATCACTGTGTGCAGATAAACACCTGCCCTTAGGCAGCCAGTTGAAATTGAGATGCAGGTAATAATTAAAATAATTGTGTTGAGCTTAAATAAAACGGTGACCCACCGAAATCTTGGCGTGCCAGCTGCACATTCATCGCTCCACGGCCTGAGGTCCTCCTCATTTATTTTAGTGCTGGCAGAGCGTGACAAATCCATGTGACTGGAGCTTGAACACTTACGGGAACGGGGGGACCAGGAGCCAGTGCTGCCAAACCTGCACTGGCGTGCGTCCGTCTGTCCGGCTCTGCTGCTGGAGGAGGGTACCTGTCCTCCAGCCTCATCTGCTCCTCTCCTGTGGCTGAAAAAAAGTGATGTGAATCATACTGCCAGAACCTCTCCGAAACCACTCGTTAAACCGTTGCTGTGCCTTAGTTTTATTTTGGTTTTGTTTTTTAATGGCTTACTGAGATGTTCAGATGAACCCATCTACATCCCAAATTTCAGCCTTTTTACACAGCTTAAAAAGGAAAAAAAAAAAGATAAAATTTCAAAGTAGAGCCGTAAAGTTGTGGTGAGGTATCAAATAGAAAGCTCCTTCAGAAATGAATTCTGCAGGTGCGCGTCCTGCAGCAGAGGAGGCGCAGGAGTGCTGGGAGAGGGGTGGGTTGCTTTCCCCCCATCCCTGATGGGGGAGTGACTATCTGGGGGATTATATGAGTCACCCAAGTCACCCAGGGGGACAAGAGCAGAGCAGCGAATTAACTCCTGGACTCCCGAGTCCTATCATTTTAATTAGGAGACCATCCTGCCAGGATTTGGTCCTCAGGGATGGGCAGAGCTGGTGAAGGTGCAGTTGTTTGTTGGAGGCTGTTTCACCCCGTAGCTTAGCATCGGACGCAGTGGTGTTATCTGGGTTGGTGCCTTTTGCCTGGAATGGAACCATAAATCATAGTTAACTTTAGATTAATCATTTCTACCCATCTCCGTGTGAAGATGGCACAGATTTCCCCATTGGGTTTCTTGTAAGTCGTACCGACTGCGTGAAGAGAATATTTTCCTATCGAGGAAGCTAAATAGTTCATCTGTGCTCCTGGCTGTCCTAATATGTTTGAGAAGTCTTTAAAAAGCCCAAGAGAAATAATTCCAGATTATTGAGAGCAATTTGTCTTGTAGAAGACAAACGTGCCTGCATTTAACTGTGTCTGTATTTTGGGTCTCTGATTTCTTGGGATGTAATTGCAAGATATTGTATTCATCCTGCCTGCTCGGAGCTTCCTGCTGCCGTGGTGGCTTTCTTGCTGCCAGCCACGCTGACGGATGAGCCAGCGGCGAGGAGGTACTGCCAGCACGTGCAATGTGTCTCTCCCTACCCTGAAACAAAGAAGATGAGTTCAATCTCATGGGCTGAGTGCCAGTCTGCTTTCTGCAGCCGTGCACTGACCTGCTGGTGGGATGCGCTTAGGGCTGGACCGCTCAGCGCCTGGGTGGGGAGGTGGAAAGCCCAAGCCTGTCCCGCTGGGCTGGGCTGGAGGTGTGTGCACCACCATCCTTCTTCTGGGAGCACAACGAGCCACCTGATTTCTGGGGCAGCTCTGGTTTGGCCATCTCTTCCCAGGCAGCAGGGCCACTGTCACTTGTATCTGCTCCTCCAGAGGAGGATTTGTCCTCTTTCCGTACAGACACGAGCAAGGCAGTAGCCATCACCGTGCCCAGCTCCGGGACCTGCCCGGCTCCAGCCTCCCTGGGACGTGGCTCGGAGCTGTGTGCTTAGTCCTGTGAGGAGCTCTCGGATTTATCAGGACAAACTCATTTCCCCAGTAGCGGGCTGGCGTGCGGGCTGCGGGCTGTCCCCGCAGGTCCTGCGTTTGCTGCTGTGCCAAGGGACGCGGGGGTGGGTGGCCTGGCGGCAGGGCCAGCCCTGCTCTCTGTGCTCGCCAACG
>VWZZ01001648.1:218617-268345 GCA_013399095.1 Psophia crepitans | reverse complement strand
AATATTGCATCTGTCATTCCCTCCCCCCCCCCCGCCCCCGCCATCTTTTGGAGCAGAGGGAGGGGGAGAGGGAGAGGGGAGCGAAGAAGCTGCTGGAGGAGGCAGCAGTGATCCCACTTAAGTGACAATTGTACAGTATCGGTTTGTGACTGCTGCCACACGTGCCACCTCCAAAGGACCATGTTCCCGTCACTGCAGGAGGCCAGGAGGGGTGGCCTCAAGCAGGAAACGTGCACTGGATTTTTTCCCTTGCTTTGAGGTTTTTAATAGATTTTCAGCTTGTTGGTTTTGTTCCCACTGTGGTTGCTGCCCGCTTAAGCTCTGATACTGTTTCCTTGTACGGCTCTGCAGCAAGGATGGAGAGCAGGCGGAGTTTCCTTCGGGGCACAGGGTTTGGTGCCAGCCAGCACTGCCTTTGCCCACTTGACCCTGGAGGAGGATTGTCCCTCCCTGAAATGCATTTCAAAGCTCTCCTGCTCTGCAAGAGCCTCTCTTGTGCTGGAACCCAGAAGCTCCTGTGCTGCTCTCAGGTGAAACGAAGGCGGCTGCTGACCCAGCGCTGGAGATGGGCAGCAGCAGCCCAGGACCTGGAGCCCCCCTGGGTGGTCGTCTCTGCAAGGTGGCATAGGGCCTTTCCACATGGAGCCACCCGCTAATCAACAACTTAAAATGGAAAAGTGAGCGCACAGCCATTGTTTTCATCAGTAATAACACAAAGCTTTGGGGAACGAAGAGCCACAGGGCTCTGTTTTTGTAAGCCATCCCCAGGGAACAACCAGAACGCATCTACTCTGGCAGGTCCTTTCTAGAAATAGCAAGTTTAATTAATCATCCTGTTTTCTTTTCTTAAACTATTTAAATTCTTTTTCCCCTCAAGGGATAATGCATTGCTGCTTTTTAAATAAGTACTGCAGTTGTAAACTCCTGCCATACTTCTGTCTGGGAGCACATCTGTCTTGTGGCTTGGAGCACATCTGTCTGTGCCTCCCAACCCATCGCTCCTGCGTTCTGGCGCAGTGGGAAAAATCTGTGTTTCAGAAAGGAATCACATGGATACTCCCAGGCTGCAGAGGGTGTCAGATGCAGAGCCCTTTATCTTCTAAACCCCCTTATCTTTTAATTCTGAGACATTTTTGTCTGACAGTTCATAAATTAAAAATGTTTCTTAGGTGACTTTTTGCTCCTGTTTCATATGTATTTCATGGAAAGACTTTCCAGGCGTTTGAGTTGTGGGAAGGAAGAATTATGCAAACTGAGGAACTCTGGGTTTATGTTCTTATGGGACGCACTTCGCGGGCTGCAAACCACGACACTGGAATCGGTGACTTTGCACTTCAAAAATACTGAGCTCCTTAGGGAAGAGTGTGAGTTTCTCCTGTAGCCCAAACGTGGCCCTGAAAACACGTCAGATGGGTTGTTTTCTCACAGCGAGCTCTGAGCTTGAGTGGAGTTTATGTGCTGACCCCGTCCTCGTGCTGCACTTTGGTTGCAAAGGGCAATTTTAAATATTGCAGAGATCTCTCTAATGAGGTGGTAGTACCTTGAGTGCCGGCTGAAGACTTTCACACCAGGCTTTACAGGTGTGAGTGATGTCTGTGGGACATGTGGGTTTATGGGGAGGTGTCTTTATAGCATGCCTTGATCATCCTTGTGCTGGCAAACTTCTGGGCCTTTGCCAGACCGGTGGCTGGGAAGCTGGTGAGATGCTGCAGGCGCTTGGCTTGCATTGCCGTGCTGTCGAGCTCCACGTCTCCTGTGGCAGGCGGGGGGCACTGCGTGCTGGGCCCCCTGGGGACGTGCTGCCTGGCACTGCGTGGCCACCACCTCTTCCCCGGGGGATGCGGGTGATGGTTGCTGCTCCGGGCGTGCGAGGGTGAGTCTCTCCACCCATGACTGATCACCTCTCTGCCTCTTAAGCCTTCTCTCTCCATGCTGCCTCTCCAGCAGCTTGCTCAGCTTCTCCAGTGCCCACGCGATTGGGTTTGTTGCTGTTTTTCTTGCCTCTCAATATTTGTGGTGTTTCTACCTCCTCCTCTCCTCTCTACAAACACGGTCGCAACCTCTGGTCGTAGATGGGTTTCACTATCACCTTCCCTCACTGCGGTTTATCTTCAGGTATCGCCTGCTTGCCCGTGCCCCATTTCACCTGCCTGCCCTGCCTGTGTTTGACGTTTTTCTCTCCCCGTGCCCTCCCCATGCTTCTCCCAGGTCTCCAAGCCACCATCCTCAGAGTCACCCTCCTGCTGGGCTGCTGCAAAGGCATTTTTTTTCGCTTCTGTCTTTAGAAATTGACTTCTCTGCTTCAAAATGTCCCCTGGCCAAGGCCTTCTGCTGTTTGCCTTTGGCTTTGCGCCCACTCCCTCTGTTCTTCCTGAAGTGCGTTTCCCCATATTGTCCCACGTGCCCGCAACAGCCCCCCAAAATACCAGCAGAGCCCCTGGATGCCTCCCACCGACAGCGGGTTTTCGGCTGTATTATTTCGCATGGGCGGCATGCCGGGAGCAAAATCCATCACCCGTAGGCAGCTCTTTGCACCTCTGTGAGATTTCAGGGAAACTATAGTTGCATATATATTGATAAGGCGTACAGAGCAGAGAGGACAATTGAATTGCCGTGAGTGGAGCATGCATCAGTGTCCCTGACAATCCCGTAATTAGCTGGCATAGAAGAGCGAGCAGCGAAATGAGCCCAGCAGCTTGTTCGCAGCCATTAGGGGCTGACTCCCACGGAGTACCTGCTTTCTGCCCTGACATCTGGGTCTGCAACCAGACCTGATGGCTGCTTTCGCTTAAAGTCACCGTCACCTTGGAGATCACTAACAAGGAGCAAATGTGTGGATAGCAAATCCTCGCACAGCCACCGGCAGTCCCTACCTCTGCAGAGCGGGGGTGGGATGGTCGGTGCCACCGCTTCGCTGCTGTCTTGCCCTGCTTGCTCTCAGCTGAGGTTGTTTGCAGAGTTAGGGGGACTCACGCTTGTGGCATGGTGGCAGCACCCCAAAACCTCGTTATTGGAGACTCTGGGTCTCTCTCCCTTCCTTTCTGTTCTGAATTTTCTGTGCTGCTGGTAGCGTGCATCTGTGATGGAGGTGTCTTCGCCTTGAAGCAGAATTGGGGACACCAGGGAAGCAACGTCCCCACCCGCCGCGCAGGGCACGGCAGACGTGCATGCAGGCAGGGCACAGCAAGGAAGGGGGTGCAGAGCATGTGTAAGCAAAGGTCTTTTGGGGGAGATGAGTTCTCTGGGTGAAATATTCCTGCTTGGGTTGTTGAGAGCGCTGCGCTAAGGTCTGGGTGCATAGGGTTTTGAAGAATTAACCCGCTTCGGAATAAGAGGGGTGATGGATAATTAAGTGAATGAGAGACTAAAAGGTATGGAGTAAGTTTTCTTGGTGCTGTTGAATTCCCTGTAGGGTCAGTGCTGTTCAGCGTCTTCATGTACAGCCTGGGAGAGGAGGCTGAGAACACCACGCCAAAGGTGCGTGGTGCTCCTGGCTTGTCCTGGGCCATGAGAATGAGTCCAGTGCAAAAAGCTGCAAAGGACGTCAGGTACCGAGCGGCTGCCTGGTAAAACAGCAGACGAAATCCAGTGTCGCTGAAGGCTGTGATGCACCTGAGGAGAAACAATCCTCACATCTGTAGGCAGTGCCGTGCTCTGACCTGGCTGTTGCTGGTGAGGAGCTGTGTCTCAGAGTTGGGAGAAATACTTCCGTGAAAATACTGACGCAGTACTCCGTAGCAGTCAAAAAAGACGACTGAATGTAATGGTTTTTTAGGAAATGAAGAGAAAACAAAACTCGGAACACAGTTATGGACTGTTGCATAAATCTACTGGGTACCTGCATGGGAAATAAATGCTGCGTGCAGCTCTGATTTCCTGCCGCAAAGAGGAGCGGGGAGCCAGAGCAGTGGCAGAGCAGGGTTACAAGAGTGATGGACATCCCTATGAGGTTCAGCAACGTAAGTGATGCTCAAAAGCTGCGAAGGGATGGCCAGGGGAGTGCAGCCCAGGGCCGTGCAGGCAGCAGTGGGCACCGCGAGGTCAGTAGGAAATGGCTTTTCTTTGTTTCTGCTCATCAGCTGCTGGGGCATCAAATTAAATTAATAGATGGCAGGAGCAGAGCAAACACACAGCAGCTCCTCTACGGCAGGAGGAATGAGAACGGTGGAACTGGCTGCCAGATGAGTTTAGAAAGCTTCCAGAAGTAATTAGACAAATTTGTCAGAGGAAAATACCATTGAGAGTGTTGCTGGCACGGCCAGTGATGAACTAAATCTCTGCAGTATGGGATGCTGGAGGTCAGGAGGGTGTGGGGGCATCAGTGGGTGTTCGCGTGACCACATGACTTTCCTTGGGCATCCCCGGTGGCTGTGCTTGGGCAAACGATACTGGACAGATGGAAACTGGTTCATCACTTCTTGGGGTGGCTTCACCCTGCTCAGTTGGGGATATTTGTGCATGTTGCACAAGTGGAGCAGCGGGTCGGTAGCCTGCAGCGTAGAGGAGCTGAGCATGGCCAAGGCAGGGCTGGGACA
Source organism: Psophia crepitans (assembly GCA_013399095.1). Classification (NCBI taxonomy): domain Eukaryota; kingdom Metazoa; phylum Chordata; class Aves; order Gruiformes; family Psophiidae; genus Psophia; species Psophia crepitans. The sequence goes on along the minus strand of VWZZ01001648.1, from coordinate 263,810 downwards.
GCAGTGTGGCGTCATGCTGGTGTGGCTGAGAGTCTTGCTGGTGGAGGATGGCTGGTGGCCCTAAAATCCTGGTACCAGACGGGTGTGAGGGTTACAGTCACAGGAGGGTGGGGATGTGGAGGGAGTTGAGCTCCCAGGCGGTATCCCTGGGCAGAAGGCATCACTCAAGGAGATGTGGGTGGAAATTGGAGCTCTGCATGTCACTAGGGCAGCACCCAGCACCCCTCTAAGGCTGGAAGTCACGGGCTGCGTCTCAGAGCAAAAAGGTCACTCGTGTTCCTGTTTTCCTGGCTTGGTGAAGTTGTGGTGGGCTTTTACCTTCACGCGATGGATGCTCACTGAGAAAGGGGGGAATGAGAAATACTGTGTTAGCGTCTTCTGTTGGCGGCCATGGGTGTTCCTTGGTCGTGACACCCTGCTCGGTGCTCGGCCAGGTTGTCACTGCTGCTGCAGTGCTGCTGCCATTCCAGGGAGCACAGGAGTACCAAAGCTGTGCAGGGAGGGGGAGAAAGCAACGCAAATAAAGAAGGAGCACAACTTAAAATCTCTCCAAGTGTGCAATGTTTTGTGACTAATACTAATGCAATTGCTGTCATGCTTTTAACATAATGCTTTTATCTCCCAGATAGACTCCTCCTTCTGCTCATTAATCTCTAGGGTTTCTAAGCGAGCAAGCATTGGAGAGACGCAGCCCTTATGCCAAAGCATGGTCAGAAGTGTGGAGAGCATCCCAAGCAAACCCGAGGCCAGGGCTGTGGGTTGCCCACGGGGGTGTGCTGACAGCTTTGCTCTGAACCCTCATGTCCTGGTTTCAGCTGGGAAGGAGTTAATTTTCTTCCTAGCAGCTGGTATAGCGCTGTGTTTTGGATTTAGGATGAGAATAAGGTTGATAACACACTGATATTTTGGTTGTTGCTAGGCGATGTTTGCACCAAGTGAAGGGCTTTTCAGCTTTTGATTCGGCCCTGCCAGTGAGGAGGCTGGGGGTGCACAAGGCGTTGGGAGGGGACATGGCCAGGACAGCTGACCCCAGCTGGCCAAAGGGATATTCCAGACCGTATGGCGTCATGATGAGCGTGTGACTTGGGGGAAGCTGGCTGGGGCGTGACTGCGACTCGGGAGCTACCTGGGCATTGGTCAGCAGGCAGTGAGCAGTTGTGTTGTCCATCACTTGTTGTTGTTGTTATTGTTATTATTATTATTATTATTACTATTATTATTACTACTACTACTATTTTCCCTTTCCATCCTATTTTAAAATGTCTTTATCTCAACCCACGAATTCTACATAATTTTTTCCCCAATTCTCTCCCCCACCCCCCTGAGGTGGGGGGGATGAGCAAACGGCTGGGTGGTTGTTTCAGCCACCTGCAGGCTTAACCACAGCACCTCAGAAATCCCGGGGCTGGACACGGCTGTGTGTATTCTTTATGTTTTATTTTTCTCTCTGTACCGCCGTGCCCTACTGACCCATAAACCCACCACAAAATCTCCCTGACAGCTCCCTCAGTGTGCCTAAGCTGTTCTTGTCCTCTGCTCAGCATCCCTCCATCCCTATTTAACCTTGAGGAGGAAGCGCTCAGGGAACAGCTTCTCCTGCTTTCCCAGTTCTCCGAGATTCTTAGACATGAAGGCCAGGAGGGACAGTTGCAGCCATCAGTTCTGACCTTCTGCCTGGCATGGGCCAGGGAATTTCACCCAGTAATTCCTGCCTCGAGCCCCTACCTTCTCTGAGCTGGAGAGGACCGCATAGATGGACCCAGTGGCGATGTGTCTGTTTTGGAGATCATACTGGTCTCTTGCAGGATTGTCTGCTGTGGTTTTTGCTTCTGGTTATTTTCTGTTTGGCCTTTCTGGCCTGCTGTGACCCGGGTCAGATCGGTGGAGGTGCGGCTCTGCCGAACCTGGTGCTGCTGCTGGTGGAGGACCTGCTGGCAGAAACCTCCTTCTGGAAGCTTGCGCCAGGCGAGACTCTCCGGGTTGGTGTTGCTGGAGACTCCCAGCCCCACAGAACGGCCACTCTGGCAGTGACAGAGCTGAAGGAGGAGAGGTGAGGAAATCCGGGATAATTTCCAAGAAATCATCTAGCTGCCTCATTTATTTACCGCAAATGTCTCAGAATGTCCCCCAGCTCCCTGAGGCACGCAGCCACGCTGGGGGTGAGCTTCCCTGCAGCTTCGTGTCTGCTCAGGAGGAGCATCCCTTGCAAAACACTTGTCTGGATTTCGAAGGAGGAAGCCGAGCCAAAGAGCTCACCACCTTCAACCTTTCCCCACTCCCCCATCACCCATCGTGTGGATGAGAGAGTCTGGGGTGTTCTTCAGCATCAGGCAAACTCTCATCTCGCACGCTGCTCCCAGCATGTCCGCAGCCGGCTGCAGCTTGGCGCTGTGGGAGTGCCAGACCCGGCAGAGGCGGTATGCTGCAGGGTGCTTCAGACCTTTCTGGGCTCGCTGGTCTACGAGTTCTGCCCTCCCTCTGCTCCGGAGAGTCGAAAAGGATTCCCCTTCTCCTGGCCTTCCTCCGTCTGGAAACCAGCCGTCCCTGTGCATCCCGGTGCGGGCTCAGGGGTGCGGAGGTGTGCGGCAAGCACCTCCCACCCGCTCTGCCCGTCTCCATCCCGGTGCCCGTAGCTGCAGGGTCAGGCCAGGCTGTGCTACCCGCTGCCATCCCGGGGCTGGCCGGACTGGCCGGCACTGGAGGCAGTTCTCCTCTGTTGATGAAATGCTTCCGACTGCGCAGTCAGAACGATTTTGACATTTTGGGAAAGGAGAGATATCTCACCCGGCATTGTGCATGGTTGGCAGAACTGTTGCTGACAACACGAATAAAGGTGAACGGCTCTCAATCAGCTTCTCTTTGCTATTTATTTCTAATTCAGACGTGTTGTCAGCAAACTATCAGATCAGTTTGGAGGATTCTGTATGTTCGTAATGTGTTAGGTTTGAGTTGTCATGATACTTGGGTCATGTTGCCGTGGCTTTCAGTGTGTTGTGCAGCAGGAAGGTGAGATGCCCCCTCGGCATGTGGAGTCCTGCAGGGCCCGTTGCCAGCATCGCCTTTGGGTTTTGGCAGTGTTTTGTCTCCTGCTCTGCACATACAGCACGCGTCCGAGGGAGCGGAGGGCCTTGGGGGCTGTGGCAGCAACAGGGATTTTGGGCACTGTACAGCCTGATGTGCCACGAGGGTTAATGCGAGTGGGTGGGCAGTGGATCCTGGGCAGTGATTTTAGAGAGAAGCAGCTTTTCCAAATCTTACCAAGGTGTGGCAGAGAGAGCAGGCTTGCTTTGTCTCTGGCCGTCAGGCGGAGCATTCAAATATAACAACCTTTGCAAGGCAAATGTCACCGATGGAGCACCACGATCTGGTTTTGCTCCTGTGAAAAGGCCAGTCTGGTGCTGGCCGTTGCTGGGCAGGTTGGCAGCAGCTGAAGAAGGCCCAGTCAGGATGAAGTTGCTGTGAGCCCTTCCCATCCAGCACGTACATCCCTGCATGAATGCCGCAAGACCACCAGTGCTCAGGCAAGCTGCCTGCTTCATCCTTAGACAGTGTGAGGGCACAGGGCAGGGACCAGGCTGTGGCTCCCGTGCCAGTCCCTGCCAGAGAAGCACCTGCAGAGATGCTGTACACCCTCTTGATTCCCGTGTGTGACTTTTGGATTCTCTATCTAAAATAAGGGTGCCTTCCTTTTCTTCCCTGGTGCTTTGTTATATTAAGGTCTCCGTTACAGAACTGCAACTCATCCTGGGTGGTCCTTGCTGCTAGGTCTGGAAGGGCAGGAAACCATCACCTTCTTCTGTGCTTTGGGAGTGGCTTTGGTGCAGAGGGGCTGGGCATCCATGGCACCCCACAGCCGCTTCCCCCAGCTCCTTCCTCTCCCAGAGCCGCAACAAGTGCATGCTCCGAGGCGGTGATTGCATTGAGTATTTTACTTCTTCTCCAGTGTACAGTGCCATATGGGAGCATACCATCCGTCAATTACAGCTTCTTTTCATATCTAAATAAAATGATTTGTTAATTTGAGTGAGTGATCACTGCATGGCCGGGATGCTTTTCCTGCAATGGCAAACAGCTTGCACGCTCGCAGAGATGGATGGTGAGCCGCTGCCACTGGATACTTTCTGGGGTTGTTTTCAATTTAGCTCTGAATTGAATGAGAAGAAAAACGTTTCTCTTGGCAATTTGATAGGCACTAGCTTTTCTGACAGATGTTAGAGTTTATTATCCCACTGGGACAATGTTTTGTAGTTCAGAATTGCTAATTGCTTTGAAGGCTCAGTACTGTGGGAGGAGCAGGATGCGGCTGTCAGCAGGTAACGGGTGCCTCCAGCACCCGGGGGCCCAGGGTGGTGGACGCCGTTGCCTTCCTGCTAATGGCTTCTGACCATGGCCATCAGCCCGGCCTCAGCACTGTGCCCTGGCAGGGTCCCACGGGGCTGGCCTGTGGGGCTGTTACTAGCTCCTGTCCCCGAGGGGAGGGTGTTGGGGTGGGGGGAAAGTCCCACCCATGCCAGCACCCATCCCTGCCTGTCTCCCCCGTTCCTGGGTGGCGCTGGCTGCAGGCAGAGCAGGCAGGGCTGGCAAACACACTGGTGTATGTGGGGCACCAGTCGGGCGCTCCCAGCACACAGGGCATCTGGCTCATGGGGCAAAGCCCAGCAGCTGATATAAGAGGTGCCTGGCAGCATTTGGCCTTTGCAGGTTTTAGCTTCTGTGGTGCTTGAAATGGCCGTGTGGTCCTTAGCCACCACATCTGTACCTACGATACGTTGGGGATACCTCGGGCTCTCTGGGTGCTGCTGCACATGGGTGCCCTCCCTGCTGTGACCATGGGTGCCAGCACCCAGTTTGTGGTGCCACGAGGCTGCAGCGTGATCCAGACCAGAAGTGCCCACCTCCTGCAGCCTGCCTGCCTGTCCCCAGGGCTGGTTTTGCTCTCCAGCCCTGCTGCCTGTTGTGCTGTGATCGTAGGCAGCTGCCTTCACCCTGCCCGATGTACCCTACTTGTCTCACATCAGACAGCCCAGCACACGCCTGTGCTGTTGGTGTAGCTTCAGGTCATGACGGTAAGTCTGTGAGAGCGCTGCTCCCCTTCAGTCCTCCCCACATGCTCTGGCTGGTGCCGGGAGGAAGGTTTAAGATGCACAAAAGCAGTTAACAGGAGCCACGAGCCAGTTAACATAAATTATTTGCAAGCTCATCCTCCCGAAGTGGAGCAGAGCCGCAGACAGAGGTGGGCGCTTGCCTCTGCAAACAGCACTTGGCAAATATCAGCGTGGCGGGCTCGGGGGGAGACTGCTCCAGGGCCCACCGCCGGCGTCGGGCTGTTTGCTCCGCTGGCTGGGCCCCGCAGGCGCTGCCAGAGCTACTGCGGGCTGGTTTGAGTGGGGATTTTAGATGGGAATCTGTGTGAGCAGCTCCGATAGCAGCGGCTGCAGCTTGCTGGAGCGCCTTCGCCTGGCAGAGACGTCACTGGGTTGTGCTCCTCCCTGCATCAGAGCTGTCTCTTTGCCCTTCGTTTGGAGGGTGCCAAGCGCTGCTGGGACCCTCAGCCTCACCATCTGCAGTGCCTGGCTGCGCTGGCTGTGCCCCGGCACAGGGAGACCGAGGCACGAAGCTGCGCGGCCCCTCCTGAGAGGGAGCAGTGCCCAGGGCTCCTGCAGGTCAGTGTGGGAAGCAGAAGGGATTGCACCCGGGAAGAACACGCATTTTTGGTGTCTTGCTTGCCCACTCACTCCTGGAGCCCCTCTCTGGGCAGCCCCTTTCTCTGTGACTGCTGCGACGCCCCTCGCATCTTCTCTGCTGCAGTGAGAGCACGGCAGCCCCTGTGTCCTTCCCGTGCCCTTGGAGACGGAGCAGCCTTTTGCAGAGCAGAGCGCAGTAAGGGCAGAGCAAGGCAGCCGCGGCTGCCTCAGGGTCACCCCGCGGTGGTGCTCGCTGTGCTGCCGGTGGGATTCGGGTCCCGCAGAGAGCTGGTGTGGCTCCTCTGTGACGGTCAGCAGGCAGGAGGGCAGAGCTGGGGGTGCAGAGGCTGCCCGGGCGGTGAGGGGCAGTGGGCTGGGCTGTGCCTGAGCCCGGGAGAGCGGGCAGCACCGAGTTCTCCCCCCTGCTGCAACCCCGGTGGCGTTTGTCCGTGGCGCAGTGAGCCAGGCTGTGCTCCTCTGCTCCCGCTCCACAGCCGGAGCTCCACTGCTTCCCCACCCGCGGCCTGGAGCTCCGGTGGAAGCGCCTGCAGGGAGCTGGGCTGCACCCAGCCTCGGCCTGTGCTTTGCCTTCCCACAGGGGCTTTTTTCTCCTCAACCCTTGTCTCCCTCTCTAGTGTTTGTATTGTTTTAACCCTTAATACAATGCTGTACCTGTTCTGGCTGTGGGATTTGTGTATTGAGTGGGGTCTGGCCAAGGCCCCTTGCTTTGCCTTTGACTCCACTGTCTGGGTTGAGGCAAATAACTTCCCTCTCCGAGCTCAGTGTCCTCATGGGTCAAACAAAGCTGATGGTGATGGATACAAAAAGCACAGAGCTCCCTTGCTGTGCACAGCAGCGTCGTCACCCGGGTCTCAGCTCTCTGGTGGAAGTCACCACCATGGCTGTGTGCAGGAAGGACAAGGGCTGGGGTCCCCAGGAGAACCTGGCTCCTCTGCAGCTGCTGTCCTGACATTCCTGCTTCCAACCCCAGCCCCAGCATCAAGAAAAGAACATAGGATGTGGAGGTGTTTAACAGTTGAAAGTCAGTTGTATTCAGAGCCAGAGGTCCATGCATCCCTGTTCGCAGCTAATTACAGCAGGGGTGAGTCTGGGCTGGGCTACAGTCCCTCCCTGTGTTGTTAATGATGAGAATTAAACGGCTCTGACTCCAAAACCAAACCCCAGACCCCAGCGCTCCCAAGCCTCAGGGAAGCAGGGATCTGAAACTTGGCTCCAAGCCTCCAGTGTGTGTCTAATTAAGGCTGAAATAATCAAAACAAGGGGCATTCCTGCTCCTTCGCAGCACGGTTTGTGCCCAGCCTTTGCTGGGTTGGATCCTGGCTGGGTACTCTGTGCTGCCTGCTGGAGCTGGGCACGCTTGTGCCTGGGCCTCTGCATGGGAGGGAACTGAAATACATTGTGGTTTTCAGTAAAATTGAAAAGAAATGCAATCCTGCATGTATTTTAGTCCGTATAAGGTTTTGTGTAAGATTGTTTGCAAAAAAAAAAAAAAAATCCTAAAAATGGGAGCTAAACAAGCTGACAGAGCTTGAAATAAATTTGTCTCTCTGCCAGTCTCCTCCTGCCCCGGTCCCAGCGCCTCAGCTCTTGCTGCGCCGTGGGGCGCTGGCGCCCGCCCCGCTGTGGGGCGGGGATGTTCCCGCTGTGGGCAGGCAGTGCCCAGGGCCGGGCTGCTCGTGCCCCTGTGTGCCGTCAGGCCGTGCCCTCTGTCCGGCCGCAGCAGAGGAAGGTGCGGCCGCAGCCTGCCGAGCCCTGCCGGCTACCCAGTGCGCAGGCTGGGTCCTGGCCCGAGATGGAGGGAGCCAGGCGGGCCTTGCAGCCCCGTTTTCCTGGCGTGCTGCTGTGGGGATGTGCGGGAGGGTGTCAAAGAGGCCAGGGATTGGCAGGGCTTTCTGCAGGGGGCTGGGAGCCGTCGCTGGCCACCCCAGCTCCTCTGCCACCTCGGGGGATGAAGGGCGAGCAGTCACTGGTGTGTGTTGGTGTCCAGTCAGGCTTCCCCCAGCTCTGCTGCCTGTAGCCTCCCCGCTGATGGTGCCTGAGCACTGCTGGGTGTTTGGGTGTAGGCAGGGCTCCTGCGACCGCTGGCTCGCCCCAACCTCCCCGGGGCAGTTTCTTGTGCCAGCAGCATAGATGTGTGCAGGTCACCTCCCCCCCAGACCATCCCTGGGACCAACTGGGACAGGCTTATGTCGGTGGGAGGGCGAGGTGCAATGGCTGTGTCCTGCTGACCTCACCAGTGGTACCCACATCTTGCATCTGTCCCTGCTTGATCTCCATGGGGTGGGACCTCTGTCCTGCCTGGTCCTCGAGGGATGTGGACCAAGCCCCGTGCTCCGTGGGAGAACACAGCCGGGCGGTCGCCTCGCCTGCAGCGGGATCCCTGGAGGAGGCTGAGGGACAGAGCGGAGCTGCCTGAAGGTGGTGGTAACCGCGGGCCGCTTGCAGTACAGACAGGGCGAGAAGAGGCAGGGAGAGCACAGCACGTCATCGCTGCCGCACAGCGCGGCGACAGGCAGGGGATACAAGGCTGCGTGGGTTGTGATTCCCACGGGAGGGATGCTGCGAGCTAAGCGCCTCTGCTGTGCCCTCACCGGGAGGGAGCACAGCAGTGCCTGCCCGGCGCTCAGCCGTGCTGTGGGATTACGCGTAGCTGCTGCGTGGTTGTTAGCGCCGTAATGAAATGGATTTTCTGGCTCGGGCGGTATCACAGAATTACCGCCGGAGCAGCAGCATTTCCCCGGCTCCCTGCGTGTTGCCAGCGCGTTTCCGACGTGCCGCATCGGTCTGTGATTCCTGAGGAGGGGCTGTGCCCGGCGTGCCGGCGTTTGCTGCGGAGGGGCCGGTGGATCTGGGCACTTGGTGCTTCATTTTAACTTCTGCTAGGGCTGCAGAGAGTGGAGAGATGGGAAGAAAGGCTAAGAGGAGAAGTGATGGAAATCTCAGCTGGCTGTAGGGGAGATGGAGAAGCAGATTGTAGTGTAGAAGTTTTTGATTGACCACAGTACCATTTTGTGGCTTTTTCTCCCTCTCTCTGGGTAAAGCTGCACCGTGACATCCATGCCATTAAATAGGGCATGTTCAAAAGAGAAAATTGCTGCTATTTTCCCCCTTTACTTTACTGCCATAAAAAATTGATCCCACATAGCATCCTTATTTCAAAGACTGCTAAAAAAAATACAAAATTCTCATTTTGGTTTCTGACAGCTGCATAAAGCATTTTTTAAATAAAAGGGATGTGAAACATGTAAAAAAAAATAAAAATCTCAACCCTCCCCATCCCCTGAAGTTTTTGCTCCAGAAAGACGCCCTTGTTTTGAGAAGCGAGTGGGGAAAGAAAGCGCAACTATGTCACTGTGAGAAGGGATTGGGGTTCTCTCTCTCGTTGCGGCTGGTGATGGAGATGAAGACTTTGTCAGTGGCTGGACAACAGTTGGAGCAGCAAACCCCCTTGCTTACCTGGGCTGGGATGCGATGGACTCCTTCGGCAGCAGCGCGCTTTTAGGGGTTGATGGCTAAGAGCGTGCACCACAGTGGGAAGGCGGCAGGCTGGGGAGCTGGGGTCTGCTGGGGCACTTGGAGTCGACAGGCTGAAGGATGCTGGGGAGAAATGGGGTGTCTGAGCTGCATCCTTCTGACCGTGCCAGCGGTACCCACGTATTGCTTCTGTTCCTGCTCATCCTCTGTGGGGTGGGACGTCCTTCCTGCCTGGCAGGGTGACACCCTCGGAAGGAATGGGCAGGAGGAGTGCAAGAGGAAGAAGTGGGAAGCCCGAAAAGGGATTTAAATTGGTAGTAGGTGATGGCCGGTCCCTGTGGAGGGAGGGGGTGGAGCTTGGTAAGGTGAAGACTTGGGCAGCTTTGAGTCAGAGGTAGATGGAGCAGCATGGGATGAAGGGGAATGTGGATCTGACGGAAGGGGGCTGCAGAGGGCAGGGTGATGGGAGGTCTGGTCAGGTCAGCTCTCACTGGAGGAGTTAATGGTCATAATAAGAATCATCCCATTTAAACGAGATGCTCTTCTGAAAAGAAGATTAAGCAGAGGGAGTGTTGACAAAGCACCGAGCGGGGCTGCCAGGACTCCAGCGAGCAGCAAGCTGCTGCTCCCCCCCTCTCCACCTGCTCTCCAGCTCCTCCACCCCTGCTCTCTGCCATGTTAACGGCCAGTCTCCCACAGCCGCTGGCCACGGGCCCAACCTGGCCACCGGTGCCAGTCTCAGCAGCGGAGGTGGGTGCCACACTGCAAAGGCGGTGAGGATTTCCAGCTGAAGGGTGGCCCTGTGCTCGCTGCCTGGCTTGGCTGGGTGCCCCGGAGGTCTGCGATTAGTGGAAATGATGCCTGGGGAGACACGCGGTGGATCTGGTACGAGGAATCCACGATGATGTTAGGTGGGACGAGGCTTGGTAGAGGGCTGGAAAGGGAAGGTGACAGCACGATTAACTGTTTGAGCTGCACAGGTTATAAATGGCATCGCCAAAGCAGGAGCAGCGTTGCTGTTTGCTGCTCGCCCAGCCTGCTCCCTCCGAGCGAGCAGGGCCATCAGCAGGGCTATCGGATGTGCCACCAGATCCTCCCTGTGTCTTCTCCCTGCTCACACTGACATCTGTTTGCCTTTTGTGTCCAGCAGGCCTCTGAGTTATGGGGCTCTTTCCCCCACCAGGATCTCAGGGAAATGATGAAGAGTTAGATGAGCTCTCCATAAATAGCTCTGCCATTAAAAACCCTCAGCTCCTGTTTTAATGTTAGCAGGATTAGCCGTCTGCAGAAGTATAACGCTTAAGACTCGGCGGTAGGCTTTGCCCTGGTAATATGTCTCTATTTTCTCAGTCTTGATTTCTCCAGCCAGGCTGGCTCTGAATGCAATAAATTTTGCTCTTCTTTACACCTTGGCTGATAACTTATTCTTTGGAGCCTGTGTCCTTGGCTAGCCAGAGACCCTTCAAAGCTAAATTTTGTGCTTGTCTACACTGAAACCAATGAGGTACTTACAGAAAGGACTGGGATGCGTGTAACTATTAGGGTTGAAGGATGTTACTGGTGCAGTTCTCCAGTCTCCAAATTAATCTTATTTTTGATTAATGACCTGGACACAAAATGGGATGTGCTAGTCAAACCTATTGGGGTGCCACGTGCATTACTGTCACCAAGGAGCCCCACGACCTTGAGGACTGGGCAACCGTGAAGAGGCTGGGACGGCAGGGTGACACAGCGCAGAGGGATAGCACAGCACACGGGTGAGCACGAGAGCTACTTCTGCAAATGGGGGATTGACCGACTAGGATGTCTGAGCTGTGGTTGCTGGCTGTAGGGTGGCCATGAACTGCTGACGTGATGTGCTTGTGGAGAAAGCACGTGTGATCTAGAGGAGCTTGTAGGGGAGCCCCACACGGCAAAACAGGGGCTCAAAATGTCCACGGGGCTCTGGTGGACGATGTAAACGTGTGATCACCAGCTATGTGTGTAGTGTGCTGCCCTCGGAACGCCAGCAGCCTGGGAGCAGCTACCTGTCCTCTTCAGCCGTCCCTGCGAGGGGCTGGCAGCTTCCAGGAAGGGGAGAGATGGGGTTTAACGGGAGGAACCTGTCCCTGCTTCATCTGGGGTGTCTGCCTGCGAGCATGAGTCGGAGCCCAAAGTTTGGGGAGAAAGACGGCTGTTCTTGTAAATACAGCAAGGGAGTAGACGTGCAGAGGGAGAAAGGTTGCTCAAACTCACGTACAGCATCAGCCCCGGAACAAATGAGAAATTTCCAGTGGATAGCTCTGGGCTGGAAACCTGAAGGTTTCTAACCGCCAAAGGAAGCTGATTCTGGAAAATCACCCGCCCCGCGGTTGCAGAGGCAATCAGCTGACCTGTCTTCGGGCAGGTTCGTTAGCAGTTGCCAAAGGGGTTCCCATGAAGTCGGTGCCTGTGGTCGGTGACCCCGGGGTTCTTCCCTGGCCACCGTGCCTCCAGCCACCTGAGAGCAGAGCCAGCGTGTGCCGCTGCAGCGTGCCGGGGTGGCTGGGGCGCTGCGGTACAACGCCGGTTTGTTTTCGGTTTGCTTTATTTAATTTTTTTTTTTCCCACTGCAATATAAACCCGGTGTGTCTTTAAGGCCATGCATGTGTAGGGGGATTTGCTGATGGCTCATCTTTCTAGCAGGCTTTTTCAGCTGAATGTCAGTTTATTGCTTTTGCAAATTGTCTTGTGCCTACACAGAACCGGCTGCCTCAGCAGAGGGCTTTGCCAACAGCGTGCTCTATAAAAGGGTTATTAGGATAACAAGAAAGAAAACAGAAACCTTTGCAGAATCATAACAGTATAGCGTAGCCCTCCTCCTCCCCTCTCCCATTTTATTACCCTCAAGTGTTTCTGAGTTGGACTTCAAACCGTTGTGCTGCTGAATATAAACAGCAAGGTTAAAGTACCCTAGACAGGAGCTAACTCTTCGGCAATTATCTGGTCAATGGCAGAGCACCGATCTGTAGCTCAGCATAAACATCATCAGGAAAATATGCACAGTTTGCAAATTAAAAAGCAATTGCATTGTCTTGGCCCTGGCCAGGAGCCTTCTGGTATGATTAGGGTCTCACCGGTGGAGATGGGCAGAGCATCCTTCAGCCCTCTGACATCAGTCCGTCGTCACAGGAGCCTGTGGCTGGATATTTCTCTTTTATTTGCAGTGGTTTTGTACCCATCTGGGGGGCATGTTTTATCAGATGGTTTTGTTTTCCAAAAAAGCACAGGTTTCGCCGTTAAAGGGAAGGAGAGCAGAATAAAGCAGGAAAAAGCCAAGGTCCTTTGTGATACTTTTGAAATGATATTATGTTTTTCTAAGCTTTATGAAGAAGAAGTTAAGTGCAGTGTTCTGGTTGGCACACTGCAGATTTACCTGGTTTGTTGTTTTTCTAACTTTTGGGGTCAACTTCTAGGAAAAAAACCCCAACCCTTATTGGTGCTGCTCCTCCCATCTCCGCTTGTTCTCTGCCTGTTGTGCCTTACAGCGCTCTGCGCACGAGGGGAGTTGTTACCTCTTGCTTGAAGCCAGCTGGGACAGATAGAGATTAAATGACTTGACGAAGGTCGCAGAAAGCCTGAGCAGAGCTCATGTCTTTGAGCCCCGAAGTACCAAAAGGGTGGGCTCAGCTGCCTCTTCCCGTTACCCGTTTTCCTCAGGACTCGAGAGGCTTCGTTGCTAATTCCGGGCTACACGCGTAAGTGCTGAGCTGAGGCTCGTGGAGGTGAGCCCAGGAGGATATCCTGATCCAGAAGGGATTTGCACAGTCACAGGGTGCGCAGTTGCGCCCGGAGACACGTGGGGCAGTCTGGCCTGTGAACACACCACTGTAACCAGCCGCCCTCACAGTTCCCAGCAGTTTTGTGGGTGAATCTGCAAGTCTGTTTTCATGTTAAACCAGGCCTGTAGGTGGAAAGATGGTGGAAATGGCCTCCTCAGCTACCGCTCTTCCCCTCGCGTTAGGGCAGGCTGGGCTGTCTGAAGCAGAAGGGCTCCATGCTGCCAAAGACAGGACTCCATATTCTGTTAACTTCTGCTGGTTCCTGCTTCTGTCTTTCCCAGCCCCATTGTTTGGGCTCTGCTCCGCTCCATCTTTCACTGTCCCCATTCACTCAGCTCTTCTTTTTCCTTCTTCGCGTTTCCCCCTCCCTGCCAAGGCCAGCAGAAGCGGCATTGAGCTCCGAGCGGGAGGCAGAACCAGCGCGGGGCTTGTGTGCCGGGTGCGCGGCACCAGTGGGTGGAGGTGACCATGGGGCTGAGTGGGCAGGGTGCCTTGCCCCCAGTGCTGCCAGTGTCTGGCATGTGTCCCCTGCCCCAGTGGTGTCTGTGAGACCTGCTGGGGCTGGAGCTCAGTCCCAGTCCCAGCACATTTTCCTGGCACAGCTCGAGCAACGGCCTCCTAAAATGGGAAGCAGCGCTGCGTCCCTGTCCTCCTCGGAGTCTGCAAAGGCCACCCTCTGCCAGCTCTGATATCCCGTTCCCATAGCAATGCTTTCTCTACACTGCTGTGGCCAGTGAAACGCATGACGAGACTCTGACGTTGTCCTTGGTACTGCTGGGCTGTGCCAGGCAGGGCAGGGACAGCAGCGCCGGCCGCTCTCCGACATCCTTTGCAGGTTCACCCTCCAGGTTGGCTCTGGAGGTGGGAACACCCACTGGAGCATTTCTCTTAGAGATGACAAATAACCTAGCAGCCAGCACACGGGTGGGTGTTGGAGGGAAGAAGCCATGCTCGGTCCCCAGGGCTGAGCTGCCAGGAGCTCCCAGGGCTCCTCTCTGCAGACCTCTGCTCCTGCGGTCTGGACCATGCACATGGTGACAGTCCCATGTGTGTGACTGGGCTGATGGCAGCACCTTCCCAGCGAGCTCAGCTGCAGGAGGGGCTCCGGGGGGGTGTCTCCTTGGGGGGCTGGAGCTTCCAGAGGAGGCACCTGCCCTGGGCACGTTTCTCGCTGCATAGTTACTCTGCATTGATGAGCATTCCTCATGGAGAAAAGGACCTGGGGCTTCTGGGTCGGGTACATACGGAGGGTGTTTCTTTGTCTGTCAGACCCCTGTAGTTCGGCTGGAGTGAACAGCTCAGGAGCTGAACCGGTTAGGGTGTCTCTGCCAGCAGCAAGCCGCCCTCTCCTCGGCTGTACGTCTCCATGAAAGATCTGTCTGAGCTCTGTGCTGGCCTTTGTCACCTACACCGTGTTTCCCGCATGGGCCCAGGAGGTGCATGAGCATTGGTGGTTTCACCAGGCAAGGATAAGCAGCTTGGCTCTACTTAAGCTGGGAATCAATAGGGGATTAATTTGTATTAAGAGAAACATGCACTGCGAAGGGAGGGTTCGCCCTTCTCCTGAAGGTGGGGGAAGCAACAAACAGGAGACGGGAGGGCCCTGGCAAATGCCTCGTGCACGTCACCCTTCAGTGCTCAGCCACGAGTGGCCACCAGAAGCTAACAAGAGAGATGCTCGGTGTCTCAGGAGTGTGGTGGGGGGCTGGGAGCAGGGCCAGCTATGGGCTTCCGCTGCTTGCTGGATCACAGGGAGACGGCTGAGCTCCCCTTCACATTTCTCCGTGCGGAGCGAGCCCCCACGGGTGCTCTGCCTTGAGCAGTGCTTCATGTGTATGGGGCCTTTCTTTTTTTCCTGCAAGGCTTTTGCGGTGATTGCTTCCATCTGCTTGGTCTTTCTAAGCTCCGGGCCAAACGTATTCGCACTGACACCAGCATGCTTGCATCGAATGCTGTGGTGTGCCTGGAGAGTGGGGTCACCACACGAACATCTGGTGGCACTTGGGGCTGTGTCCTGCTCCTCTGGACGTGAGTTTGGAGAAGGGGCTTTCTTGATTTGCCTCTCCTAAAACTGAAAAGCAGAGCTGAGACAGGTCATCACCGATCAGGCCTGGTGTGCAGGCACCCAACAGGAGGAGTGATGGACATGGAAGGTTGCCCAGTCACCGCTGTATCCTCCCTGGAGCAGCCAGCCACGTGTGAAGAACTGCTCGGGGTTTGCTGTACTGGCCAGGATCATTCACGGCACAGCAGAAGTCACGCAGCTGACCTTGGCGGGGACGCAGCCTGTCCGGCTGGCTGGGTTGGCACCGCTGCCCCAGCCAGCGAGGCTTGGTCCCCGGGGAGCAGCCTTGCAGGAGGCTCTGGTGCCTGTGACCAGGCGTGTCACGTCCCACAGGGCCGAGTGTGCCCTGAAGCTCTCCCAGCTTGGCAGGGAGCTGGGAGACAGGGGCAGGGTATCCCAGCCTCCAGGAGGGGGACAGGGACTGAGCTGCTGGGGCATGGCCTCCAGACCAGCTGCTGGCATAGGTGAGCCAGGAAGAGGTTCAGGGAAGTCTGGGTGTTATGGCTGTTGTATCCAAAGCTGTAGTGAATTTGGAAAGGGGTTATACTGTGATGTTTTTTCTTTCCTACGTGTTTCGTGCTGATTCTGCACGTGCAGAACAGGGCCTGGTACCAGCCGGGTGCTGCTCCCTGCGCCTGTTTCACCTGGTTTTGCTTTCTGGGGAGAGAATGGGGAATAAAAATGTTACTCACTTTTCTCTGAAAAACTCTTGACATTTTTCCCGTAGCTCTAATACTAGAGTTAACCTTTCACTTGGAGTTTGTTGGAGGAAATCATTTATATTGGATACCTTGGTGTTATAATTCTCCTCTCCCCCTGCTTCCTTCCTTCGTGCATGTTGTTTCTTCTTGCTGCTATTTCCGTCCCTTCTCTCTCCAGCCAGCCCTCCCCGATGGCGTTTGGAGCCGTTCGGGCATAGGCAGTGTACTCCATCCCACATCCTGCCTTGAACGTGTCCCAGCCCACCGAAACACGAGGGGCAGCAGGCAATATCTTCCCGTATCCCCATGTTCAGTCCTAGATGGCAGATGGGTCACCTGCCATTAAGTGTGCCACACGTTCGAAAAAAGCAGAACAGAAAGGGAAGATCAACGAGCGGGATGGTGAGGTTGGGTTTATCTCAGATGTGAGCTAATTCTGCTTGCCTGGGTTTGATGCTACGTCAAGCACCAGCTCGAACCATAGACCTACCACAGAGAAGCTGCGTGTGTTCGAGCTCTCCTGCACCCATAGCTTTGTACATACGTTGTCTGCTGGGGAAATCCTCCATTTAGGAAGCGACTAGAGAAGTTTACAACAAATCATATAAAAATTGATAGACTCAGTGCTGAAGGGTCTGCCTTCCTGCGGGTGGTGAGCCCCTGGAGAAGGCATCTCAGCACTCTGCTCCTACAGCTTCTGCTTCGGCGCTGTCCTGGTTGACGACAGGTTACCCCAGGAGAAATGATAACACCCTCCTGTTCCAGTTTATAAGGTAGCAATCAGATCAGGTCAGGTTTATGATCCACCTAGCTTATTACTATCTCCATTAGTAGCTGCTAGCAGATGTTGGGAGAGAAGGATTATTGCTCTCGCAATGCGTACTTAGCTGGCAGATTATTGAAATTTTTTCTAATCCTAAGCAGTTACTTGGGAGGTATAAACCCTTGAGTGATAGCACTTATATTCCTCTGTACTTTGATCTCGGCTAGCATAACCGATGATACTCTGATTAATCCGATTTTTGTTCCTTAAAAAAAGTATCGCGTCGCCAGCATCTCGAGGCATTGAGTTCCACAGGGAACTGCGTTTCTCGTCATCAAATCTGAACGTTTAAATAATCAAGCTCAGAGGTACCTTCTCGCTTACGTGGGGGTTTATACCTCTGTGTCCTCTGAAATTCATTCCTTTCTTTAAGTGAATCAAATCCCCTGAATGTTTTCAGTCTGTCACTGCCTGGGTTCCTCCCATGCTCGCAGCAGCCGCGTTGCTCTTCCCTGCCCCGCATCTGCCTCTTCCCACCGCTCGGCACGGCAGAACCACGTGCAGTGTCACAGATGAGGGACCCACTGATTTATAGACCTGCTTGCTAATATGACAGTTTTATTTACCGCTCGCTTCTGAGCACAAACTAGCATCTGTGGACCATTGCTTCCGCTGCGATGTTTGTGCTCCGGAGTGCCTCCATCTCTTCCTTGAATGGTTAGGGTTAATTTGGAGCTGCATCAGTATGTGTGACGGGTCCTAATTGTTGTTCCCCAATACCTTGGATGTGCCTGCCCTGAGTTTCATCCGTCGACGTGCTGTTGAATTCCCTGAAGGAGCTGACTCCTTCCAGAGTTACCTGTGTGTGTATCTAGTCCCATCTGATATTTTTTCCCTCCGTAAAGGTTTGTCATCTTCTCACTGCATATGCATTTCCACTTAGGATGCTCCACTGTCCCCTCCTTCAGCCAGGATTTTGGTGCCTCTGCACTAGAAGATATCCTTCTCCTTCAGCTTGTGCTCTTTCCCATCCTCTTTCATTTCTCTTCCCCCAGACTGACCAGGCTCAACTGAGATCTGTTGCACAAGAGCATGCTTTGAGATTTTACCTTTCAGGAGGGGAGGAGGCCCAGCAGCTGAGCGGTGATGCACCTTTAGAGGTCCTTGGGAGAAAGGCTTCGCTGCAGGTTCTCCACCCCCCCCGCACTTGTGGTTTGGGGTTTTTTTCCCCCTTTCCTCCCACTCGAACAACAAAAACTGAGGACATGATGGGAAGGGTTGAAATGGATGGCAGTGGTTCTGTCAGACTGCAGGCTCGGCACTGCTCAGCCCTGCCGAGGTGTTTTGAGGGAAGACAAATGCCGCTCTCAGAGTGCCTCGTACGAACGAGGTGGCCCGGCTCCCTCCTCGGCACCGGCTGGCGCTGGCTCGGGCGCCGGGGCCTGGCGGTGTGCTTTCAGAGGGGTGCAAAATGAAAGACGGAAGAACAGAAAAGGGAATTAGAAAGCAAGGGCCCATTTGCAGATGTTACAAGAGGAGGCTGGTTTTTTTCTGAAGACAGAGGTGAAACACGGTATCAGCCTTCATACATAAAAGGCTGCTGTTGCTGGGGAGGAGGCAGCAACAACCCCCTCCTCCATCACCACTCCTGCATAACTTTTAAACCCTTGGGTATTTTCCCTTGCGTTCATCCCCTTCGCTGCAGCTCCCGTCTGCCGCTGTGTGACTGAGCCGGGGGAGCAGCTTTACCTCTGCCCACGCCGTTCCCCATCGCTCTGAAGGCTCTGGCTGCGGGAGCTGTGGTGTGCTGGGGGGCTCAGCTCAGAGATCCCAAAGGTTTAGAATCTCGGACTCAGATGCAAGATTGACTTATATTTATCCTGCATCGCATGCTTTTGAAGGTCATCTTCTAGCCAGATGAGAGGAGCATGAAGGGTGTACGCTTGGCGCTGCCGGGATTAGCTTGTGCTTGCTGCGGTCACGCTGACAGCAGCCCGGCAGCGGCATGGTTCGCTGGCTCTTGCATCGCTCTGGATTTCAGCGTCGGTGCAGGTCACACCAAGGTGGTGCCAGCTAAGCCAAGGAGGTCTCCAAGGATCCTCTCCAGGGTCCATCAGGGCCACAGCAGCAACTGCTCAACCACGTGCTTCAACCCTAAAGTGGGACAGACGTGCGTCCTTATGGATAGTGTTGAATCAGCACCTTCACACTTCTTATCCTGCTGTAAAATCGTTGAAAGCTGGTGATATCTTGAGCTAGAGATTTCTTCTGGCTCTGGCATTTTGGATGCTCACGCACTGAATGATAAACGACTGAGCATCCCCCGCAGCCGGTTCAGCAGGGACAGCAATAGGACGCAATACACGCGGTGGTCAGTTGGGATCCGTACGCTTTCCTTCTGCGCCGCCACTTACCCAGCTCAGCCGTCAGCAGGGACACATCTTCGCAGTGCTTACTTATATATTTTTCCTCAGAGAAATCAATTCCATTCCCCAAACAATGGCGAAGGCCTTGAGGAGATATTGATCTGTGGCAGAGCCGGAGAGGGGAGCATTTGTGACACAGAGATGCTCTTTTGTAAGTAAAAGATAATTGCCAGATCATGGGGACACTTGCTGAATAGGATGACATTAAATAGTCATCAGGGTGAAGGGCACCGGGGGATTCGGAATGAAGCATCGGAGTCGTGCTGTCCTCCCTGGCAGCTCCTGCTCCTCCTCCCTGCTTCCCTCTGCCATTTCTTCTGCTCCCCACCCCAACCCCTCCTTTTGCCCCCCCACTCCTTCCAATTTCATCTCTCTGTCCCCTCCCCATGGTTCCCAGTTATCCTGTCTGCCCCGAAGAAATATTGGGTGATGCTGCCTCGGATGCAGCCCCTCCTCACCGCTGGGGATCCCTCCTGCAGCAGGGATGCACCCGCAGCCGGCCAGCTGCCATCCCCAAAACCGGAGCAGCAGAAGGAGCTGCTCTCCGTGCCTTGGCTTTGCTGGTGCTTCCAAACCCTGGTTTGTTTATTTAAGTGCTCGAAGGGAAAACAGACCTCTGCAGCAGCACTGAGCACTGTAGCAGTGAACTCCATGGTGGTTTCCATAGTTTTGAGGCAAAGGGTCTTGCAGAGGACTGTTCCTCTGCTGTGAAGCTTCAGCTAATGGATCTGGGGTGGGGGTGGCTGCTGGAGGACCCGGAGCCCAGGTCCTGGCGTGTACTGCTGGTTCTGGGTTCCCTTTGGGAGCTGATGGTTGACTCTCAGCATGTCAGTAGTAGCCTGTGTGCTTGGACCACTCACCCACTTGTGCTGTCCCCAGGAGGTCCCAGGGCGCTGGAGGATGTGTAGCTATGACCATGCTGTAGCTGCATGAGTAAGGGCACAGTCAGGGCTTGGGTGTGCTGTGAAGGTCAATAACTCCTAGAGCAAGAGCAGAGCTGGAAAAGGGGTGCTCAGGAGCCTTGTCTCCATCCCGTGCTGCTCCCAGAACCTCGTGGGATGCTTTCCCCTCCAGAGCAGCACCTGCCGCTGCCGTGAGTTCGCTGCTCAGGTTCGGCTCATGGAAGTGGATCCGCCCCAGCACATTTGTTGCCTGGGCACTCCAAGGCGTCCCCATCAGCCACCAGCTTCAGGGTACAAGTCCCAGAGCAACAAGGGCTTGGCACAAGGTGTGTTCCCAGATGTCACGTTAGCAGGCAGCTCTTCTGCTTGGGCTTGGTGTTGCGGACACTCAAAGCCGCGTGGGGACGTTCGGTCGCAGGGCTGGATGCCGGCGTGATTCAGTGATGACTGGGAGAGCCGCTGCCAACTGCCGCTCACGAGCTGGCACAGCACAGTGCGGGGAAAAACCCCACAACTCAAAATACTGTGTCGTAAAATGTCCCTTTTTATTTCCACTGACAGTATTCTCTTAATTACCTGCTGATACACTTCAAATGGATTATGGTGCATTTTGCTAGATTAATGGATCTCTTGTAGGATGAGCCACCCTCGGATGACGCGCTCTGCAGGCCTGGGAGGGAGGAGAGGGGGTCCCATCCCTTTGTGGGGGTATCAGGAGCTATGTGTCCCACCAGCCATCCTCGACTCACCAGGAATCACCCAGACAGTCACAAAATCCGTCACCATAGCCTAAGCACCAGCAAAGTCTGCGCTGGGGCCTTCAACCTCACGCCCTGGCTCTGGAGCTTTCTTTTGATTCCAGCACATTTCCAAACCCCCTTTTCCACCACTGCGCTTCCTCTAGGGAGGAGACGCTTGGCAGCTGTTATCAGCATGGTGTTAGAGATAACTGAGCGTTTTCCTTCACTCCTGGTGCAAAAGGGCTCTGGTGTCTGAGGGCGTGAGCTGGTAACGGTGGCAGCTACCTCCAGTCCTCGCCTTGACGTCAGCGGGCGTGCAGCTAGCACCTCGGGACGGGGCTGCTGCCATTGTTTCTGCCTCGCTCCTGCTGCTCCCATGCAGTACCTTTGGGTTTTGCATCTTTGGGTTTTTCCCCTTCGGGTTTTGCCCCTTCAGATCCCGGCCAGCAAGGTGCGGAGCCCAGCAGGGTGTTGGAGCAGCAGGCTGTAATTTCCATGCCTCCGCCAGCCGCTGGCTCCCTCGAGCAGCCCTGTCTCTCGGTGTTACTCCCTGCCATCACCAGGCGAGAGCGGCTCCTCAGCCTGGCCGGCAGCACGTAAGAGCAACAGAACAGGGAACCTTGTGCCTTTAAAATAAAAAAATAAATAAATAAAAAGCCCATTACCATTATTGAATAAAATACTAACAATTTAAAAAACTCTTTTAAATATTGTTGCTGCATTTCCAGCTGTTAAAATCTTCTGTATTTAGTTATCATAATAACAAAGTGCTGCGGCTGATTTGAGCAGCAGGGAGGCAGCACCATTATTCAGAAGGGTTTTAAACGGTTGGGTTTTCTTCCTCACAGTGGTGCTCTCTCGCCTATAGAAAGTCCCTTTGTTGCCTTGGCACCTCTGGCCCGGGTGGTGGAGGTGGCACCCGTGCATTGGCGGAGGGCCCCACCAGCGCTTAGCAACGCGGCAGCGCCGTGCGGCTTCAGCAGGACGCTGGGGAGCCGGGCATCGCGGGCGCCTGCGAAAAGCGAAGCAGAAAAGCTCCGCTGCGCTGCCGGGGAGGTCTCACGCTGCAGAGTTCGTGGGGAGAAGGAAAACGGAGCGAGTGAGACCAGGGCATGGAGGACGGGGCCACCTAGGGAGGTTGTCTCAGCCAAGCTGAGCCCCCGGGTGCCGGAGGAGGTGGGCATGGCTGCGGGCACGTCTGGCGGGGCAGGAGGGGTCATACCGTGTCAGCGCTCTGACCGTACCGTCCACGGCCTGACTGCAGCTGCCCCAGCGCAGAGCCCCGGGGCGAGGCAGGGGTGCGAGGGAGCGGGTGCACAGGGCGAGCGTCCTGGAGGCGGGATCCCCGTGCTCACTGCTGGAGGTGATGGAATCTCCTTACAAAGTCAGGCAGCTTGCGCCTGCCTCGGGGAACAAAAGGTCCTTGCTGTGCGCGGCGGTGGGGTGCGGCTGAGGCACGCGGGCTGGGCTGGCAGCCTCCCTGCCGCCGAGCGGGGGGCAGCCCGGTTAAGGAACCGGTGGTTTGTGGGTGCAGCCCGGTTAAGGAACTGGTGGTTTGTGGGTGCGTGGGAGACTGCTGCAGGGGGTGGGGTGGCTGCGGGGGCAGGAGCAGGCTGAGGACAGGGATGCGGCAGGTTTCCTTCTGGTAGACAAATGCGATTTTAGTGCCATCTCCCCAGGGCGGTGAGCGTCGGCGGAGATGTGAAGAAGTGTGCAAAGTCTCTCAGGAACACCTCGAATGGCCGGGCAGAGGCCGGCTGCTCCCGTACAGCGCCGGGGAGCGCAGCCCCGAAGGAGCCGTGCGCCCGGTGGGAAGGGCCTGCAGTGTGCGAGTGGGACGGCCAGCGCAGGCCTGGGGGAGGTGGCAGAAGGTGCCAGGTCCAAGTGCCACGAGTTCGCGGTGCTGTGGAGCAGGGCTGGCAGCGCCCTGGCCTCTCAGCCACAGCGTTTTGGGGGCCGGGCCACACGAACGCCTCGTAAACAGGAGGAACCATATTGTCCCCCGGCTCCCGACGCGGCGGCGTGGTCCCCAAAAGGTTACCTCCAACCAGCGGCGCATTGTGGGTAATGAGATGCAAATTGATAGCGAGACAATAAGGCTGTCTTGTGAGCCCTTCCGACGGGGGCCAGTGTTTAAAAGTCAGCCTGATTGCCTCGCTGGCAATTTGCATAGCATTAACCAGAGAGATTTTCTTTTTAAACTTGAACTTTTTTTTTTTTTTTTCCAGAGGTCACCTCAAACTAATTACAGCTCGGGCGCCGCTTTACAAAAGAGGGCTCTGCGGCTGCGGTGGCGGGTTGGAGTGTGAGGAGGAGACTTTCCTAGCGGGGGGAGGGAGAGGGAGACCTCACCCACGTGAACTCGGGAGGGTTTTCGTGCGTGCGCCAAGATAGCTTAATGAGAGCCCCGTTGGGTGCGCATGGGTGCCGAGCACTGCATCTGCTGGGGGGGACAGCCGTAGCAAGGCTCAACCTCCAGCAGCTGAAAAGGGTCCATCCCCTCTGTCGTTATCTCCAGCACAAGCACAACCTCCTCCTGGGTCTCACCGGCAAACGCAGCTTTGCTGGGCTGGGAGGAGATGGGGTGACCCAGCTGCCCACTTGGGATGCTGCAGTGAAGAGCGTTGTAAGAGCCAGCCCTCGGGGTGTTTATACATTTTCCTTCACCACAGTTCGGTTCAAGCGGGGATTTCAAGGTGTTCTCTTTGAAGTTGGTGTGAAAGTGTCGGGGGACCTCAGCCAAGGTGGCCCGCAGGAGAAGTGGTGTCAGGCTGCAGCCTAACCGGGCCATTTGATTTACAGTTGAATTCTTTGGGTCAAACTGGGCTGGTGTCTACTTAGGCTTGCAGTTGGACTAGATGATCACTGCAGGTCCCTTCCACCTGAACTATTCTACTCTGGTTTCTAACAGGTCCACACCTGCTACAAACCTCGTACTGTAGATCTTTGCTAACCCAGTTCTGTTTGACTGGGGTGAGGAGCGGCACTTTCGCAGGGCAGCTCTGCAGAAGCCTGGAGTGAAGGTGAGCAGCTTGGAGGGAGCCGGAGCAGCCATCTCTTCCCCAGCAAAGCAGCTCCACAGCGGTTCAGCTAAGCCCATGCAAATGCGTGGCCAGCCGGGGCTGTGGCGGAGCACCTCTCGTTATCCAGGCAGTCTTTGAGACATGAAGCACGTAGTCCATGCTTAGTGACCCTGGGTGCAGGTGGGATGGCCCTTCCAGATGGTGTCTGTCTGCCGCGATGATGCAAACGGTCCCTGCAAGGCGGCGAGTCCCTGCTGCGGGAGGCAACGAGTCAGGGCGGCGGCAGGTTTGAAGAGCCAGCTGGACAATTTTATGACCATTAATATCATTTGTAGTTATGCAGGCCATGGCTATGATACAAATAATTAAATCTCATGCTTCATAGCATCAGCTGATCGCTTGCTGCAGTCAGGAGTGAATCTCCTACGCAGAGCGTGCGCGACTGATTAACTCTGTTAGAAGGGTTTCTTTGTACCTTCTTCCTCTGGCTTGTTCCTCAGTTCCCTGCAGCATGAGGGCATCCCCTTCTCTTCCTTTGCAAAAGCCCAGGAAGAGAGTTGTCTTCCAAGGTCCCTTGGCGTGGGTGGAGGCAGACCAAGTGTGAGTCTTCCCCAAGCTCCCCACCAGCACCTGCTGTGTGCCTGGCCATGTCCCAGGCACCCTGGCCAGGTGCTGCTGGGGACCTGACACTCTCACGTTCCCCTCAGTCCTCCCATCTGCTCTTGTCGGAGACTGGAGATGTTTGGAGGAGCAGCCTCCTCAGAGATGGCATCCCAGATCCCGCTGCCTGGTCTGCAGGTCGATCTGCCTGCTGGGGCCATCCTCTGCTCCTGCTCTAGGGTCTTCAGGCTGTTAGCTCGCTTGCCTCCCAGCTCCTGGCAATCCTCAGAACCTGAATCCTCAGGATCTTTCCCTCTGGGCCACCACAAAGCATTTGTCATTCCCTACAAAGCTGGTGTGTGGCCATGGCCTCATCTCACAGCGTTCTTCAACCTCCTCCTCCTCGCCTGGAGAGGCTCCTCCTTCCAGTCTGAAGCCAGTGGGATACACACACTTTGTCTCCTTTCTCTGTGACATCCTTCTACCCTGGGTTTTAGCGTATTCTCCGAGACGTTAGACCCAGGAGCAGAGCTCGCAACTCTCTTCCAGGTTTGTCAGCAGCTCTGACACCCTTGATGTCTTCTCCGTTCCCTGAGCAGCCCCTTTCTGGGACAGCATCCTTCCCAGCAGCACGGAAGGATGAAGACCAGCAGTGCGATGGCATCGGGTTATTGAGCAGCTCTGGCTTAGCAGGTTACTGTGGCACTGTCCTGCTTAGCGGGGGGCAGCAGAGCCGCTGCGGCCATGGCTCTGTGTCTCCTCAAGGAAATCAGGGTGGGAAAACTGAGCAGAGAATATTTTTATATTTTTCCTTCTTTTTTTTTTTCTTTCTCTTTCCTCTTTTTTTTTTTTATTTTTTTGCATTCCTAAAGATTGAGTATAATCAGAGCTAATCAGAAAATTATGAGCTGTCTGATTGCTGATTAGATTCCTAATGTTAATATAGTCAAGAAGCCTCTCTTAGCGTTGTATTTTAAGAGAAGTGTAAAAATAACGTCTTAGAAGGAGCAAGCCGGAGCTGCTGGAGCAGCGGGGAACCCAGCGCCGGCTCGGGTGAAGGAGAGCAGGGTTTCACCGCTGGCAATAAATTCAGGCCAGCAGAGAGGGAAGGGAAGGACTTACCCAAACTATAACCAGGTGCGTGGGCTTCAAGGGGGCTGCAGAGCCTGGGAGGAAGAGCGTAAAACCAGGCCTTCCCACGGGGTAGTCCTGGCGCAGAACCAGACCTAGGAATTCCGCTGCTGTGCTCTGGGAGCGGGCATGCAGCTGTCTCTCGCTTCCCTTCCCAACAAATAGCGTCTTCCCAGATAATTCAGCTCGTGCACCTCCCAGCATCGCGGCCCCCCGAGCCTGCTGCTGCAGGCAAGGGGCAGCTTCAGGAGGTGGCAAAAGGGAGCCTGGGGTGTGCCTAGAGCCAGCGGCTGGGACTGGGATGTCCGAACCCGGCGCTGAGCAGCCGGCTGAAAGCAGTGATTGTGCTGAGGATGTTTCAGTCAGAGCGTGGCACGCTCCGGTGGGGTCACTGGGATGACAGCGCAGGAGCTGGGCTGGGATTTCTGCTGCTTCCCCCCAAAACCTTCCCAACACCGTGCGTTTGTGGTGCAGGCTGCGTCCGGGGTTTGTCCCTCAGCTCTTCCAGCTGCACTGCGGTGGTGTTCCCGGCGCCATCCCAGCGACGGTGCATTGGGTGCCCCGCATTAACTCTCACTCACACAGAGCCAGGCAGAGTGCTGGGGTGAGGTTTGCCTCCTGCCCATCGGCTGCCCCTGCTGCCTGCACTGCCCCGGCAGTGCCCCACCGCCTGCCACGGCTTTCCTTCCAGGCCCAGGGCAGGGCCGGGCGCTGCTCAGCACCATCGTTACTGCCCTTCTCTTTGCTGGTTTCACAGACGCACCAAGCCGTTACGTCTGGCCACCTTTTCCTGAATTTTCTGCTGGGCTTTCAAAATTAAAAGTTGAAAAAAAAAACCCCATATTCCTGCTTGGTGGGTGTTAGAGCAGGCGGGGCAGGGGGCAGCAGAGCTGCTGTGGCTGCAGCGTGACACGCTGCGTGGGAGCTGCTGCCACGCAGAGCGGGGCTTTGCTGCCACCCTGCTGCCGTGGGACGGGCACTGCTTGGGCAGGAGGAAACCTCACAATAAAGAAAAATAAAAAAAACAAACCTGAGAAGCCACCGGGTGGCGGTGGAGCAAGGGGTGCGAGTGTACCTATTTTGGGCAGCCCTTGCCCGAAAGGTGGGGGTGAGATGCCCTCTGGGGTGCCGGTGAGCACAGAGAGGATGTTCCCACAGATGCTGGTGGGAGCTGGGGGGCTGAGCCACCGCAAAAATCTTTACAGCCTTCCAGAAGCAGAATTGGAGGGAGATGCTGTGTGGTGGTGGCCCAGGGTTGAGGTTTTGCCCTTTTGGCTATTCAAGCGTTGAGGATTGATCCGCAGTGTCCTCAGCATGGGGCTGGTGCCTCAAACTGTGCCGGGAAGCTGCCGGCTCTTTCCACAACTTTCCTCGCCAGTCCCCGCCGGCGTGGCGGTAACTCCCCGGCTGAAAGGCAGGTATTATGTTCCGGCGCACTAATGTTCCCGTTAATCAGCTCCTCGCCATTCACCGTGTGGTTTACTTTGATTCATCCCGACGGCAGAGCTGTATAATGGACTGTATACTGTAATTGTCCCCCATTGTCACCACTTAATAACTTAGCATGATGTTATCGCAGTAATTCGTATACTTTTTTGCAAACTTTGATGAATTATATTTTGTTCTTAGTGAATAAAAAAAAAAAAAAATCAGGGAATGGTGAAAAGAGGCAGAAGTTAGGCAGAGTCTGCTCTAATTGCGGAGTGGGCTTAATAATACAAATGTCTGTAGCCGGCATCCGGGCTGCTTTTGTTTCTTACCCTTCGGGAACAGGCCACTGGGCCAGCCGGGAAGGAGCTGCTATTAAATATAATTTCTTTTTTAAAACATCTTGATCAGCAGCAATTGGCTCTGTGCTTGGGGGATTTATTTTGCTTTGCTTGCTCTTGACAAGCCCAACATTGAACAGAGCAGATGGGCTTTACATTGGTATCCGTGGACGAGGGGTGATGTCCGTGGCGTGGGTGCAAGAGCCATAAGGGTGGTGGGCGAGAGAGTGGAGGTGGTGGTTGTGCTGTGTGTGGCTTGGGCATTGCAGCAGCCCCAAAATCTACCTGTGCATTCGAGGAGGAGTTTGGGCCCAAGGTTGAGCAGCAGCAGGTAGAAGAGCTGTCCTGCAGCCTGGACAAGCATCTTCTCCAGGCTTCATCTTGCTGGCTGCCAGGTTATATGTGCAACATCCCACCAGGTATTCATGGCTCTCAAGCATTAGCATTTGTCAGCATCTCTGAGTGTTTGTGGTTGCATGTCTGGCAGGGGAAGGAAAAGTCCAGAAGAAGACCCCAAATGCGATGAAAATCAAGGCAGGGAGATGGATGCTGGGGTTGGAGCGCCCCAGGTGGGAGGCAGGGGAGGGCTCCTTGGCATCCACGAGGCGACGGGTAGGGACCTAAATGAGTTTTTCCCTGTAACACATGTCCTGACCTTTTTTTAGAAATGAAATCTATTTTATTAATTTTTTCTTTTTTATCAAATCTGTCCGTGAAACATTAAAGATATGACTATGGAAAAGGTCAAGAAACGTGTAGTTGTTGAAGTCTTGTTCCAGTTGATGGCTTTTCCCTTAGGGGAGCTCTTCTGCACCTTCTCCTCCCCCACCTTGGTCTTTAAAACAAAAAGTGTCGAATCGCCTTGAGTTTTGTGTTTAACAGTAACACCAAAACGTGCTCCTGAAGCGGGATGGAGGGAAGGGCGTTGTCGGCTCCCCAGCAGTGATGCTGCCCTCGGGGAGCCGCAGGATCAGGCCAGCGTTGCCTTAGGGAAAACCCGAGCTGGAAGTGATTTCTCCCAACAAACGCAGACCCCAAGGGAAGGCTGTAGGGTCTCCGGCCGTGCCGGAGCAAGCTGAAAGCCGGCACAGCCAGAAATCCTGCACCCCAGGGAAAGGAGAGGCTCCTCGGGGGGCTGGTCTGCAGCGAGGGCATGTTCCAGGCAAAGTGAATAAAGGCAAAGTCCAAGCGATGAGCACAGTGGTGGGCGAATGTGCTTTGAGACCCTCTCCTTGGCTTGGGCGGATCTTTATTCGCAGTGAGAACGGAAGGCAATCACGCTTGTCCAAAGGAGGGAGGGGAAGCTGAGCTCTCGTTATGGGGGGCTTTATTAGCACCAGCGCTTTCTGGGCACCACGTCTGCTGGACAGGAGCTCCGTGCCCAAATTTGCGGTGGGAGGTGAGAGTGCTGTCCTTACAAAAGGACCAAGAGAAAGAAAGAAAGAAATTAAAAGCTAGTAATGGAGTCAGGAGTGGAACTGTATTGAAGCTCATTGGAAAAAATATATTACAGGAATGTCAGGAGTCCTTGGAAGCCAGAAAATGGAGAGAAGTGGAGTGAAGTTGAGCAGATGCATCTCACTGCCAAAGTTGTGCTGGGTGTTGGACCCGGGGGTGGACGTCAGCCCTCCTTGCATCCAGGGTGTTGGTTTGCTGCTGTTTGGTTCCTTTTTTACTTAACAGCAGAGGAGCTGGGTCATGAGTTGGGCTTGCTGTGCTGTAGAAATGCAAAGTCAAACAGCACTTAAATTTCAGGCTCCGAGCTCTGAGCTTTGCCAAAGAACAAGAGGCTGAAGTGCCAAGAGAGGGTGAGCAAGCTTCCTGATCTCAGAAAGGGGTGCACAATCCTTTCTCAAGCCAGGACACTGGGGTAAAGAAAGTGAATGATCCCATGGGCCCACAGGGCCGCTCAGCTGACCCTCTCCTTGCTCGGGAAAGGGGAGTCACTGCCCTGGCAAAACCGGCCAGGATAGGGAAATGGCCTGAGATTTGCGTGTTGTGTCCCCGGGCAGTTTATGGATTTTCCCTCATTGCAGGGTGTGCGTTTCCCCGGCGCAGTGGAAATGCCAGCGTCGCCGGTGCTCAGGGGCCAAGTCAAACTCCCGAAGCCTTTGCTTACATTTCTGTTGTGTAAATTCGTAATAATGGACTTTCAAAATGAAGCGTGTAGTTTGCTTGATGGGTTGTCAGGCCATCTTTATGTATAATTGTTGTGAAACTGCAGTGATGGGCAAGCCCTGAGAGGCCTCCCAGCCCCTCCCGATGTTCTACCTGGTGTCCCGCTGCTCCATCCACTCCTGTTTGCAGCATCCAAAGCCACAGGTCCTCCTTGGGAGGCTTCCTCATAACTTCCTCTCAGGTTTTCAAGGACACTGTTCACCCCTCTGATAGTACACTGTTTTGCTCAATCTCATCTCCTCCTCCTCGTTTGCCTGTCCCCCTCTGCTCTGGCACAACCTCTCTTGCTCCCGGTGCATGGTGCTAGCAAAGCCTTGGACCCTGCTGAGCACTCCACCTGGGTGCTGTCACCGTTGTCCCCATGGCAAGGATGGCAAGAACGCAGAAAGGGTGGAGACAGGTGTCCCAAATGGATGGAAATGAGTCCTGAAGACCCATCCCCTCCTGGCAGCTGGGGGGCTACCCCTTGCCCCGTGGAAGTGCCGGGGTAGATGGATGAGTGTTGGGGTCACTGCGAGCTTTTGCGTTGGGAAGACCTCTTTGGTGACGAGCTGAGCTTGTTGGAGGTTTGGGTGTACTGGGGTGACGCCTGGCGGGTGGTACAGGCGAGGCAGGGTGAGGTGTGTGTGCCAGTGATCCATCGCTGGCTCATCATCCCGTTTTGCGAGCTCCAGGCGCACAGCAGCTCTTGGCTGGTGGAGAACTGCAGTGCGGGGTCGCGGTCTGGGCAGGCGGAGGCTGTATGCGATGGGTTTTGTTTGGCCCTCGCTTCTGCGTGCTTCCACCTCCCTGAAACTTCCTTCCCAGCAGCAGCCAACCCCCTGCCTAGAGCTGGGGGGGGCTTTACTCACACTTCTCTGAAAGTTTGAGCGAAGCTGGTTATAATGATAGTGCTTTTTTTGGAGCAAAACACCTCTAAAAAGTCCTCTACAGGATTTTTTGCACTGCGATTACTTTTCTTCGGTGTTTTAAACTGGTGATTTAAACTGCTCTGGTCACATTTACGTTGTGGTGGTAGGTCTGAGTTACTGGTCAGCATGCCTGACCCCTCTCAGGCTGCAGGAGGGTTGCTGGTGGCATTGAGGGACATGAGGAAGACACCACACGTGTCTCTGGATGGTTTCAAGCCAGGAAATTTTGGGGGCTCCCCTTAGGGCTTGCCGGGGCAGGGGGTGGTGACATTTTGGTGTGTTCTGAAGGGGATTTCTGTGTGCTGGAAATATGCCTTAACATAAAAACTTAATAACAGGGGAGCTCTCGCTGCGCTGCGATGTGCCGTATGGAAATCCCCGCGCGACAGCAGAGAATAAACGAGGTGCTTTTTTAAGCTCGCACATCGCACCGCAGCAAGAGGTGATGTCTTAAAATAAATCGATTGTAAGTGGTTTCCAGTGCAAACTTTCTAACAGCCTCTGCTTCAATGAAAGGCGAAGAGCTAAGGGGGAGGATTTCAAAGGCTCAAAAGCCCTCATCCCCACGGCGCAGGGAGCTGCGGGCCCGCTGGGATGCAGGCACGATGGCCAGCCGCGCTTTGGGTTCCCAGGGATGCCCTCCTGCATCTCACAGGAGCTTCTCTGTTGTTGGTACCATGCCGAGCACCTGCAGGGGAGGGGGAGCTACTCTTTCAGCTTCTTGTCATCTTAACATGGGACTCTTCTTCAGAACAAGGAAGGATAAGGATAAGGAAGGATTAATGTTTTCTTTGGAGACGCTGGCTGCTAAGACCTGGCTGGGCAGATTCCCCCTTCTCCTGCCCAAGTGGCAAGCAGTATCACTTCCTTTTATTTTCTTTATTTTTTTTTTAATTAAAAAAAAGTTCCCCCAAGCTCTAAGTAAAATTGATTTTTAACTGAAACTGTCTCTTATAATTGCTGCTGCAATGCGTTGTGGTTATTGTAATGGATTTTGAACTGTGACAAGTCCTGCCCGATGATCGTAACCGGAGCTCCACAAGTTCTTTGAGCGTGGTTTAGGGGGTGCTGTTGGATTGAATGATCGGAGTTATCAGAGGAGCTGATGGGGCTGCAGCAGCAGCTAACATGTTTGCTGACCCCCCTGACACCGCAGAAGCTGAGGCTGCCCTGGGACCTTGTGCTGTAAGATGCCATCTCCCAAAAGCCTTCATGGGAGCCATGTCCCTCCAGTCTGCCAAGGGATGGAGCTGCAGCGTGCTGGTACAGGGGGAAAAAGGAGACAGAAGGAGCCCAGGGCAGCACCGACTCCTTCTCCCCAGCTTGGCAAACCTCCCGCCCTCACGGTTCTCCAGCCCTGACCTTCTAGCGAATGCATCTTGACCTGAATTATTTCTGGTCGTCTGAAGCCTCATTGTGCAGCGAGCGAGCTGCTCGTCACCCAGCAAATGAGAACTGCGGGAGAAGGTCCCCAAGCCCTTCCTGTTGTGGCAGGGCTCCAGCAGACCCGCTGCACTGTGCTGGGATGCTGTGTTTGCGCCCAGTAGCTTGCCCACCCCGTCCCTACCATGCCAGTGCCACCGAGCACACAGCAGGGCCCTGGCATTAGCTGTCCCCAGAGCAGCCAGTAACGAGAGCCGTGGCTGGCGGCGCTTGCCAGGCTTTCAGCTTTGGTGCGTGCGGCTGGCAGCTCTCCCGTTAGCAGCTGTGCTGCAATTACTGGGGGGCTTGAACTGGGATGGGCAGCCCTGACCCTGCTGGGACACATCTGTCCTACCCGCAGCTGACAGACAGCACTGGAGCCATGTCTGTTGGGTGGTTTGTATTCATCACCCCTCCAGGGTGCCCCAGCCCCTCAGCACCGCCTGGGAGCCAGCTATCAACATTTCTGCTTCATCCCAAGAGAGACTTTGTTCCTTGCCAGCCAGGATTTTGTTTAGGCAATTTAAGACCAGCTAGACCTAAACTGCTCTGATTACTATGGAAGTAGTAGGAACTTCCATCAGGGGCAGACTGGACTTTCTCTGCCCTGCTCATCTTGTGAGATGATGCTCCAGAAGAGAGTGAGAGGTGTGAAATGAGCATGGTTTAAAGCTGCTTGGCTTGGTTTGATCACCCAGGACAGCCTTTGAAAAGCCATTTACATCCTTAGTTTTCTTCTCACCATCAAATACTCCCCAAATTTTAGGCAAAAGGGATGGTTGATGAGCAGTCCCGAGTCCTCTTCCTCTTGAGGACGCTAATGAAAGGAGTGCAAGGGTCCTGATGGCAGTTTGGTGCAGCAACTCCATCACCTGCTAGCCCCAGGGATGAGTTTGGATCAGGCTGAGATGGAGGAGGTTGCTCCTGCGGCTGAGGGACAGCAAGCGATGGCTGTCAGAGCACTGGCCTGGACAAGCACATGCTCTGTTGTCATCTCTCCTATCTCAGAGGCTTGTGGTGTTTGCCCTAGTTTGGACCTGCTGGGGAATGTTCTCTAGTTTCTCACCTCTGCCTTTTTCAAGCTGCTGTCTGGAGCCCCATTCCCACCCCGCACTGCTGGCTGGAACCAGCCCAGGTACCCCTGGGCAGGGACGGCGCGGAGAGCCCTGCTGCCACGGGGCAGCTGAAGCCCCCTGCTCAGCTCTTCCTCTGGCTGAGCGTTGGGTAACTCAGAGCAGAGGTCCCTGCTTTCTTCTCCGTCAACTGTAGAAGATGCAGAAGGGTATCACAGCCTGGCAAAGGGAATGGAGCAAAGTGCTTTTTCGCAGGTCCTGAGCAGAGGAGGCAAGCGTGCCTGGTTTGGCTTCCCGTGGGACCACCTGCACGCTGCAGCCAGGCAGAAGCACCTTTCAGCAGGGCTTCAGCGTGGTGGCATTTAACAGTACAGTTTAAAGGCATATCTTAGCACCAGAGCAGGGTTTTCTGCCGTACGTCCAGGGTGAAAAGGCAGGATGATGCTGGCAGCAGCGATGCCGGTGCAGCTGAACTCCCTCTGCTGGCTCCATGCAGGGGAAGGGGGTGGCAGGAGAGGCCAAGCCTGCCTGCACCTGCCTGTACCTGGCCCTGTCTGTCCCTCCTGCTTCCCGTGTCTCTGTCTCACTGCTGGTGGAGGTGGGAACAGATCCAACACCCTGGTGTTTGCCCTTCTGTCCGCAGGAGGCATCGTATGGGTGAAAATAGGAGCTGGGGAGAGTCTGAGCAACTGAGCTGAGGCTTTGCTATTCCAGGTCCCCAGGGGCAGGTCTCCCCACGAGGGCACAGTCCCCCCTGCCCTC
Organism: Psophia crepitans; assembly: GCA_013399095.1. Classification (NCBI taxonomy): domain Eukaryota; kingdom Metazoa; phylum Chordata; class Aves; order Gruiformes; family Psophiidae; genus Psophia; species Psophia crepitans. Next base: position 230,365 of record VWZZ01001648.1, on the reverse strand, counting down.
CTCCCCTCCTGGGCAGCAGTCAGAGTGGTGGGGAGCAGGGGCAGAGCTGCTCTCTGCTTCTGGCTTTGGAAAGCAAATGTCAGCCCTTGCGAAGGGCAGAAGCACCGGGAGAAGGGTAATGGAGAGGGGCTTTGCTCCAAAGGGAGAGGAGCTGAAGAGCGCACCCGGCAAGGCTCGGCTGCCGCAGGATGCTTGGCTAGCTGCACTGTCCTTTTGCCCTTGGTGCTTTTCCATGTGCAAGAAGTTAAGCTCTTCTGGAGGTGACACGTTGGAGTGGGAGAAATGCCCCCGGCAGTGATGCTCTCCCTTTCGTCCTCCGCCTCTGCAAGCACATGGGTACCTCTGCACTTGGGATGTTTCGCTCCTCCCCTCCCTATGGCTGTTATGACCGGTGATGGTGTTTCTTACTGGTGAAAATTGTGGCTCTGGAGAAGACGGAGCAGAGAGCCACACTGGCGGGGGACAAGAGCCATGTGCTGCTGGCCTGCACAGCTGGGAGTTACTGAGCTGGTCAGTAAAATGACAGAACTTGTGGCTTTGGGGCTCATCCCAGGCTCCCGGGGCCAGGTGCTGGCCATGCCACTGGCCTGCCTGGGTCTGCAGCAGCTCTGGCTCTGGTTTTGCTCAGGTTTGTGATTGTAGCCCTCAGTGCTGGCAGGACTGGCCCTGCGGAGGCATCCCCCTGCTCGCTGCCCTGTCTGCCCCAGCAGTGAGCACCAGCCGGTTCCACACCGGGGCTTGGAAGCCCTTGGAGGATTTGCAACCTGCTCTTTACTGTTCACTGGGGCTTTGTTTGTCCTCCCATGGGCAGGAGAGCGTTAGCAGCCAGTGCCAGCCCCGGCTCCGTCGTCCCCGCGGGACAGACTGGATCCCGGTGCCAGTGGAGGAGAGACAAGCTCCGGCCACCCGATTCCATCCGTGCGGTCGAGGGAGTTATTGACAAACAAGTTAGTGCTCCGAAAGAAAAATGCTGCAGCATGTTTGAAGCTGCCTCCTTGATCAATACTCAGCCGTGGCTGAGCCTGCTGCCGACTGGATTTCAGATGCCGGCTGCGAGGGTAATAAGAGCCCTGGGATCAACTGTCTCGGAGATTATTACGGGATGAGATGCTTCGCTGCTTTACAGTGTTTACTCAAGATTTATATTCCCTATGTGTATATAAGTGGTTGTCGTCTTTTGTCGCTGGTTGATCGTTTTTGGACGGCGGTGCACGCGCTGCGCTGCTGTGGTTTGCTCAGGGGTGCGCGCGGCGAGTTCGGTGTACGGGGAGCAGAGAGGCTGGGGGCGAGAGGGAGGTGGGGCTGTGGCACGGCGAGAAGGTGCCCTGCGCTCGGGTGCGTGCAGGCAGGCCAGGATGGAGGCGTGGTGGCTTGGGCTTTCAGCTTTCTGGGTGCTCCACAGTGGCAGATACGGTTTTGGGGTGCCCCGTCCACGAAGAAGGGATTGGTGCTCGAGGAGAGGGCTTGAGCCACCCTCATTCCTCTGTCGTGGAGGAGAAAGTGCTGCCAAACCAGCTCCCAGGGGGTGTTCCTGCCCAGGGTTTGGGTTGCTTGTCTTTGTCATGTGCGTTTGGTTTTCATCTTCTCGTCTTACCCTTTCACCTGTGGTTTCCTGCTTTGGGAGGAGGGCTGGGGTGCTGAGATGCTCTGTGGGCCTCTCTGGCCCGGCAGTGCGGGACCCTGTTAATCTCCAGCAAAAATCTCTCCTTCCAGCGGCATGCTCAGGTGCCGGGGGGACTTCATGCCGTCCGGGAGGTGCTGAGGTGGGGGTGGTCATTGCCGTGCGGATGGGAGTTAAAGCAAGGTTTAGCGGGAGCGGCTCTCCCTCGGAGCAAGTATCCCTGGACCTTTCCTTACCCGCCCTGGGGAGAAGCTGGGGAAACCACCTGGGCTCCCCAAGGAGCGTCCCTCAGCATCGGCACGGGCGTGGGGAGCTTTGTTTCCATGGGGAGACCTGGGACACAGGGGCAGCGTTGCTGCCGTTACGCAGGGCTGCTCGGTCTCCTCTTGCAGGGTGTTTGCTGTAATCCTGTTTTATAAATCCAGCCTTGGCCTTTGCCCTCGCCGCGCCGCTGTGGTCTCTGCTCCGCTGCCTCCCGAGTTAAACCCAGGGATGTGGCTGAAGCAGCAGCAGCCGGGGCGTACTTATGGCCAGGCGGGGGCTGGGGAGAGAGATTCAGCGATGCGTTGGACTGGTTTCCCTTGGAACGCTGCTGTGCAAAGAATGGGAGCAGAGACGCAAGTGCGATGGGGGAGAAGGGGTGACAAGGAGGAGCTGGGCAGCACCCTTAGGTGCTTGCTATGGTGAGGACAGTCCCTGTGTGCACTGGCCCCTCAGGCAGCGGGGACACTGACAGCAGGGACGATCCCCTCCGCCTAGAGAGGAGGTTGCAGTCCCTGCCTGTGCCTGCTCCAACACTGCTCCCACCACCTCTCAACCAGCAGCTTCGGGGCGTCAGACCGACTGCCCCTCAAAAGGTGTTGCTGTGGGTGGGCAAGCGCGCGTGGGCGAGCCGTGCCTGGGGTGGGGTGGGTGAGCCTGTGGGTGACAGGCACTGAGAAGTGAGGTCCTGGGGCTAAGTGGGGTGCAAACAGCAGCCGTGCATTTGGATGTGCCCTCCTCTAGGCAGACCGAATGTCACCCACCTCGTCCCCCCTCTCCTTTCCCGCGTGGCTTTTGGGAGGGAGGGCACACACCCAGCTGTGCCGTCTTTGCCACCGCCTGCCCTTCCCACGTCCGTGCCATGCTGGGAGAGCTGGGGCACCGAGCAGGGAGCTCCTGATGGAGCTGCCCGGCTGAGCAGTGAGGCGGAGAGGAGTGCCGTGCAGAATACGAAAGAAGCCGGGGCACGATAAAGCCCGCGCAGCACTTTCCCCCTCGCAGACCCCCGCCGTCAGGATCTCTAGACACCAATCCCCTGCAAATCTCCTGCTGGCCTTTTATGACCTGCAAAGTCATTTCAATTCAGTGTTTTCAGCCTCTAAATCTCCTGTCCTTAGCCCTCAGTGACTTGTGGGGAAAGAACTGCGCTCCTTAAAGTGCCGCAGCCAGGGCAGTCGCTGCACCAGAGCCTGCTGGAAATTTGCAGGTATTTCACACCCATGTTTTATTTTTGGTAATTCCGCTAATTTTTCTTGCTGTTGGAAGCACACAATTGACAGGCCTGAAGCCCCCAGGAGGCTTTGGTGGCTGCCATGTACAGGCACGGGACCCCTGGACCCCTTCCTGACTCCCCGGTGCGCTGCCTGCACCCGGGCATCTTTCAGTCCCTGCACGCAGCGCACCTTGAAATGGACTGATTGATCTGTAACACTTGAAAAATAATGGTTTAATCATTATTAAGGATTAGAAATAATTCTTGAGCTGTATTGATCACGATAACATTATTCGTGATGAACTCATTTGGCATTAATGGGGACGTCCTGCAGCAGTGTGTCGGCAGACTCCTCACCTTCCCTGGGGACACGTGGCTGGGGGGCATTGCTGGAGCAGCTGAACCTTCCTGACCCTAGAACATGACTACAGGTCCTGCTTGTGAGCAAAGCTGTCCCAAATAACCCCTCAGGAGTGCCATCCTTGCGGAGGGTCCCAAATCCAGCGATCGCCTATCCCGTTCCTGGCAGCAGCCCGTCTCTGGGCAGGGCCTGGCCAGGACTCCCCTCTGTCACCAGCCCGGGACAAGACGGAGCTGCTCCCATGGGACCCTCCCAACATGGCATTGCTCCCAGTGTGTCCCCCGGCAGGGATGGAGGCGGGTAGAGAATCCCCTGTTTGCAGAGGAGAGTGGCTGGCTGCCTGCTTGGTCCCTGTCTCCTCCCAGGCCCCATCTCGATCACGACATCAAAATGTCTTCAGCGAGAAAAATTCTGCAGAAGAAGCAGCTGGGAGTCCCTGGGGGCACTTGTCCCAGGGTGGGTGTCCGGCGGCAGCCAGGAGCGGCACAGCACCCTGCTGTGGCTGTGCCATCCCGCTGCGGGCTCCCCATCCCTGCAACGCGCTATTTATCACAAGGCAACATCTGGATTTTTATTTTTTTTTTTAAACAAAGTTGTGTCCAGGTTGACTTTGATGAATTGACGTTTTCCAGAGGAAAAATATCTTCCATCGAAGTGTCGTTCCTGGGTGTAGCCGTCCCTCGCTGCACCGTTTGCAGCCCTCCAGGCACTTCGCACGAGGCGATGAATAGCTGCAGATGTCCATAAATCTCACCCTGGCCCGTAATAATCAAACACGCTCTTATCAAGTATAGAAAAACGCATATTTCATCATTGCTGCCTTAAACGCAACTCAGAATAAATGCCCGCCTGCAATCAGCCCTTGCGATTATAGATATGGGGCACGAAAGTTTGGGGGGACAAGGTGCAGAGCGTGGGCCACAGCTTTTGCGGGCGGCTCTGGGGTGGCAGGGCTGTGGCTGCGCAAGCGAGTCCCCTGCAGAACCGCCCTCGGAATTAACTCCAGCTGGCTTCTCTGCCCGCCACGCGTCCTCGCCCTTGGCCTCTCTCCGCACCCAGAGCCGTAGGGATTTTGCTTCAATGCTCAGCTGACAGCTGACCCTTCCCCTTGGATGCTGGCCGCTGAATGCAGGCACTTTGATTTGGAAATCAAGATTTTAAAAAAAAAAAAGAGGAAAGATTAGAAGGGGAAGTTTCAACCAGTGTGTGCTGAGATTACGCGGTGATGGATCCGCGTTTCCCTGCGTCTGATAAGAACGAGCTGCATTCTGGGGAGGGCCAGATTTATGATGGTTTTCACCACTCATCACCTTACTTTTGAGTACCTGTGCTTTGCTGCGCTCCCCACAATCCAGCACCCGCTGTCATGGCCCTGCTCCCGCCGGGCTGCCGGGGCTGGGTGCTGCCGCTGTCGCGCGGGCAGTGAGGGCATGCAGAAGAGACAACGTGGAGCCTTGAGGCTTCCTTTCACCCGAGCGCCTGCTTGGAAGCACTGAGGAGTTTTACATCCCTGTGTGCTGGTGGGAGCGCCAGTGGGACTGGTGGCAGTGGGGATGGTGGCTGCGGCACACGTGGCTGTGCCCAGGGCTCCTGCCTGCCTCCCCGGATTTTGTCGTCTCCTGTGTGCATGCTTTTATGTCCAGGCCCTGGGGAAATAAATTCCCAGGGGCAGAGCAGGACTGCCACCCCTGAGAGCTCCCTTCGCTGGGCTGGGTCTGTTCTGGCCCTGTGGTTCTCAGTGTGCAGGCTGGGCACGCAGTGGCACCGGGAGTCATACGAGTGTCTCTGTCGTGCTCCCCAGGCAGTGATTTGGGGGTTTTAGGAGCTGACAGCAGCTGAGATGGCTCTCGTTGTCTCTGTTAAAGCCCTGTGGCTGTCTGTCACCGTTAGCTGAGCACAGCCTGGCCTGGTCCCCTTGTGTGCTGGCCACGGCAGGGCTGGGCGTTTGACAGGGACCGCAGGAGCACAGCGATGCCAAACACCTATGGTCCCAGAGGATGCTAGGGCTGCCAGGTGCTGGGACATGCTCGTGGGTGCTCTGCTCTGCCTTTGCCCCTTCCTCTTCCTCTCAGTCGATTCAGAGTCTGGAGGTGGCCAGGGCTCCCCTCCCTGCCCGTGCTCTGGCTGCCGGCATTGCTTGCATGGAGCAGAGCGTCAGGGAGGTTTAGATTGGATATTAGGAAAAATTTCTTCACCAAAAGGGCTATCAAGCACTGCAACAGGCTGCCCAGGGAAGTGGTTGAGTCACCATCCCTGGAGGTATTTAAAAGACCTGTAGATGTGGCGCTTGGGGACTTGGCCAGCACTGCTGGACTTGGCAGTGCTACGTTAGCGGTTGGACTCGATGATCTTAAAGGTCTTTTCCAACCAAAACAATTCTATGATTCCATGTCCCATGCCGCTGGGGGTTGGAGGGAAGCAAGGAACAGGTCATGCAGCAGTGCCTGCCGTAAGGCACGTCTTCCTTGATGCATCTCCGCAAACTCACTGGGGAGCCTTCCTGAGCTGCAACAGCCTCGTGACTAATTAGCCCTGAGCAGGTTTGGCGCTCAGTCTCAGAGCTGAGACCTCTGTGGCCTGTATTCCCTGGGAGCCTTGTAAAGCCGATGGCTGGCTGGGAGCAGGCGGGCTGTGCCGGGTGCTGCGAGGCTGCAGAGGTGAGCCCTGTGCCCCTGTCGGAAGCAAGGGTGCCCATCACCCTGGGGTCTGGGCGGCCCTTGGCTCTGCGGGCTGGCTCAGGACATCACGCTACCTCCAGCTGGGCTGTGCCGTGAGTCAGGCTGTACAGCCCTGGCAGGCAGCTCCCCAGGCAGCTGCCCGCACTCCCAGGGGCCTGGGGCTGGTCGGGGGACGGAGGGAAAGGTCTGGGTCGCTTGTTTTGCCCGCAGCCTGCCCGTACTGCCTGCTGCCCCTGGACCCGTCGGGATGGAGATGCCTTTGTCTCCTTTGAAGGCTCACGCGCTTTAGAGGGAGAAGGCTGTGCTTGTCGCAGGCTGGGTGGGACCTGGCCAGGCAGCACGGCCCCGGAGCCTCCTGCTGCAGGCAGCAAATGCGGGCAGAGCTGCTGTGTCTCATTGCTGGTTCCTGTCCCGCTCGCCAGCTCTCTGGGAGCGCTGGTGTGTCGCAGATGGGCTCAGTGCCACTGGGCTGATGGCACTGGTGTAGGAGGGCATGGGCATGTGAAGGGGTTGATCCGGGTGGGCAGAGCCATGCACCTTTGGGTGCATTTCAGGGGTCTTTTGAAGCATTTTCGAAGGGTCTTCCCTGCCCTGCAGAGAGCTGGGGCCCTTGGCACAGGGACCTGGGTTCAGCCGTTGCCCTGCACCACACATGAGAGCCTGCCCGGCTCCAGCCGTAACGCCAGGAGCCACCAAACAGCAATGGCTCAGCCCTGGCTGAGTTCAAGTGGCAGCAGTTCCTCTGGAGACACTGGCTGGCTCGCAGAAAGGCGAGAGCAAGCAGAGGAACCTTGGCTTTCTGTTCCTGGGACGTCCTTCTCCAGGCATCACTGCCTGCGTGCCTGCCTCCTGCCACTCGCCTGCATGGCAGAGAGGTGTTAGGGTCCCCCAAACAGAGGGACAGTGGGTGCTGGGGTGGCATCCACAGTCCTGGGTTGATGTGGGCTGTGCTCGCCTCCTCTCCCTTTCCCTGGGCTCACTTCTCCTCTCCCACTTGCTTTGCAGAGACTTGCCAACGCAGCGGAGAAGTTCCAGAAGGCTCATCACTGGCAGGACAATATCCGGGTAAGGCTCTGCGCGCCCCCGACCGCTCCCACCCCCTCCCCTCCTGGACACCGAGCTCTGCAGAGGCACCAGCCTTGGGATGGCTCCTGGCACAGGAACTGGCTCCTCATCCCAGCCCCACTCCCACCCCTCGGCTCTTCCCTCCTCGTCTGCACTCTCAGCTCCCTCATGAGTGGCCACTGGCGATGCCGTGCTGCTGGGCACGCAGGCGGCCCCGGCACCGCCACCTGCCAGCGCTAATGAGGGCAAATGGAGTGATTTTGAGCTCATTTCCATTGCACACTGTAAGGAGAAGGCAGGAGGTGAAGGTCGAGCTGGCAGCTAGAGGCTGAGGGTTTGGGGGCCGGGGAGGCTCCTACCCCCCACCATCTCCGGCAGCCGGTGGGTTTGGTGCTGAGCGGGGTCCGGCGCGGGGTGACGGCAGCGCCGGCGGTCACGCGCCGGCTCGTCTGTGGCACCTGACAGCAGTTGCGGCGGGGGCTGTTGCTGGGGGAAGGAGCAATCTGGGCTGGGAGAGGGAAGATGCGGGTTTAATGATTGCATTTGACTTTGTAATTCTGGCGGTGATAGCGCTCAGCGGGAACCTGAAGGATGCTGCCTGGAAATGCTCTCAAATTATAACAATAATACAAAAGGAAGGAAAGATTGTTTTCCTTCTAGTGTAAATGGAGTCTACAATAAAAAATACTCCTGAGACATCCAGCTTCTTCCTCCGGGTCGGGCCAGATCCTGCCCGGCCCCAGGGAACTCCCTGCAGTCACCGAGGGGACACCCCGGGGACAGCCCCACTGCTGGGCCTTCCTGGTGCCGTTTGGGGGTTATTTATTTCTGTGTCTGCAACCGTGATCCACTCGGGGAAGAGAGGAGATGAGGACCTGGAGCCAGACCCCACTCGCACAGACCCACCTGCCATTGCTGATGGGTGTGATGTGGAGGGGAAGAGGCAGGAGGAGCAGAAGGGGAGGCAAGGTGTCGAGCTGCTCGGCTTTGGTTTGCCACGTGGTTGACATGGGGTGGATGCTTGTTGCCGGTTCTCACCCTCCCCAGGAGATGTGTCCCATGGGCACCTGAGGAGGCTGAGCTCACAGCAGCCTTCCCTTCATGAGCAGATGCAGCCTTGCCAAGGAGAGGTGAGGTGTCCCTGTCCAGCAGACAGTTGTCATCGTCACCGGCAGTGGCCAAGACCTTTCTGCATGAGAGCGCTGCTGAATTACTGTCGCTTCTTTCTGGCAGACCAGTGGAGGGGGGTTAGGGGGATAACGAGGTTTGGTATGGGCACAGCCTGGTGCTGAGGCTGGTGCCTCACCAGTACATGGAGTGAACCCTGCCTCCACGCTGCCTGTGGCACTGGCCTGGACCGACCGTGTCCCCAGGGGACACGGCAAAGGCTGGATCCTCCTCCAGCCAGCTGCCAGGGGCAGCCCCAGCCTGCCAGGACAGCCTTGGCTGCAGGCTCAGGGCTCCGGGGGAAGGCAGGCTGCAGTGCCAGGGGAGCCATGGGCATCTCCCGCAAGAGCTCACCTCCATCTCCAGCGCTGGCCTGATCTGTGTGTCCTCCAGGGTCAGGAGCCCCAGGGTGACTGATCCCCAAGCAGCACCCAAAACTTAGCCACGGACACCCCAGGGGCATCGTGGTGGCCCCGTGCACCCCGTACTGGTCTGGCACCCAGGGGTAGATGCCCTATAGGCAGGGCAGAGCCAGGGCAGGCAGAGCTGGAGCAAGGTCCCTCTGTTCTGCTGCAGTCCTCAGTGCTTCTGTTTGTCCTTGGGCTGCAGGGACAGACGGCTTCCACGCTGGGGGGGTCCTGCTGCAGGACCCCTCTGCAGCCCCAAGGAGCCCCCTATCCATCCAGACGTGGCTGACTGCCTTGCGCTGTGTGGGGGATAACAGTCGGGATCCAAAACGTGTCGGGAAGGGTTGTAGCCCTGGGGAGCTCTTGGCTCGTTTTGCCATTCACGGCACAAACCTTTCAGAAATCCACTTTCCTAGAAAAAATATTTTTAATAGCACTGTTTGCAACCACTTAATCAAGGTAATTAGGAGCGAGTCACCCAGAAACAATGTGCAGCGATGCGTTACGGGAGAGCTTGCTGCAGCTTTATCAGGACAGCCCAGACCTGGCTGGGACACTTGATGGACTGGCCCGGCGCTGTGCACAGCACCGGGGGCACCGGGTGGCTGCTCCCCGCGGCGGGCAGCCTCTCCAGGCCCTGCCTGCCCCGGCTCTGCCCACATCAGCCCTGGTTCCTGGGCAGAGCGGAGGGGTGGAAGGGCTGCAGAAGCGTCTCTCGCTGCCGGGGCTGAACCTCCTTTTGCCGTCCTTTGTCTGTAAAACGGCAGGGCACGGTCAGACCCGCGTGCCAGCACCGGTGCCACCGGCGTGCTGCTGGTGCTGGCACAGGCAGCGGGCAGGGAAGGCAGCAGCGCAGCATCCCCAGCTCCTCCTCCCTTCCCAGGGAGCAGCTTGTTCCTCCCGGCCGCAGCTCTCCCCCCCTCTCCCGGTGTGTCGCGTCCTAACCTCGCGCCGGAGTCGATGGCAGATTGCGGCAAGCGCGGTCAGTTTTGCGTTCCCGTGCGAAGGCGCGCCGGCAGCCGCTGAGCGTTCGCGCTGCGTTAGTGCTGATGGCAGCCCCGTTAAACCTCGCTGCAGATGGGTTGCTATGGAAGTCCAGGGGAAAATGAAACAGGAGCAGGAGCCCGAGCGGCTGCGAGGCTGCTGCCAGCAATCGCTCACGGCCCATCTCTGAGGGGAAAGTTCCCTGTTTTGTTTTTTCTCCCCTTTTTTTTTGCCTTTCCCAGCCACACGCCGGCTGTGCTGGCCTTCCCAAAGGAATTCAGCTCAGCCTCCTGCCTCAGGGGCTTTGCAAAAGGCTTCCCCCTTCCCCAAACGCTCCCCTCGCCTCACGCTGTCCTGCCCCATCCCTGCCTCTTGTCCTCCCCCACCCTCAGGCCCCCCACGTCTCCCGGCCAGGCCAAGCTGGGGCCACGTCCCCATGTGTCCCCAGAGCTCCCCGGCACACCAGAGCACTTTCCCTGGCCAAAAGCAGTCCTAGCGCCAGGTTGCCCATGCAGTGGCACCAGGGTACCCCTCACCTTGTCCCTCTGACTCGTTTCACCCCGGGGCTGGGTGGCAGCTCAGGGTGACACGGTGGGCAGGGAGGCAGCAGGGCAGGCTGCTGTTCAGGGCCGTTGTATCACCCTTGGTGGTTTGGAGGCGGGAGAGGCTGTGCCCTTCCCTCCCTGCACAGCAAGGGTCTCTCAGGGATGCACATCCATCCGCCAGCGAAGGCTAGCGGAGCCCTGGAAAGGCAGGAGCTGGGTCCCGATGCCACAGGGCAGGCTCCCACCACGGGGCACTGCGTCTGTCCCTCAAGGCACACCAGGGCTGTTCCCCTGCTCCGAATGTCCCCAGCCGTGTCCCGCAGCCGTGGCAGTGCTGCTGAGCCCACACGCAGACCGTCCCTGGCAGCAGATGGAGGTGCCAGGGCTGCAGCACTGTTAACCAGGTTTCCATCCTCCGTTTTCCACCCTGCTCAGGTGAGAGACCTGCAAATTGTACCTATAAAAACGCTGGAAGGTCCTGTTGAGTGGTTTTGCTACCGTCCCCTGTATCAGTCCTTGCTGACACGCCGCCGCGCTGCCCATCGGGTGTCCCAGCCAGCTCCGTGTTCTTCCAGCTCCTCTCCACCCACATGCTCCGCTTCCCTCCAGGGTTTTCCAGTGCCGTAGGTTCTTTCCCACACGTTCAGCCTCATCCCAGCACCATCAGCAGGGGCTGGGGTGTCCCGCAACCCCACAGCGCGTGGGGGCAGGGGAGGCTCTGTCACAGGCGCGGGTCTGCGCTGCCAGCCGTGAAACGCATCCCAGGGCATCGTCATCACTGCGTGTCGGTCTGCTGGGGTGGCCGGAGCTGTTTGTCCCTTTAAGGGACACTGACGCTGCGGAGAGCCATCCCCGCGTTTATGTGCACTTGGCAGGATTATATAAATTGCCTTTAAAAGTTGACTTCTTTATAAGCCATTTTCTGCTTCATAAAATGTTTATTACTGTTGTTTTTCTCCCAGTTCTTCTTCCTTGCTGCATTTTTCCGTTGCTACACTGGGAAGCTCCCCTCCTGCTCCACCTGCTGCCCCCCCGCCACCCACCTCTCCCCACCTTTTGGGTGAGGAAAGAGGTGTTTGAAGGGTCAGAGCCCCGTGGGCCCTTTCTCCTTGGGGGGAAAAAAAAAATAGTGGGGAAAATAACCCCAAAAACATTGAGCTGCAGATGTAAGAGTTTGTCTGCGGGGTGCAGTACGGGTGGCTTTGGGGTGCTGTGGCATGTGCGAATGTGGCAGAGGGAGTGCGGGCAGCCCCACGCCGCTGCCCCCATCCATAACCTCTGCCTGCAGACACGCAGGCAAATAACAAAGCCCAGATAATTTCAAGCTCCATTAGAAACAAAACTCCAGGGAAAACAGGATTGCTGTTTGCCAAATGGAGACGGACAGGAGGAATAACAGAGACTTGGCTCCCAGCCGCCCCAGAAAGGTGAGGGATAAAGCGTGGG
>VWZZ01001648.1:201836-217664 GCA_013399095.1 Psophia crepitans | reverse complement strand
CGTCCCACGCCTGGCAGGGCCAGGGGGTCCCTGGCCCCGCTGACTCTGCGTGGGTGCTGGCATCCCCGTGGTACCCAGGTGCAGCAGAGGGGAGAGGCGGCTGCGTCTCGTTTAAGGCAGCCTCGAAGGCGCGGGAGCGGGCAGGAGATGCTGTGTAAAGAAGAATAGCCGCTGAGGCGTGATCAGATAAAACATCTTCTCGGGGAGATGAAAAAACTGTTGACGGGTCACTTAAATATTTCCCCAGCTCTGCCAGAGAGGCAGAGGGAGGAAATTGCTTTTTAAAAAAAAAGATGCCGAGGCAGATTGTGATGACTGTTTCCACCTGTCCTGGGTTACACGTACGGCCTCTGCTGCTGGATGGGCTGCAAGGGGACTTGCATGACGAGGGCTGCAGGAGAGGCATGGCCCCACCGGACCGGTCCTGGATCCCTCTGACAGCCCGTGGTGACTGGGGCTAGCTGTGAATGTTTTCCTGGGGACTGGGGAAGAATTCGTCGTGACATGTACGGACAAGGATAGCCCGGTAGGAACAACAGGGTCAGCCCCTACCAGTCACTGCCAGTGTTTATCCCGAGGCCCGGAGCCAGGCGTGGCTGTGGGTGCAGCGAGGAATTTCACCCAGGAATTCTTCGGTCCCTTTGGGAGCCGGCTCCTGGCTTTGGCCCTCACACCACCCTGTGGCAGCTGCTGCAGAAACACTTTCTTTGCCTTGTCACGCAGCTGCTGCTGCGTGCTGGCAGGGCTGGGAGACCTTGGGGCGAGCCCTCACCCGACTCAGAACACCAGCCCCAGCTACCAACTGGGACAAACTGGCCGGCATGGACCCGTCCCTAGGCATGGTTATCCGCCGGTCCCATCCCGCTCCCCCAGACACGGGTGGGCTTGGCAGGGGCGATGCTGTGGTGGGAGTGTGCTGTGTCCCCTGCTCGTCCCCTGCTGCCACCCAGCCCTAACGCAGACACGAGGCTGCAGGTTATGCCGGTGTGGTGGGAGCTGCGCGAGCTGCGTGGCGCGCTGCAGGCTGTCGTCCCTACCAAAGGTGGAATTATAAGCAAAATCCGTTGCTGTTTCTGTGTGCTTAATGGTTCGGGGACGTGAAGAACTCCCTACATGTGAGCTGCCCCGTTCTAAGTGCCGACGGCAGGGGGAAGAGGTGCGGGTGAGCAGGGCCACCGACGCTGTGCGGGCACGCTGCGTCCTGTTTGCTCTGCCCACCCGCTGCGGTGCCCACGGGTGTGGGCAGGCACAGGTCCCAGTCGCCTGGCTGGAGCCCACATCAGCGGTGGGCGGGAGCGCTGGCCCTGCCGCCGGCTCCGGCTGGCGGCTGGGAACCAGGCAGGCGCCGGCTTGGGATCCAGCCTGTCTTCCCCACGATGCTCCCAGTTCCTCCTAACTGCCCGGAAGGAAAACCGCTGCAGGATTTGGCTCTTTCTGAGCCAATTAAATCTTGAAGAGAAATTTTTTGACCACAGAAGTCACCCGTGCCGCTCCGAGAGACGAAACCTGCAGCCGGAGGGCTGAGATGGACCGAAATCAATGCAGTGCAGCGGGAGCTACCTGCAGAATCGCCCTGGGGAGCCGCAGCCTGCCCAGGGCATGGGATCAGCGGGGTGACCCTTCCAAGGCGACAGCGAGCAGTCCTGAAGAGGACAACAGATGTGCAGGAGAAGGGTCAGCCAGCTTGGGTGGCCTTACAGAAAGGCTGTGGGGGAAGAGCGAGCTGTGTCCCTGCCAGCTGCATGCACGGGCTGGAGCAAGGAGCTGATGTGCCACCCGCAGCTCCTTCCGAGGCTTTTTCAGGGTGGTGGCAGCTGCGTGGGCGGTGTGGTTTGATTGCCACCTCATTAGGCCAATGACTCAGAGGTTTGGGCCAGCACCCCTCTGTCCTGGTGTCGCTGGGCTGCAGCGAGACAGCAGAGCACTGACCTTTGTGACGTTATTTTTAGCTGCTGTAATTGTTTTAGGCGAAAAAAGACCCATCTGAGTGCTCCTGGAGAAGGCTGTGCAGGGGGTGGTGGGGAGGGCTGTGCCTCACCACACCTCTCAGGTTCCCCGCGCCTCTCCTTGTCGTGGGCTTTGGCTCAACCCCGCTCCGCCAGCACACGGCCAGGCGCAGCCCTCTGAAGCAGGGTCCCTTCCTGAGCTGCCGACAGGGCTCTCTGGAAGCTCACAGCCTGGTTTCATTAATTAGCTTTTTGCTTGGCTTTTTGCTGTAAAGTCAGCGAAAGAGCAGAGCACAAGGCTGCTGGGCAGGGCTCGAGGGGGGCAAACAGGGAGACTCTGCCATGCAGCATCCCCAGAGCCCCATCCAGGAGGTCCCACGTGGGACAAGCCCCGGTCGGGGGCTGCCTGGTGACACCCCGCTACAAGGGTTTGGTGCCGGCACGGTGGTTGCTCGGTGGCTTTGCCATAGGAGCTTGGTCAGTGGCTTCAGCGGGGTTTGCAGATCAGTCAGCCGTTGCGCTGAACTCGCAGAGTTGTTGCCCCCTAACTTGCACCGAGGGTTTAGGAGACTGAAGTAACCCTGCACTTCCCCGACAGCGACGCGGCGCTTGCAGTGCCATTACGCAGGTGCTGTTCGGCAATTACAGCACGAGCAAATGGGCAGCAGTTGACACATCGCTGAGGAGCAGCAGCCTTCCCTTCAACAAGTGCTTTTTGCAGGCTCTTTTGCAAGATACGGGGGCAAGGTTTTGCCCTGAAATCCCTTGACATCTTCACCCCCTTGTTTTCTTTATTGGTATTTATTCTGAAAGGCTCTAGAAATATCAGTGCTATTTACACAGGCCCGGTGCTGGATTTGACGTGGACCAGAGGAGGAGGAAGAAAGGATTACATGAAGAAGGCAAGCATGGTTTAAAAAACAAGTATTAGGGAGAGGAAATTGTAGGGTCCTGTGTTGTCTCCTGGGAGGCCCCTGGCATCTGCCCAGAGGGTCTCTGAGGTCTCTGTCTGTCCTTCCTGGAATAAATTGCCACCGGCTCCCCCAGCCTCTGGATGCCAGGCACACAGACGCCCTGCCAGCTCCCGCAGGCTCCCTCACCTCCCACAGCCCACAGCATCAGCGGAATTGTGGCAAGGAGAGCGGAGCCTGGCAGCAGGGCATGTCCTGGGACCAGGGCTGCGGTGATGCTGGCCGTCCCACACGTGCCATGCCACACGTGCAAACCTCAGCTGCGGCACAGAGCAGGACCAGGATCTCGCTCGGCTGCTCCTGGGGTCGTCAGGGCTTGAAAAAGGGCGTGACAAGGGCTCTGTGATCCCTAGGGAAACGGGTGGCAGAGCTGTTCCTCCAGGAGGTCTGCTCCCCATGCCGTGCTGTGGGAGCACTGGGGCTGGTGAAGGCAGGACCAGGGGACCGGCTGTCCTCCCCAGTCATCACCTCACCACCCTCCACCACTGCAGGAGCAGGGCCATGGTATGTCAGAGAGGATTTGAGCTTTTCTGAGGAGCCGATGGAAGATAAAATGAATAACAAAGCACCTTCTGGATGGCTGTTGTTAGTCACACTCACTTCTGATTAAAGATCATTAAACATGAAATTAGCTCGTTTGTGTTACGGGTCTCCTGGGGGTTCCTTTAATTAGGAAGTGCAGATGGCCGCGGACCCAGGGAGACGGCAGCGCCGGCGAGGGGCAGGGGGTGCGTGGGGCCGGGAGCGGCGCGGGGCGGGCATCCGAAGAGAAATTAATTTTTTTTTCCTTTTGCTTGTTGTTATAAAACCCTCAGCATTTCACAACAAATCACAGATAATTAATAAGTACATTCCCTTAATGACTAGGCTTTTTAATAGCAGAAATTGGAAGACGCTGCGTCGATTTTTTTTTTCGCTTCTGCCTCTTGGTGCTCCCGTATCACCATGATTGGAGTCGCAGAGCCCGCGGGAGGGACCAGCCCCGCTGCCAGGAGGATGCTGAAACCGCGCTTTTCCCCACGAGGACATTGGCCGTGCAGCCTGCTGGGGTCCCCCGGCCACCAGTGCCCCCCGAGAGCAGCATCCCCGCTCCAGGGGCTTTTCCACCTCTTGGTGGTCTTAACAGCCTGGGGAAGGAGCAGCAAACTGCTCCAGGGTTGTGGCTGGAGGATAGCGCCAGCGTGGCGTTAGGGGCTGGGCTCTCCTGGGGGGGCCAGCACAGTGGAGGAGGTGGAAGCAGCACCTTGGCTGCCTGGCAAGGTGCTCGGACCTGCCGGTCCCTTTCCCCAGCACAAGTCCGTGGTCAGTCTGGGCTGGGTGTCACCGTGCCACAGTCCCTGGTACGAGCCCACGGCTGGATGGGGCTGGGTGTCACCGTGCCACCGTCCCTGGTACGAGCCCACGGCTGGATGGGGCTGGGTGTCACCGTGCCACCGTCCCTGGTATGAGCCCACGGCTGGACGGGGCTGGGTGTCACGATGCCACAAGCCCATGGCCGGGCTGGGTGCTGCAGGGGCAGCAGCAGAGCAGGGGTGGGGAGGATGAGGATGAGGTCAGCGCCGTTAAAGTTTTGGTTGGGTTCCTGTTCTGGGCCCAGATCGCTTTCTTCATTAAATACTAACAGCAATAACGATCCCAAAGCGCTGGCCGTGCGTGCGGGGAGGAAGGCTGGTTTGCGCGGCGGCTGCTGGCGGCTGATTGAGTGGCAGACATGTTAGCGCCGCCACGGCGGCTGGCGTGCCTGCATCGTGCGCACGTCCCTGCACGCAGAGAAGAGTCTCCGAGTGCCCTTTAATTACCCCTTCTGATGGCGCAGGGAACGCTGTTGTGACAGCACTGCTGCTCTCCGAATTGCCTCTTTAGGAATTTTATCAGCTGCCTTGCGTCCTGATGCGTGGGGAAGAGGAATCTGAGCAGACCTTTCTGCCTAAATAGGCTCTAAATACCCCAAATTAACGACACGCGTTTCTCTGCGGACGCGAGGACGCGCTTCTCCCAGTTTCTGCCATGCCGGGAGGGGAGCTCTGCCAGCCGCAGGGCCGCTGCCTGCCGCGCTGCCGGTCCCTCGCGCCCCTGCGGCTCCCAATGCCTGCAGCAGGACCGAAGCATCCCGGCTGCGGGGACGTGGTGCAGCCTCACGCAGCGTGGCAGTGCACAGGCCACGGGCACGCTGGTGGCACCGTCATGGGGCTGGTTGGCCGTGGCAGAGGTTGCGTGTTGCTGTGCGCTGCTGCAGCCCCGCGGTAGCTGTGAGCAGAGGGAAGTGCAGCAGGCAATGGCCATGGAGCGCAGACGAAGGGATGTGGGGTCCTGGCCACAGGACCAGCACGGGTTGGGCAGGATTCAGTCCCCAGTGATGTGGTGGAGGTGCCAGGAGGATGAGTAAGAGGGAGGGAGGGTGGCGATGGGGACCCCTCTGCCATCCCTGTCCCTGCCTGGCACTGACTCAGCTTTCCCTTTTCTCTGCAGGAGGAAGACATCGAGTACTACGATTCCAAGGCCGACACTGAATACGTGAGTAGCGTCCCTGCTGTACCACCGGCACGGCCACTGCGCTGTCCCGGCGCTGAGCCCCTCACCGGGGCTGTCCCAGCACCGTGCTGGGGGGGACATGGCACAGCGTTGGTTGCAGCTGCTGTGGCGGGGCTCTGCCGTGGGCAGCGGGTGCCCGACGCGCAGCCGCCCCCCCAGCCAAGCTGCGGTGGCATCTGTCCGCCGGCGCCAGGCCCAGCAGCAGCAGGCAGGTGGGCAGGTCGCTCCGCTGCCTGCAAAAGTTTCTAAAATTAAAGCTGGCATCTGAAATTCAAATGAAGAGCAAACCTTTAATTAGAGACTGAATCTAATTCTCTGCCCCCCCTCCCGGCACAACCGTCCTGTGATTTTTTGGCAATCAGTGCGTTAAATAGAGACCGGCAGCTCCGCTCTCCTGGCACTCCCGGGGGGGCTGGCGTGTGCCGGCTGCTCTGCGCGGCGGGGGGCGCAGGGCACTCCACGGGCGATGGCTGCTGCCCCGCAGCACCCTGCTCTGCTGGCACGTGGTGGGTCACCCAGCCTCTGCGTTGTGCCGTGCCGTGGGACCCGAAATTGGGGCTTGCCAGGTCGGTGATGCTCTCGGTGCAGCGCTGTTGGGGAGCTGGTGCATTGTGGTGTCCTTGAACCTGGCCAGAGCCCTGAGCAGAGCGGGCTGGGGGCTTCGGAGCAGCCCCAGCCAGTGCCACTGCCCCAGGCCCGGTCCTTGCCCCGAAGCAAAGCCGGCAGTGGACGTGCCATCAGGACGGGTACTGCAGCAGGAGGGGAGGAGCAGCAACACGTGATGTTGGCAGCAAAATACTTGAAAACCACCTGGCCTCGTCCAAAAGTAATGCTTAGGTGACCTCACGAGGCCTCAGAAAGCCCCGTACGGAGAGGATGGGAGGATCTGGGCTTGGCAGGGTCCCACCAGCTCAGGCAACATGCCCTGCACCGAGCTCCAGCTCTCCTCTCATCCTGCCTTGGAGGTGATGCCCCAGAGCGGGGTCGGGGGCAGGCTGGCGTGGAGGATGGATGCCTTCAAAGCAGAGTTACTGACAAACCGCCAGTGCCATCATGCCCAGGCAGTGACAGCAGGAGGGCTTCTAGCAGGGAAGGCTGGAGCCGGGGGGGGCTGGGAGGTGGGACGGAGAGGTTGGGCAGATGCTGTGACCAAAGGAGACAGCACTTGCTTTCCCCAGCAGGTCTCCCTGCTCAGGGCTCTGCTCATTCAGAGCAGCGGATGTTTCCTGTCCTTCCCCAGCCTGGGGGAAGCTGCCAGAAGTGGAGGAAAAACTGGATGGAGTTCAAGGCTGGAGGAGATGACCCAGAGAGCAGGGCAGCTCCCTGCCCAGGGAACGAGGAGCAGGGCTGGCGCATCCATCAGGCTGGGCGGGGCTTTTGCTGTCACTGCCACGGGACAGGGGACAGGGAACCTGGATGTTGCCATGCCCAGTGTACCCTGACCGGTCCCGGCTGCCCTCGCCTGGCCGGTGTCAGCAGTGGTGATCCGAGCTGGCAACTAGTAGCTGCTAGCTTTGGGCTTGGCCGTTTCTGCAAGTGAGGAGAACATCCCTGGGCAGCATTAGGCCATAAGAGGCATCTCAACCTCTGAGCTGTGTCCGCTGACCGCCCCCGGCACACAGGGCATCGGGGAGAAACCACGGACCGCAGCATGGCACGGTGTTCCTGGGGACCATGGGGAAATAGCAAGGAAAATTGGACCTGTCGTCTTGCCAAGGTTTGTGGGGTTGGCAGGGGTGCTTCCCTCTCAATGCCATTGCTGCTTCCCCATGAAATCCCAGCAAATTTAATTCCAGCAAAAATAATGGAGACAAAAGAAGGTGGTACTGAAATGAAAAAGGGAGATGATACCCGAAGGTCTGAATGGAACTGAATAGCACTCTTTCCATCTTTTCTTTATTTAGCTTCAATTTTTATATTTAAATTGAGCAGGATCTAGCTGCACTGTTGGAGCTGAGCTAGCTGAAATAGTTGTGATGGACAGCGCCTATTCAGCGCAACTGGGGCTTAGTCACAAGCCTCACGCCGGATTTAACTACGGCGAGAGAGACACGAGCTGCCTATTCATTTTGCTTGCGCCATGGCTCCACCGTCTTCCTACCCAGGTTTTGGATTTCCTAGTGCTTTCCAACAAATGGGCACACCAGAAAATTTTCCCGGGGGTCCCCAAGGCTCTCAAAATGTTTGCAGAAGCA
Organism: Psophia crepitans; assembly: GCA_013399095.1. Lineage (NCBI taxonomy): Eukaryota > Metazoa > Chordata > Aves > Gruiformes > Psophiidae > Psophia > Psophia crepitans. Next base: position 210,020 of record VWZZ01001648.1, on the reverse strand, counting down.
GAGTTTTCACCTCTCTCTGCTAGCAGGGGCTGTGGGGTTTATCTGGGGAGAAGCGTTCAGATCAGCGGACGCCCTCGGCTGGGTGCCGCGGGCAGAACGACGACGAAGCGAAGCGCTTTGCCCCTTTAGTACTCTGTTTGTGGCACGGGTGATGCTTAGGTCACAGCTGAGGCCAGAATCCCCTGGGATGTGCCGTTCTCCGGTGGAAAGCAGCACAGCTCCGTGAAGGCACTCCTCGCCCCAAGGTCAGCCCTCCGGCACCCACCCGCCTGCTCAGGGTCCCTGGGGATGGGTGAGAGGGAAGGGGGTGGTGTGGGGGGCTCAGTGCCGGCCTCTGCAGCCGCGCCAGTCCCAGCCGCGGGCAGGGGCTGCCCGCTTGCTGCTCACCCCCCTCCGAAGATGCGGCAAGGAGAGGGAGGAGGGGAAAAAAAGCCCCTAAATGTCAGCAGCAGATGAAGGGTGTTGGAAAATTTAATCTTCCAACTTTCTCAACTAATGTGACATTTGGATTTCCTCCCGATAAGCTATCAGCCCCAGAAGTTTCTTTCTTTTGCCTTTTTTCTTTTGCCTTTTTTCTTTTTTTTTTCCCCTTATTCTCTCCTCTGGCTGGTAATTTAAAAATAAATGGTCTAGAAAGATCTCTAAACAGTACCTTTGGCAAAGATTAAAAAAAGCGAGGGGGGACAGGGGAGCAGGCTGGCGGGAGAGGCTGATTGTTATTTATAACCTGGGCTGCTATAAAAGCAGGAACGTGGCTGGAGAACACACCGTCTCCCTCCCTGGCATTAAATTGCCGCATTTCAGGAAAAGCTGAGGTATTTAGGAAGGAGAAAGGCCCTTTCACACGGGCCCGGAGTTTCTCAGCCATGAGCTGATATTTATATTTGTTATTAGTAGTAATCGCGGTGTGTTGATGTAAATATTTTGCTGGCTTTTCCAGACCTACCGTGGATGGGTGCCCCGGGAAAGTTTAAAAGGATGCGTTAGGATTTTGGTGCAATATAATTTTAATCGGGCATGTGAGGGGCAGGATGTGGGATGCAGGGGTGCCGTTGGGGTGCTGCAGCTTACAGGAGCTCTGCTGGTGCCGGGGGTACCGGGAGGAGCACCATGGGGAAGGCTGCGGCTACCCGGCTTGTCCAGAGCTGCGAAACCCCATCCGGCATCCCGGAGGGGCTGCCGGTGCCGCTGGCGGGATCAGCCCTGCGTCTGTCATCGGGGCTGCCATTTCAGCAGTCATCATTAGCTGTGATGGCTCGTTCCCATGGAGATGAGCGATGAACGGGGGGTGTCTGCGTCCGCGGGAGCTGCCTGGCCGAGGCATTGCTGCTGTGCCAGGTCACATCCCCGGCTCCATCCGCAGCTCCACACCCCATCACTGGTAGGGACCCCTCCAGCTGGGATGTGACCAAGGGCAGGTACTTGCGACGAGCGTGGCAGCCTCCAGTAAAGCTGTTGGGCGGTGCCACTGGTGCTTACTGGGTGTTGGGGCATCTCTGGGGTCTGCCCCTATTCGTCACTTTGGGAGGCTCAAGAGAAAATGTTGTGGCTGGCAACCCAGCCGCTCAGGCGCTGGAGGTGGCAAAAGCTCTCAGCGCACAGTGGCTTCTTGCTGGAGCAATAAATACGTGTAATATTGATGTATTGCCATGGAGTCGCTTTCTAATGGTGTGTAGCAAATAATATATTCCAACTGTGGCGTCTGGTTATGTGACGTTGTACATATTGTAACAGATCAGACATAAAATAGATGTTTCCAAGTCCTTCTGAAATGATGAGAAATGCTGCGAAATCTGGCTGGGGGCCTGCCGAGATGCTCGCCGTTAAGCTGGTGTAAATCCAGCAGAACTTGAATCATCTTCTCCTTTGCTCTAATATAAATTTAACGCAGAATTTCTTCCTCTGGCCTTACTAAGCTGGCTTCTTGTAGCCCCAGCCTAGCACCGAGATGCTCCCGTCCCTGCCTGGGCTGGTGACAGCTTTGCCTGCCTTCATCCGGGTGGAAATGACCCCATTTCAGGGGCCAAATTCAGCCTGACTTAAACAGGAATAACTCGGTGGAGGTCGGGAGATTTATGGATAAAGGATAAACGTAGCTTGGATAACATCAGCTCTTTCCGCAGGTCTGTTTGTCGTATGGGTGTCAGTGATGCATGAAGTGTCCTACGTATAGATAGCTGTATATTTGTCTCCCGGATCTATACATATGCCTCTTTACAGCTACATGAATGAGAGCAGCCAGACAGCGCCGAACCTGGCAGAATACAAATTAGCCCCTGGGAAGTGGGTGCTACAACAGAATAACAATAAACAGAGGAGCAGTAGTTATATATGGCAGTTCCAGCCCCGAAGCGGAGGGGAATAACCGTGCCAGCGTGGGGGAAATGGGAGCGTTGGATTTTCCCAGCTGTCGGCCGGTGGTGGGGGCAGCGGATGGGCTGGACCCAGGCAGGGTGTCCTGCTGATGTGAGATGAGGAGGGACAGGGAGATGCCACCAGGACTTTGCTGGGCTGGGAAAAAACGGGGTTTAGTGTCAAAGCAGAGGTTTTGGTGCTGTAGGTGCCCTCGGGGCCACAGCTGGATCCTGTCTAACGCCTGTTTCCAGCAGGAGCCTCTGAGTCACTGTCTGGTGCTCAGAGGGGTTGGCAGGGATAAGCTATGGTGTGTGCAACCGTGCTCCCCCAGGGACCTGAGCCCCATGTCGATGGCAGGTTTGGGGCTGGGTCTGCTCTCCGGACAGCCCATGGCCCCGCACGCAGCCGGGCGCCGGCTCTGCTGTGGCATCACAGCTCTGCAGGGGGTCCGGCAGTCAGGTTTGTGCCTTTTCTCCGGATTCACGTGAAATTGAGAGCGTAATACGGATTTCAGTCTTGGTGACATGGCTGGAGGGAGGTGGGGACAGTCTCTGCCCACCTCCCGCTTGGCTGCTGCGGCTGTAATTGAGTTCAGCATCTTTCCGGACGGCTGGAGCCTCAGCGCCGGGATCGCTTGGCGGTGTGCTTACACTCGCGATCTATCGGCTGGAATTAAAGCCCAGTCCTCGCGTATCAACCCTGTTATCCTCCCGAGCTGTGGCGAATGGCTTGGCCACCCCTCGCAATGTCAGAGGAATGTCACTGCCTCGGTGGCCGGCCGGAGCTGGCGCAGGGGAGGTGGCATCTCTCCACGTCATCTGTGAAGGTGAAACGGGGAGGCGACCGGGGTGGGTGTCAAACAAGCTTTGTAGTTTATTTCCCAAACACGTCATTTCCCTTTAAATATATGGATTTTCCCATGAGAAATACAGACGCTTTGTCCCCTGGGTTTTGTCGAGAGGAGCCTGGCCGGTGGGAGAGCTGTTCACGCTGGGCCATTGGGGACAGCAGGATGGGACCATCCTCTGCCCCTTGTCCCCACTGGTGCCGGGGTGCTTTGCCGTGGGATGGCGTGGGGCATGTCTCCAGCCAGCCATCCGCAGCACGGCACCGCGTGAGCCCTGCGTGGAGCTGCTCGCGCTTCCAGTCACGTCCGCTGTCGTTTCTCCGGGGCTGATCTCTGCTACCACGATCAGGCGGCCTTACACGGGCTCCGAGATAGGCAGTTCACCGGGGGAAGGCACAAAGGGAGACGCACTGAGCTGCTTCCCGGAGGGACTTTGCTCCCTCGCTGGGCGGCACGACAGCCAAATCCTCTCCCGCTCTGCGGCACTCACCCCTGCCCCGTTGGCCCCCGCGGTGGGACCGGGGAAGGTGGCTGGAGCCATCCCGTGCCCCAGCTTGGGCTTGGTATGTCCCTGCCCCTGTGCTGCCCGTCCCTGCCCGCAGATGGGGCAGGCAGCTCGCGTCTCTGCCCCTCCTCAGCAGGGACCTAGGTCCAAGGGCACCAAGGGCAGGTGCTGCAGCATCCTCCTCCTCCTCACCCCAAGCATCTCGCAGCCGGCTGCAAACAGCTTTCCCCAGGCACTGGGCTCACGGCAGGGACGCAGCCGCCTGCAGCCAGCACCTCCTCCCGGGTGTCTCTGCTCCAGCAGGATGGCGGAGGTGATTTCCCCAGCTCTGTAGCGAGGCCACCCCCTTTCTCCCATTTCCCCGCGTGGCCCTGCAGCTCAGCTCCGGCCCTGTCCCCCTGCCTGCGGCCACCCGCCGTCCTGCCTGCACCCAACCCGCCATCCTGCCCGCACCGGCCCGGCCGGGCCCTGCCGTGCCAGAGGGGTTTACCCCGGTGCCATGCTGGCAGCAGGGCCCTGGGAAAGCGAGAGAGCGTGTTCCAGCGCCGGCAGTGGGGAATTCACCATCTCTCCACCATAATTAAATATTGTTTGCATTGCTTATTGACAGAGCGCTAAGCTGCACTCCTTTTTAATTTGTTCTTTGATAGTTGCCTTTTGCTGCTAATTGATTTTCAAGGCTTTTTTTTTTTTTTTAAACTTTGGGGTGGTTTTTTGTCTGATTTAATCCCTGCCACGTTACCAAAGCCAGAGAGGCAAGGGTAACTGGCGCTCACCTTCTTGCCCAGCCACTTCCAGCAGCTCTGCTCTCCTCTGCTGCCAGCGCTGGCATGGGCTGCGGGCCAAATCCGGCACGGGAGGCAGCATTGCTGGACATTCAGCCATGGCCTTTGGGTGGCAGCATTCCTGGTGTGCACCCCGGTGACCCCATGTGCTCTGCTCCTTCCCCAGGATGATCCCGATGGAGAAGAGATTGAGAGGGAGAAGTCCAACTCCTTGAAGCTGGAGTTCACTGACGATGCCAACTTCAAGACCAAGGTTAACTATTCGTACGCTGCCGTGCAGATCCCCACGGACATCTACAAAGGCTGTGAGTGCCCCTCCTCACCCGCTCTGCTCTGCGCTGCCAGGCTGGGCTCAGCCTCCGCCTCTCCTGCTCGGGGTGCTGCAGCCGCAGGGACCATCACCCTGGGTGTCCCGGCTGGGTCTCGGTGCTGGGGCAGGCAGGTGCCCAGCCGGATGGGTACTGAGCAGAGGCAGAGTCACCATGTCAGGACAGAGGTGACAACGTGTCCCTCCCCAGGGACCCTCTAGATCTTAGCAGGGACCAAGGAGGCAAGTTGGGGGTTAGGGGCTATTAGGAAGGGATGAAGAGCAGAGGGGAAATGGTGGTTACGGCACAGGGTGAAGCTTGGCTGTGCCCACGTGGCTGCGATCCTCACTGGAGTAGAGCTCAGCAAAACTCGAGGGGGTTCAAAGTGGGAACTGGAGATGGTCAGAGGCACCGAGCAGCTTTGTGCATCAGCAGTTACGGAGACAGCAACTCCCTGCACATAGAAGGGAGCGAGATGGGGCTGTGTGGTGGGAGAGGGTGAAGCAGGGATGCTTCCTCACTGGCTTCGGGCTGTTTGGGGATGAGGTTATGAAAAGGGAGGAAGAGCAGCTGAAATCCTGCAGAAAGGCAGCAAGGGCCATGGCAGGACATGGCAATGCCGCCCTGGAGCATCCCCCGCTGCTGGGAGTGTGCATGGGGTGTCAGTCCCATGGCTGTGCCCCTGCGGTGGCCAGAAGGCGCAGGCTGCTCCAGGAAGGGGGCTGGGGTCAGTGGGCCAGCCCGGGAGCGGGCAGGGAGAGATGGACAGACGGATGGATGGACGGATGGGTGGGATAGGATGTGCCCCACCAGCTTTCAGTCCCTGCTGGGAGGTGACGCGGTCCCTGAGCTTCCAGAGCTGTCTCCTACCTCGCCCTGCCGCGGTGGCACATGGTGACAGTTGGTCTCCATTTCCCTCTAGTGGCTGCTCTGCACCAAGCTGGGGACCGCTCCCAGCTGGAGATCCTCCTCCAGCACCCACGGGCAGTATTCTGCACCCAGCCCCAGCCCCTGCTGCTGAGGAGCACCCCCCGTCTCCCTGCGTCACTGTCCCCACACCCCCCTGGTTCGGTAGCGCTTGCGGAGGGCTCCCAGGTGGTCCCGGCAGTCCTGGGGGCTGAGCTCATGTCCCTGCCCTGAGCAGTGCGTTCCTGGTCCCCGAGCTTGTTACCTGCACGGCCGTGCTCAGGGCCGCGGCGGCGCGGCAGTTTCACCGTGGCGGCGGCAGTGGATTAGAAATTCGCCATTAGTTTTATTACCCCGCTGGCGCAGGGCAGGCAGCGAACGGAGCACATCGTGTGCGCGGGGGGCGGGCGAGTGGGGTGGGCTGCGCAGCGTGAAATATTCACTGCTCCTCACCCCTGCTTACTGGCTGACACCGTGGCTGATGCCCTGCCACGGCTGCATAAATCACCCCACTCGGTCACTGGACAAGAGCAAACTGGAGATTAACGAGCTCTGGGGACTCACGGCCACTCGGAGGGGGATGCTGGAGAGGGACGGGGCAGTGGGGGGTCCCGGGTGGGGAAAGGGGCTGCAGCCCCAGGCACAGCAGGGTGTGAGCACAGGGATCAGATCGTGCCCAGCCGCGCTGCGGTGCTCCAGAAAGCCAGGGTGCAGGGCAGGGTGCTCAGCCGCTGCACCCCAGAGCAGGTTTGGAGTGTGGGCATGGGGCCACCTGCGTGCCCCTCCTGCTGGGGACACTGGTGAGCGTGGCCGGTACGGGCAGAGCCATGGGCGGGGAGCATCTCCCCGGTGGGACGCGGCAGAGAGGCGCTATCGCTGCCTGGCACGCTAATTAAACCACTGCAGAGACGCCCTCCGCCGTCACCCCTCGCTACACACACAAATTACATCCTATATGTGTTTTATTTACTGTGCCATTTTTAATTAAATCTGCAATCGCTCGCTGGCAGGGCGGGGCTGGGCTCACCCTGATGGGGACGGGGACGAGACGGGGACAGGGACATGGATGTCATTGGGGGGGTCTGGCAGCTCTGGCCTTGACCGACACAGGAGCCACGCTGAGCATCGACACAGCCTCTCATCCGGTGAGCAAAAGCTCAGCACCCTGTGCACGAGGAGGGTGCAGGGGCTGCGTCTGTGCATGAGGAGGGTGCAGGGGCTGTGTTCATTCACAGGAACGATATGGGTGCTACAGTCACGCACAGGGAGGATAACGGGGCTCCGTTCACGCTCAGGGTGATACAGGGGCTGTGTTTGTGTGCAGGGGGTGCGTAGGGGCTGCCTTTGGCACAAGCCCGGGACAGCTGACGGGCCCCGAGGGGCTGGGGGTGCAGACGCTGCTGAGGCTGTCAGAGACGTGTGGGTGCCCAGCACGGTGCCCAGCCGGGGCCGGTGGCACTGCCCGGGGCTGCTCCCAGCAGGCAGGAGCCTGGCAGCCTGCTCACAGCCCCTTCTCTGGGAAAAAAACACGTCCTGCAACAGAGCCAGACAAGAAATCACCCTAAGTGCCCAGATAACAGCGCTCTGCGCGGGCACGGTGCTGAGAAACGGCTGGGCAGATACGAATGGCGTAAATCGTGAAGGCAGACCCGAGGGAAGGAGAAGTCTTCTTCAGCAGTGGTGCGGAGATGGAGGGTTCACCCTGGATGAAACCTGCCCACATCCCGCCAGCGCCTCGGGGCTGTGGCAGAGGCTCGAACAGGTGATGACGGTGTTTCAGGGAGGGACAAGTGTGGGAGGAAGCCTTCGGAGAGCTAAATATACTCCTCAAACACACACCAGCTCCCCTGCAGCGCTGCACCGGTTGTTCTGCCCAATGCCAAGGAGAGGGGCCGCTCCTGGGAGCTCGTGCACCCCAAAAATGCGTTGAGCATCCCCCAGGAGGGAGCTGGCTGCGGGGTGCTACCGGCTTCCTGCCTCTGCCCGCGGCACGGCTNCTGCCGGCGGCGCGGCGGCCCCCCCCACGCCGCAGTCCCAGGGCAGCCCAGCACCGGCTGCTGGGGGGATGCTGGGGGGGTCCCCCCACGTGCCCAGAGCCTGGGGCGCCCACAGTTGTTGGGGTGCCCCAGAGGGCCCTGTGAGCACCGGGTGGTCCCGCTGTCCCTGAGGCAGCCTCCCCCCTGGCTGGCCAGCCACACACCTGCCTCACCATGCCAGCCCCCCCGCTCCCCACCAGCCCCCCCTTGATTAATCACAGGCCGGGGCTGCCGGCAGCTTATCTTTTGCTTTAATAGCTGAATAATTTAACACTGCTGTTTGCCCGCATTTTAATTGCTTTTGCGTCAGGTGCGGAGGCCGGCGGGAATGCAGAGCGGGGCCGGGAGGCTCCGTGGGGACACAGCCCCGTGGGGACACAGCCCCTCGGTTCCCAGCTGGTGGCTGTCCCCCGGGAGCGGGGCTGGGGCAGGGACGCGGGGG
>VWZZ01001648.1:190776-201450 GCA_013399095.1 Psophia crepitans | reverse complement strand
AGGCAGCCCAGGCTCTTCTCGCTGGGACATGTGGGCGAGCATCCCCGGCGCTGGCCCTGGAGGCCGTCCGGCACACGCGGCCATGCTGTGCCGAAGCCCGGCAGCGTGAGCTCCCCGCTGGAGCCTGGGCAGCTCTGTGCCCCGCATCCCCCTGTCCCCCGCCCCAGGACAGCCCTGCCTCGCTCACCGCCTGCCTTCCCCCCACAGCCACCCCGTGGAGAGCTCCCAATAAGATCGACCTCTACGACGTGCGCAGGCGGCCCTGGTAAGGGGGTGCTGGGTGGGGAGGGGGTCCCTTCGCTGGCCCTTCCCAGCCGGGAGCAGGCAGCTCCCCCCCCTTTCCGTTTCACGCGTGGCTGGCGTTGGCAAACAGACGCAGGAGCACGGGCAGGGGCGTGCGAGCCGCACTGATTGCCACGCTGCCCGTGGGGCGGGGGCAGCGGCCCCATCCTGCCCACGGCCGCTGCCCGCCAGCGCGGGCCTGGAGAGGAAAGCAGGCACGGGTCTCTGGCTCCTGCCCGGGGAGCCCCGTGTCCCGGGGCAGCACCCCCTGCCTCTCCCCCTGCCTGCGCCGGGAGCTGCCCCCTCTCTGTGTCAGAAAATTAATGGCTCTGCTACTGTGGTTAATTGTCTTTGATTGCTCCACATTAATTATTAACTGTTCTCCGCCAGGGCATCCGTGCAGGTTACTGACAGAGCGGGTTTTAGGGGGGCTGCTGACGTGTATGGGGGGTACCAAGCCCGGCTAGCCTGGTTGCCTGCCCACTAGGCACGATGGCCATACGCTCACCCACGGAGGAGCAGCAGCACCCTTTGTGCTGGGGGGCAGCACACCCCTGGGGACAGCCCTTTGGGGTCCTGTCCTGCCCTCTTGCCTGGGTCCAGCGCGGCAAACAGCCCTCGCTGCTCGGCTTGGCAGAGGCCGTGGTCCTGCCTGCAGCCTCGGCGGGGCCGCGAGCACCACCCGTCTGCCCTGCCCTCCCCTGATGAATGGCACTATTAACCACAGGCTTCTCCTGCAGAGCCCGGGGGATTAACCCGAGCAGGGCAGCCGGAGATGGATGCGCTGCCACAACCCGTTACAGGCAGCGTCTGAGCTGGGCTCCGCGCAGGCAGCCCAGCCCTGGAGAGCGGGGCAGGCACAGAGCCCCCACCGGCTGGCAGGAAGCCCGCAGGCAGCTGCCTGCCCATCCTGCACCCCAGCATGAGGGGGTGTGTTGGGGAGATGTGGCACCCACGCTGGGGGGTCCCCGCATGCCAGCATCCCACATCCCACCCGGGTAATCATTTGTAATTAGGGAACGTCAGGACCTGGGATTAGCAATCAGAGCCAGCCCCTTCCTCAGCCCTCCCCAGGAATGGTAATTGATACTAATAACACACTAATTAATTTGTGTCAGGCCTGATCCTGATCTAGCCAATAATGAGGCTCCCTTGGATTCAGCCACGGCAGGATCGGGTCCCATGCGGTGGGATGAGGACGCTGGGCTGTGCCTGGGCATTGCCAGGACGGGTGCTCAGCACCATGCTAGCTCTGCCTGCACAGGATGGCACGGTGGGGCCAGGAGCACGACCGGGTGCTTCGAGGGGCGAGGAAGGGTTCCCTAATTGTTTTCAGGGGTGAGGATTTATGTAGTAGGATTATTTTTCCTCTTCGTAGCTAAAAATAACCTAATCAGCCTGGCCTTTGAAGCCACCAGGGGGGTAAATAGCGTCTTAATATGGATGTGTGTGTCAGCATAATCAGCGTGCAGAAACGGGCCTGCCATGATGGAAGAGTTTAGCATTTAGAGCTCATTAGGCTGCTCTGGTACCGAGCGGCGCGGCGCTGGCAGGCTACCGTGCCACGTCCTTGCCTCTGCTCCCCCCGACCGCCTTGTCCCCACTCCTCGCTGCGGGGTCACCGCAGCCGTGGGTGCAGAGGGGCTCTCGACACATCTTCCCCATCGGCAGGGTCAGGGTGCCCCCCTAAAGCGCGCTGACCCTGCTGACCCCCCTCTGCGCCCCGCAGGTACATCCAGGGTGCCTCCTCCCCGAAAGACATGGTCATCATCGTGGATGTGTGAGTACACGGGTGGGGGTCCCGGCCGGGCTGAGCCAGCCCGGGACGGTGGCACAGCTCCCTGGGGTGCCGCTGTCCCACCAGTGAAGCTGCGTGGGACAGCACCGGTAGGGAGCCCCGTGCCCCCTCGCCGCCGAGCCCCCAGCACCTCTCTGTGTTGCCAGGAGTGGCAGCGTGAGCGGCCTCACCCTCAAGCTGATGAAGACCTCAGTCTACGAGATGCTGGACACGCTCTCGGATGATGACTACGTCAACGTGGCCTCGGTGAGTGCCGCGGGGTGGGCAGCAGTGTTGTGCCCCCCGGGCAGCTCCCAGCTCCCCGCTGTGGGAGCCCTTTGCCCCCAGGCCCACCTGGCCAGGGGCTCTGTGGGGTGAGAAATGCCTTTTTTTGTTATTTTTTGTTATTTTTTAACCGCCTTCCTGCACATAAGCAAGGAAATGGCTGCCTGGGGCTCGGCTGTGCGTGACGGTGAACAAAAGTCACCTCCGTCACAGGGCGTTTGGCAGAGATGCTCCCGGGGCCATCCCAACCAGCCAGTGACATCATGCCCCCTGTGCTGATGTCAGCACCCTGTGACCTCACACGGCGCAGCGGTCGTGCCACCGCATCTGTGCATCCCTGGGCACCCGGCCCACGCCGGCCCTCCCCGTCTGGCCGTGAGCGCGCCAGCGCTAATTAACGTGTCTGGCCCAGCTCCGTTAGCTGGATCGCTGCTCTCTTAACGAATGGCCCCTGTCGCCAGCAAACGAAGCCGTAAGTGAGAGGCAGCACCTGCTCCCGCTGCCGGCCCGGCACGCCTGCGTGCACCAGCCGGGGGGGTCCTGCAGAAGGAAGAGCGCAGGCAGCCCTGCGCTGGCAGCGCCCGCTGCCGGCCCCTGCGCCGGGTGGCTCAGCGCTGGGCTTGGCCCACGCTAAGCCCCAGTCTCAGCACTGGCCGTCCCTGGGCTGTGGGATGTGGGCTGCTCCGGCTGCCTCCTGCCCCAGGGAGCTGAGCGTGGCGGGTGATGCCCACCAAGGGCTGCCTTTGGACCCCCATCTGCTTTCTGTGACCGGCTCCCCTCCCCTTCACCTCCCAGTTCAACGAGAAGGCGAAGCCAGTGTCGTGCTTCAAGCACCTGGTGCAGGCCAACATCCGGAACAAGAAGGTCTTCAAGGAGGACGTGCAGGGGATGGTGGCCAAGGGCACGACTGACTACAAGGCTGGCTTTGAGTATGCCTTCGACCAGCTGCAGAACGTGAGCCGGGGGCTGGGCTGCAGGCTGGTGGGGGCGGGCAGAGTGCACCCATGGGTGCTGGGGGCGACGGGAGAGCTCTGAGCAACCCAGCTGCTGCCCTGCGCCTAGGGCTTTGGTGTGCAGAGGGCTGCCTGTCCTCCCTTGCAATGCTGGGGAGGGGAATCCCACCCCCAGCACACTGTCACTGAGGCTTTGGTGGAGCTGCTGCCCCTCTGGGCTATTAATGTTAAGAGTTAGCAGGGCTGGGCACCCAGCCGCATGCCGCGCTGCGGGCGACACAAAGATGAATGGCACTATTAGGTGCCGAGCAGCAATAGCCACACCGTCATTTCCAGGCAGGCAGCGTCCCTCCTGCCTGTTCACCTGGGCCACCCTCACCCCAGAGGAACAGGCCAGGAAGGAGAAGGGTCGGGGCCAGCCCTCCTGGCTGCCTCCTGCCCAGCGCTGCTCGCTCCGGGTCCTGCCTCAGGTGCCGTCTCTCTGCCCCGCAGTCCAACATCACGCGTGCCAACTGCAACAAGATGATCATGATGTTCACGGACGGCGGCGAGGACCGGGTGCAGGACGTCTTTGAGAAGTACAACTGGCCCAATAAGACGGTGAGGGGCTGTGGGGCCGTGTGCTGGGCTGGGGCTGCTCACCGGGCAGGGACATGGCTGCTCCAGCGCCATTGCCAGCTTCTGCCTCGTTTGCCTTGTCGTCGTCCTCTCTCCCAGCCAGCCGGCTCCTGCACCGAGCCACTGCCCTGGTAACGGCGTGGCTGACATGCTGGTGACATTCATAGCTGGCTCCCACCTTGGAATATGGGTGGCATGGGGCTGGGCACCCCAGAGGCTGCCACGGGGGGGATGGGGCTGGTGGACTCCCCAGCTAACTGCCCTGGGGGGAGCACACCCCAGGCGTGGGAGAAGGGGCTACTTGTAGGCAGATGAGCTGGCAGGAGGGTCCCCATCACAACCCAGCTCCCTGGGACCTGGGGACCTGTGGGGTGGTGGGATCCTGGGCCTTGCAGGACCCTCAGAAAGCACAGAGCCCTCTGGGTGCAGCGATGCCCCAGCACAAGGACCACCGGTCCCACCAGGGTAGGTGGCTTGGGCTGCAGCAGTGGTCATGGGGGACAGGACTGGCTGGGGCTGGGCACAGAGAGAGGGGCTCCCATGCTGCCCACGCAGCCAGTGTTCGCAGGAGCCTTTCTCTGCCTGCCTGCACTCAGCCACAGGCAGCACAGCCTGCGTGGCGGGGGGCGATGCCACGCTGGCCCCGAGGAGGTTGCCGTTAGCCGGGAATGCCCGGTGTGGAAGCCCGGGGTGCCCAGCAGACAGCTCTCACCACCGTGCTCTGCCGCAGGTGCGGGTCTTCACCTTCTCCGTTGGGCAGCACAACTACGATGTGACCCCGCTGCAGTGGATGGCCTGTGCCAACAAAGGTGAGCGGGGCTGGCACCCAGCCAGCCCGGCAGGCTGCGGGGTGCCGGGGTCACCCCTCGCACGGGGGCTGGCGCCGGTGCTGAGCCGCTGCCAGGGTGTGCTGCTGCTCGCAGCGCACTGGCTGTGACCTTGGAGGGCTGGACAATGGGACACCCAGACTGCTGGACACCCAGACTGCCGGACAGCCAGACTGCCGGACAGGCAGCCAGCCAGCCCTCCAGCTGCCTTTCTCTTTGTTTTCCAAGGTTACTACTTTGAAATCCCCTCCATTGGCGCCATCCGCATCAACACGCAGGTATGGCAGGGTGCGGGCAGGATGCAGGCAGGCAGCGCCCGGCAGCCGCAGGCAGCGCTGCCCTCCCAGGGGTACCCTGCCTGGAGGGGTGCTCAGGCAGCCCCAGCCCCCCTGCAGCAATCCCGAAGGCTGGCAGCGCGCTGGGGAGCCGAGCCGAGCCCTCAGCTGGGCCTTGCGCTGTTGAAATAAGTAATTCATCTTGTGCAGCTCCCCGCGGATCTGCTGCCTTTTGAGTGACTAATTATGAAACATCAGGCGTTAATCAGCGCAGAGCAGGGCCGAGCGCAGGCGTGGAGCGAGCGCGGGCAGGGCCGGCCTTCCCAGAGCCAGGCGTTTCTGCCCCACGCCCCGTCCTCCTGCCCCTTCTCTTCGTTGGCTGCGCGCGGGGTGCCGTGGTGGGCGGGTGGCGGGGGTCCCTGGGTTGGGCAGCCCTCGGGGCAGCGCTGGCATCGTGGCACAGGGGCTGCCCCCCCGCCCAGAGGTCTGCCTTGGCAGGGTGAGCCAGGATAGAGAACCCTGTCGGAGCAGAAGGTCCCACAAGGCCAGCAGCGGCAGCCAGGGAGACGGCAGCAAGGGGGTCTGGGTGCGACAGAGCAAGCCCAGCCCCGGGGACGGTCGGGAGCTGTGGGGCTCCGTCTGGCGCTGCCCGGGGTGCCCCTGCTCACACCGCCCATGGCGAGCAGCGCCTCGTTTGCGGCTCCACAGCCCCGTTTGGTTCCCAGCTGGAGCCATCACCCTGGGGTTTGGCCTCTGAGAAGCCCCCTCCCCTAGCTCAGCCTGCAGCTGGGGGCTGGCACCCAGCACCCCGTGAATAATCAATCCCTGGGGCATGCGTGGGGACAGGGCTGTCACCAGGTTGGAGCAGGGAGGCATCTGGCTCCCATGTCATGCTTTCCCCTGCCCTGTGTCCCTGCAGGAGTACCTGGACGTGCTGGGCAGACCCATGGTCCTGGCCGGGAACCGAGCCAAGCAGGTTCAGTGGACCAATGTCTACCAGGATGCCCTGGTAAGGACCTCCAGCCCCGGGGTGCAGGTGGGGACACTGGCCCCGGGGTCCTGCACAGCACATGCCCCCCATCTCCCTTGCCGTGGGGGTAACCCCCTTCTGCTGCCCAACCCCAGCCCTGGGGCCAGCAAGGGGCCATAGGACACCTTCCTGTGCTTGTACAGGGGCTCGGTCTGGTGGTGACGGGCACGCTGCCGGTGTTCAACCTGACAGAGGACAGCAGTGACAGGAAGGTAGGAGGCTCTGGCTGCCACTACCCTGGCTGCACTGGGACTCCCGGTGGGGGGCCATGGCAGTGTGGGGTACCCCAATGCTGCTTCATGGCTACCAGGGAGGAGGGGGGCACTGGTATCCCTGGGGTGCTGCCTGCTCTGCACCCCCTCCCTAGGGTGAGGCCAGGGGTGACTGTCATCCCTAGGACCCAAAATGGCCTTGACTAGCTCTCCCAGTTCAACAGGAACAGCAGCTACACATCCCTGGGGGGTGCAGCATCCAGCGGAGGGCTGCTGGGGTCTGGCATGTCCCACCCTGTGCCCCTGCAGTGCCCAGATCCAACCCACACATCCCTGGAGGAAGAGGAGGTCCATCCCCCCGGTTCCCTGTCCCCGTCAGTGGCAGGCGACAGCCCTGCTCCCACCCGCCTCACTCCCTGCGCTTCCTTCCAGAACCAGCTCATCCTGGGTGTCATGGGGATCGACGTGGCTCTCAACGACATCAAGAGGCTGACGCCGCGATACAATGTGCGTGGGGGCCCCTTCCCCTCCATCCCCGCCCTGCACTGCCCGAGCCTGGCACGGGAGCCCGCTGTGGGGAGCCCCAAGCTGCCCCCCCCAGTACCTCCATAGCCCCTCCAGCAGCGCTGGCCATAGCAGGGTGCAGAAGCTGTGATGGCGGGCAGGCAGGGGTCCAGGCAGGGCACCCAGGGCAGAGCCACCACCCTGGGAAGGTCAGCAGGGAACAAACCTTACCAGCCAGGGGCAATCCGGATCCGGGGCGCAACGCTCCTGGCCTGAGACTAGAAGTAGGTGGGTAGGAAAGGCTGAGCCCCAGGGGTGGCGTGGGGTGAGCTCTGCCCGCAGCGGTGAGGGTGGTCGCACCGGCGCGGCATGGCGCGCCGCAGAGCCGCCTGGCTAGCCTCGTCCCTCCCTCCCGCAGCTGGGAGCAAACGGCTACGTCTTCGCCATCGACCTGAACGGCTACGTCCTGCTGCACCCCAACCTGCAGCCCCAGGTGAGGAGGGGCCCGGCGGGGCGGCAGCCGCGGGGGCTGGCCAGGCCCTGTGGGGCACGGGGCTTCCCGGGGCTGCTAGGAGCTAACTGCGGGAGTTGCGATGAGTTTGTCCGGACTCAGCGGTGGCCGCAGGAGCCCTGAGCCCTTCCCCAGCTCTCCCTTTCTGCCTGCAGATCATCAATTTCCGCGAGCCGGTGACACTGGACTTTCTGGATGCTGAGCTGGAGGACGAGAACAAGGAGGAGGTGGGCAGACCTGGGGGCAGCTCTCGGGGTACAGGCTTTACCCCCCCGATCTGCAGTTGCCACGGGCACTCAGCCGCTCCAGCCTGCCCTGGGGAACACCTCATGCTAAGGGCCCCAACACCGCTCCAGTGGGGACAGGAGCTGGGTCACTGTCCCCTGGGTGCCTGCCTGCACTCCCCAGCATCCCTCCCTCCCAGCCCCAGAGCCCCCCTGGGCTACTCATCCGTGCACCCCATGGGTCCCCAGTACCACCCAGCTGGGTGGGTGCCTGTGGGTGCGTGGCTGGGCTCTGTGGCCCTCAGTCACCCCCTCCATGTCCTCTAGATCCGGAGAAGCATGATTGATGGGAACGATGGGCAGAGGTTCATCAAGACCCTCATCAAGTCCCTGGATGAGGTAAGGCGGCAGGGAACGGGGGTCGCTGCCGTGCTGAGCACCCAGCCCCAGTGGGAGGGAGTGAGGGGCCATGTCTGGCACCAGGCTCAGAGCCGGGGTCCCGTGCCACCAGCTGGCAGGGTCCCGGCGCCACGGAGGCCTGACTGGCGCCCTTTGAACTGCAGCAATACATCGACGAGGTGTTCAGGACGTACACGTGGGCCCCCATCAAAAGCACCAACTACAGGTGAGCAGCGCTGCCAGCACATCCCGTTCGCCCAGTGCCAGCCAGACCTTCACCAGCACAGGGCTGTGGTCCCGAGCCTGCAGCTTGGGAGGTCCCGGAGGCCACCAGTGACGTGTCCCGTGGGCCACAGGATTGCAAACACGCCGTCGGATCATTGCACGCAGCCAGGGATGCTCTAGAGGGTGTTCCCAAAAGTGCTGCCCACCGGTGTTTGGCACTGCTGGCCGTCGTCCCCAGGCTCAGGACAGGCGCTGCAGGGCGGGTGTGCAAGGTGCCGGACAGGGGACACCCTTGCCACCACCTGCCCACACAGCTGGGGGCTTTCACGGGTCTCTGCCTGCTGTGGGGTGGGTGACAGTGACACGCGCCCACCCTGCAGCACACGCAGCTGCTGAGGAGGGGGAGGGCTGCACTTACTGCCCGGTTTGGACCAGCAGGTGTGCGAAAAAGACCCCAGCATCATCATGTCCGTGCAGTGCGACTCATGCTGCCTTCATCCTGTGGGGAGCCACGGGGTCCCCTTGCTGTACCCTCCTCCTCCTCGGCACCCAGCTCAGGAGGGGCCAGCGAGGGTCACAGCCACCTCTTAGAGCTGTCGGGTGTCCCCCACACCTCTCCAGTCCTGTCCCCTGTGGTGGCACCCCTTCTGGGCCAAGCGGTGCTGCTGAGAGGACAATGACACGGAGTGACACAGCAGTGGCCAGCGCTGTGGGTTGGTCTGTAGGGCGAAAGGTGCTGGCGGGGTCCCTGCGCTCCCGTGGCTCTGTGGCGGGGATCTTCCCCGGGGTTCCCTGAGGCACCGTCAGCACAGGGTGCCACCCTCCCGTTGCATGTGTGGTTTAGTGCCACCAACTTTGCCGTGTTTGCTGGGGTGCCCTTTGCAGGCTGCCAAGCGCGAATGGGACTAGCTAGAGGGGTGGCTTGGGGGACAAGCCCAGGTCCCGGTGGCTCAGGTGCACGTGACATCTGATGAGAGTCAGGAGGGCAGCCCCCACCCCCTGGTCCTCACTTATCCCAGGCCAGCACCCGGCACAAACGCTGTCACCAAAGGCCACCAGCTGCTGCAGCCAGCACCCAGGAGCCCGACTCCCCCGAGCAGCGTGTCCCGTGGGTTCGGCAGCCCAGGCACCACCTCCCGCCACCTCCTTTCCCACCCCCATCCTGCACTCTACCTGCCAGACCCCTGGCTGGTGGATCCCTCTCCTTCCTGGCTCACCGGTAGCTGGTGCCTGTGTAACGGTTGCCTTCAGTCTGTCCTTGCTGGGAAGGTTTTGTCCCTTCCTTTGAGAGCTGTGTGTCTTCCTGCGTTCTTCCCTTATGGGGGTGTCATGTCCCTCTTACACGTGCACCTCCCTTGGTTCCCAGGCAGGTGCGTCCTGCCCATCTCAGCCCTGGCTGGACAGGCTTGCCACCTCCTATGCTCTGGGGGTGGCCCTGGGTGCCACCAGGATCACCCAAGGTGCTCTGGGGATGGGCCTGAGTGCCACCAGGATCACGGTGCTCTGGGGATGGGCCTGGGTGCCACCAGGTTGGCACTGAGTGCTCCAAGGGTAGTCCTGGATGCTGTCAGGATGACCCTGGGTGCTTTGTGGACAACCCCAAGTGCCACCAGGATGACCATGGACCAGGGCCGGGTGCTGCTGGGGTGTGCTGGGCAGGGCGCTGGGGTCCAGCCGAGGGCCCTGAGTGGGTGTAAAGCCTTACACAGCCTGACTTTTCTCCCCCTCCGCAGCCTGGGGCTGGTTCTGCCTCCCTACAGCACCTACTACATCCAGGCCAACCTCAGCGACCAGATCCTGCAAGTGAAGTGTAAGTAGCCCCTGGCTTTCCCCCCCGCCCTCTCGCACTCCCGCTCGCCCCCACACCGGCCCGCGGCTGTCGGGGGGGGAGAAACAGGAAGCAAAAACTTGCAAAAAGAGTTAGGGATCACTGTGAGAGACAAAAAAAAATAAATAAGATGTGAGTAGAGGTGAAAGCGCAGAGGGAAAGAAGCTCCCTGCCTGGGGTGCCCCGGGCTGCCAGGGTTTGGTCCTTAGTGCTTCGCACCCCAAAACCCGAGCCCCAGGCTGCAGGCAGGCGCTGCCCGGCGCAGGCAGGGGCTGTGCTGCTGCCTGTTCGCCTCCTGGGGACCAGGGGTGACACCGTAGCAGCCAGTTATTTTGCAAGCCTGGGAAAGTTTGCATGGTTCTCCTTAATTTCCTTTGGTTTATTACAACTCTTTGGGTTTGGTTTAAGCCATTTATTCTTCTTTTTATGAGTTTGGTTTTGGTTGGTTTCAGTTTTTGTTTGGACTTAATCTGTGTACGTGTGTGTTAGCCTGGCCCCCCCTTTCTCTCTCTTTCTCTCTCCCCTTGACCCCCACGCCTTTTTCCCACCACAGGTCCGTGCTGCTCCCAGGGACCCTCTCTCCCGTGGGAGAACCGGACCCTTCCCCTCTCCCCTCCAGTTCCCCCCGTTTCTCCCTCTCAGCCGCCCCAGTGGCTCGTCCCCCCCCCCCCTCCCGATCCAGCCCCCGCCCCCCCCCCCCCCCCCCCCGCCGGGGCCCCCCCCC
>VWZZ01001648.1:158130-169542 GCA_013399095.1 Psophia crepitans | reverse complement strand
TCAGTTTGGGTTGTCCCCATTGGGGCTGTGTGAGGTGGAGGGAAGGGAAGGGGGCTGGGTGTTGGGGCCTCCCCAAAGGCTCTGGGTGGGGATAAGAAGGGGTCCCAGATCTCAGGGGGGTGATACGCAGATGGTCTAGGTGAGAGAGAAGAGGCCCTGGTTTTGGGGTGTCCCCGGGCGGGGTCTGGGTGGGGATAAGGAGGGGTTTCCAGAAGGTCTGGGGTAGAGAGGAGGGGCCCCAGTTCTGAGGTGACCCCAGAAGGTCAAGGTGGGGTAGGGAGAGAGGAGGATCCCCAATTCTGGAGCCTTTCTGGAAGGGCTGGGAGAGAGAGGAGGGCGCGTGAGGGGACAAGGAAGGGTCCGGACCTGGGATGTCCCCAGCGGATCTGTACGGGTAGGGGTGGTGAAGGGGACCCCCCCAGTGGGCTGTCTCATGGTGGATGTTCCTCGGGGCAGGCAGGAGGGCAGTGGGGTTGGGGCTGCCACAGTTGGAGCTGCTGCTCCGGGGAGCACAGGTTCAGGGGACAGCGTGGGGTCTGGGGGTGTCTGACAGGCTTGGGGCACTTCCTTGGGATGGGTGTGCCAGGAGCAGTTTCCCTGGATGAGAGACCCTCCAGGAGCGCACTGGAGCCCCAGAACCAGTGGCCAGAGGTCTCTGGCACTGACGTCCTTGCCGGCTCCCCCTTAGATGGCTTCGGCAGCACGAGCATGTGGAGAAGCTGAATATGCACGCCATCCTGAGCGCCTCCGCGGGCCAGGAGCAGCTCCTCACCGAGCTGCTGGTCACCTATGCCAAGGTGAGCCTCCTTGGGTGCAGTAGGGATCCCCCTGCCAGGCCTTCAGCTTGAGCTGGGGTTATCTTCTGGGCAATGTGAAATTTTCTAATAAAATTACGAAGAATCTGCTGTATTTCCAGTGAAAATGTTTGACTGGTTGTTTGCCAGTGTGGTCTTCTAAAAAAATTAAAGGTCATGCTGTGGTATTTCTCCTTGCTGGTTTCTGGTTCCTCTCTGAGGGTGCTTTGTTCTCTGCCTGCACCGGCCCCTCCGGCTGCGGATCCCTGCCCTACGGCCAGGGCGTTGCTGCCCCGGAGCGTGCTGGGCTGCACTGGGACCTGTGGTGCCCTGGACCTGCCCAGCTCCTCGGGGCCACCTTTCCTCTTTGCAGCCCCAGGATCTCTCTCTGCCCTCTGCTCTGTTGGTGCAAAGCTGTTAATTTCTGAGCTGGGTGAATGCAAAGACAGCGTGCCCCAAGGCCACCCTCCTCCCCGGCTGACTCCAAAGGCTGTGTGGCTGAGTGATGAAACTGTTCCAGCACTGGTCTGAACGGCTTCGCTCTCCCATCCCTTCCCTGTCCAGATTCCTGTTCTCATTGGGGAGCTGATCTCTGTGGAGACCTGGAAGCACAAGGTCTTTCCCGTGCTGTGCCGGCTGGACGACTTCAAGCCGAGAAGCACCTTTCCCATCTACGTGGTGGTGAGTAGGGGAGCAGTGGGAATGAGCCTGCAGATCGGGGGGGCACCACTATGCTTAAAAATAAATCTGGCCCTGAAGATCTCTGAGCTGGGGTTTTACATCTCACCAGGCTGAGAAGCTGCGGCGGGCAGTGTGACGCAGCGGGGAAGTACCTGCTTTCCCAAAGCCGCGCACGCCAAGCCCGTGTCCTCGCCCTCAGGAGGGACCGGGACCTGCTCCCAGGGCAGCTGCCTCATGGAGGGTTGTGCCCCTGCCTAATCCCACCCCGGGGCTTGCAGGAGCTGCTGGATGCAGCGAAAGCTGCGCCTGGAGGCAGCCGTGCTCCTGGTTGCAGCTCCCAGCGACTCGGCGCTACCCTCGCTCCCAGGCAGCAACACCCCTGGGGTGTCTGTCCCCCTTTTTAGCACTGTGTTAGCGGGGATGTCTGGCCAGAGGGCTCGCCGAGGTTACCTGCCTCGCGGTTAAGAAAAAAATACAGCTTGCTTTCTTACAGAGCCTTTGGGAACAGCGGTCCCTTGGACTGCTCTTGGCAAGTGAGCGATCTCAGCAGCTTCCCTGCAGCGAACGCAGCCCTTGACCTAAGGGAAATCTGCCAAAGCTTGGAAGGTTTAGCCCATTTTCAGTCTGGAGTAACACCGTGTCGGGGAAAGGCGGTGTCCTCCCTGGGCAGCTGTTTGTGGCCTTGCCTCGAGGCAGTTACCTCCTGGTCCCCAGTCCTGGGATGAGGCTGGCTGCCCCGGGGGGCTGAGAGCAGCCAGCCCTGCAGAGCGCTGGCCGCTCTCGGGCAGCGGCTGTGTGCCAGGGGCTGCTGCTTGCCCGGGGGCTACAGTTGTACTGTCGCTGTAGCACAGAGACAGAGCCCTGAAGAGCCCTGCCTGCTGGGGAGCGTGGTTGTGTGTCAGCGTGTCGTAGTGTCACAGGCATGCTAACGTAAATATTAACACGGACTGCATGAAGTGGAGTTGTTCTAAAGATTGCATCACTTGCGTTTGGCTCGTTGACTTCCATTTGGCCACAGCTACGTACGCAGTTTCTTAGAAGAGCCCTTTTTCCCGGCCGGTTGCCTGTGTCCTCGGTGCTGGTGACCGCTATGATGTTACCTCACTCTTGCCGTTTCCCTCCCCCACCACAGCTCCATCATGAAGCCTCCATCATTAACCTCCTGGAGACGGTGTTTTTTCACAAGGTAAGAGGCAGGCCCGGCTTTCCTTAGCGTAACGCCCCTGAAGCTGTGGGCTGTGGGAGATGGCCCTCTGTGAAACTCTTGTCACTGTGAAGGAGATCTGCGAGTCAGCAGGGGACAGCATCCTGGATTTAATTGATTATTGCCACCGAAAACTGACCCTTCTCGCAGCTCAGAGTGCCAGCGGGCAGACAGTGACCCCGCCGGAGCTTCGTCTTGAGGATCTGGCCAGCCCCTCGTCCATGCAGGTGAGGAGAAAGTCTTTAACTCGTGGGGACATGCGTGACAGAGGAGGTGCGCAGCCTGAGGACGCACAGGGGGGCGTTCCCATGGAGAACCCCTTGGTGGCAACCTTGGCACCTCCTGCCCATCTCGGAGGGCACGTGGTGCTGGTGCTCGTCCTCACCAGCAGCTTGGCTGGGCTGGCAGCTCCCACCCTCGTGACGGCGCCGGCCTACGGCTGCCGGCAGGACGCAGCCTGAGCTGGCACTCTCAGCAGGGCGATGCTGGAGGATTGACAGTTACAGGAAATATTCAGTACAGGGCTTTGGCTAGTTGCTGTTGCTCTTAAAAGCTGTGTGGGGATGTCTCCCCGGAGCTTGTGAACCCACCTGAGCTCAGGCCGCTGCTGGAGCCAGCCAGGGTTAACCATGAGAGGGATCCCCCCCCAGATCGATGTCAGGCATGACTAGGAACTGTCCCGTTGTGTTTCTCTCCAGCTTCCTTGGCGCTCTGAGAAATACCTCTTCTCCATGCCGCTCTGGGCCAGCAGCGAGCCCGGAGGTGTTTCCGGGCTCTTTGCTTCTGGGACTTTGCTTCTCACCACCTCGAGTTTCCTCCTTGAACTGTGCACATCACGAGGGGTGTCTGGAGGAGCGGGGTGAAGGCGATAGCCTGCAAGCCTGGCTGTCCCTCCCCGCGTTGCCTCCGTCCTTTGGCTTGTTGCCCGAGCACGTGCTCGTCTTTCGGAAAGGGGAAGGAAGCAGAGGGCTCCAGAGCACAATAGGGATGTTTTCCAGGAAATGTTTTCCCAGCTGAGGAGGAGAAGGGGGTGTCTCTGTTAGTGCTTTGACATGGCTCTAGTTAAAAAACTGACCTTTCTAGCCAATAGCGTTCCCAAAAGCACTCATCTCCCAAGGAGCCTGGTTTCCTCTGATTCATTCCGGCCCCTCCTGACTCTGCATACAATAAGCCCCTGTGAAAAAGCTGTTCCTGCCCTCTCCTGTGCCGTGGAGCCTGCTGTCCTCTGTGACTGTGTATGGTGGGAACCCCTGGAACAGGGCCTGTTCTGCTGCCCTGCCGCAGCACAGCCGAAAGATAGTAGCCTGAAGGCAGCAGAGTTGAGGTCTGGGGACCAGCAGGAGCTGTAGGAACCAGCCTTATGGGGGACGTTTGGAGGGTGAGCCGGGAGGGAAGAGCCCGTAAGACTTTCTTAGTAGTGCGTGGGGCACCGACACAGGGAGCGCAGGGCTTCTTACCGCAGGAATTTGGAAGGGAGCTGTTGCAGTGGCGCTTTAGAGTAGGAGTTGCTGAGGTCAGTGCTCTGCACATGATGATGTGGGCTGCTGAGCGTCCGGGACTGCAGAGAAAAAGGGGCTGGGGAGAAGAACTTGGCACCTCTCAGCCCAGCCATGCTGATGGTCTCGAAAGAGGCTGAGTCAGAGCGTGGTCAGGCTGTTAGCCCGAGCGCCTGGGGGAGGAACGGGACATCCACGCTGCCGGGGAAGGGAAGATGGCTGGAGAGCGAGGCGTAGCTGCGGGCTGGGATAACCGCAGGCAGATATTCTGGCTGGCTGTACGCAAGCTGGAGGGGGGGAGGCAGATCCAGGAGGGGTGGATGGAGGACTGCAGCTGCATCGAGGCCAAGTTTCTCCCTGCTCCTCCAGTTCCTCTGCTGATCATGCAGCTCCCCCCTCCCTCAGCCTCACATGCCTCATGGGCCACAAGATGCTCCCAGGAGGGGAGAGAGGAGCAGTCTGGGACTGGCCTCTTTCAGGGGGTGTCCCTGTGCAGGGGCCCTGCTGCCACTGAGCCCCCCTGATGTGTTTGGGGTAGGGAAATGAGGAACGAGCAACAGTGGGCTGCGAGCGTTTCTGTGGCTGCCCTGGCAGGCAGCGCTGGCACAGCCCGGATGAGAAGCACAGTTTGTTTTGCAGGGCTCCGGTTTCCTCCCCAGCCCTGTGGTTACCGATGTGCAGCCAAGAGGCTGCTTCCCTGTGGCTCCCGGAAAATGAGGCCTGAAATCCTGAGGTTGCGTTTGTCCCTTCCCAGGAGCTGCAGAAGCAGGCGGAGACGATGGAGTTTGAGATTTCCCTGAAAGCACTGTCCGTGCTGCGGTTCATCACCGATCAGGTGGAGAGGTGGGTGCCCAGGAGCAGCAGGGGACATGCACCGAGCTCTCCGCTCGAGGTTCCCGTGGGGTCGCAGCAGGCGCCTGGAGCCCTTTGGGAGCTGGCTGTATCCCTGGTGGCAGTGGCACTGCACCTGCGAGGCCAACACAGGAGCACCCCACCCCACCCACGGCACTCACACCCTGCTCACTGGCACTGGAGGGAACCCAGGTCATTGGGGTTTTCTCCCAGTTGCCTCAGGGAGCGTTCGTATCTGTTCTGGCATTTATTTGCGAGTGCCGTTTGACCCTTCCCGTTGTATCTCCAGTCTGCCCCTGAGCGCGCTGACACGGATGCTGAACACCCACAACCTTCCCTGCCTCCTGGTCGAGCTGGTGGAGCACTGTCCCTGGAGCTGCCGGGAAGCAGGTACGGATTGTGCCCCGTGGAACCTGGGGTGCCATGGTGGCGTGCTGGGACCTGCAGCTACTGACGGGTCTGCTGCAGGAACCCCTGCAGAAAGCTGCTCCCCTCTACCCCCCGGCCAGCCTCCTCCCCTTGCCCCTCGCTAGTGCTCTCTGCTGGAGCCGCGCAGCTGGAAACAGCTGGAAACAGCTGTGCTGGGGAGCCAGCAGTGCTCCCAAAAGCTGATCCTCACACTGTGTCTCTTCCGAGCTCACCGCGGCCAGGACGGGAGCACAGCGCGTCTGCCAGCTCCACCTGAGGAGTCTTGTCCTGGAGGCAGAAAGACACAGAAGGTCTCAGCCTGCCTGCGCCGTCCCGGGACAGCGCTCCGAGCTGGAGCCGGACATGGGCTCTCCCGGGCAGCAAACATTGCTCTGATGGTTGAGCTTCGCTCTTCCCAAAGGCCTCTGACCAGCCCGTGCCCATGGGCCATCGCCTGTGGCATCAGCCCTGCTTCCCGCAGCCCTGCAGGCAGGCGTGCCCCCCCCCCACCCTCCAGCTTCCCTGCTGCCTGCCCCTGAGCAGCGGTGGGGCACAGCCCGGGGAGTGGGAACCCGCACTCCCCTCCCCAGCCCAGCACCGGCAGGTCACGGAGCGGGCAGGGAAGGAAGAGATGCTGGGAAGCACGTGGGGCTGCGCCTGCTGAGAGGAGCCCAGCTGCATCTGGGAGCTTTCCTCCTTCCCCTGGCCAGGAAATGCATCCCTTCTCTCCGCCTGTGCGCTCGGGATGTCAGAGGGAGCTTTGATCCACAGTCTTGAGGGAGGGACTTGAAAGAAACAAGCGTGCAAAAGCATTTCCAGGCTGTGCAGATGCAGGGTTACGTCCCCTTCCACTCCCCAGAGCAGCACAGTAGCTCCTGGAGCTTCTTTTGTCACTTCTGTTCTATTCATGCTACTTCTGGCTTTCGCTGGCAGAAGAACCTCCAGAAGAGCAGGTACTGGCCATGCTGATGCCCCAAAACACGCCTCTCCAGCCACTCTGTTGCTGTAGCACGGGCTCCCCCACCATCTACCAGTGTTCTACACTTGTGGCCAAGTACAGATGGAGATATCTTGGGGATCTTTTGGCTCCTGCCACAGCCCTATCTTGTTAATTTGTGGTCTTTGTGCTTTTTGTGCTCTCTAATATGTTGTCTCGGTACCAAGAAGGCTGCTGTGCTGAGCTATAGGGTGGGGAAACTCAGTGGCTTTCCTGTGGTGGAGTGAGAAGTCAGCTCTGGCCACCGTCCCCACCTCTGAGCTGCCTTTCCTCCGGTATCACTATCTCTCCCTAGAGCTACGTGTTCTTCTCTCCCTCAGGCAAGCTCAAGAAGTTTGAGAATGGTGCATGGTATGTGGTGCCCCCTGAAGACCAGGTGAAGATGACCAAACTTGATGGGCAGGTGTGGCTTGCCCTCCTCAACCTCCTGCTCAGTCCCGAATGCCAGCGCAAATACCACTTTGATGGCTTCAACAAGAGCCAGCTCCTCAAGGTAGGACCCTACACCACAAAGGGTGTGGGCCCCACAGCACAGAGTAGGACCTTGCCAGCGGTAGGCACCTCCAGGCATTTCTGCCCATCCTCGCTGGGGGCTCCTAGAAGCCAGTGGTGGGAGAGCGGCAAGGTCTGACCGTGCCAGTAGCAGCAAAGCTTGCGTCGGCGAGTGCGCCTCATGGGACCCCCATGGGTCGCTCTGCCCGTGCCCCACAGATCCCTGCTCTTGCCATGCTTCTTCCCCAGCTCTGGCTCCCTTGCCTTGACCGCTCTCCGGTTGCTCTTCTCTTCCCCTTGGTGGCCGCAGCTCCGTGCGTTCCTGACAGATGTCCTTGTTGACCAGCTGCCCAACCTGGTGGAGATGCAGAGATTTCTGAGCCACCTTGCGGTGACAGAGCCAGCTCCCCCCAAAAAGGATCTCGTCCTGGAGCAGGTATCCCGTGCCTCTTCCTCCACCTCTCCAGCCACTCTGCTAAGCCTGATCGCTCCCTACGCCCTTGTCCTCCCACCGAGCTCAGCTCTGGAGAGGTGGGGCCCTCGCAGAGCAGCCAAGCACTCATTTCTCTGTTACACCCCTACTGCCGGCAGGGTTGTCCGTGGGTGACGCGGGAGCCTTGTCCCGCTGCAGCAGTGGCTGAGCGGTCACCGCTCAGCCTGAAAGCTGGGTTCTAAACAGCTCTCCAGATCGCACCGAGTCCTTGGGGGGGTGGCTGCAAGGGGCAGCGACAGCCGCTGGCTTGTTT
The DNA here is from genome assembly GCA_013399095.1 of Psophia crepitans. Taxonomy (NCBI): domain Eukaryota; kingdom Metazoa; phylum Chordata; class Aves; order Gruiformes; family Psophiidae; genus Psophia; species Psophia crepitans. The sequence continues at coordinate 161,872 of VWZZ01001648.1, read as the reverse complement.
TGACAATTAACTTTTTATTTAATATTTATCAGTGTTTTCCTGCTGAATTCTGGACTCCCCAGTGGAAAAAAACCAAACCTCTTTACAGCCCTGGCCTGGGGCTGCTTGGCACGCTGCGTACGGAGGGGCGCAGGGTCTGGTGGCAGAGGCTGGAGTCACGCTGGTCCCAGCTCATGGCCGGGGCTCGGGAGCTGGGCCCTGAGGGTCTCCAGACAGCCTCGGGTCCTTGGGGCTTTTAATCCTTGCAGCGGTCACCGCTGGAGAAAAGTGTTTCTGTGCCTTTTCGTGAGCTGACGGGGAGAAACTCTGTGTGGGCAGATCCGCAGAGGCGGCTGGGACGAGCTGGGAGAGCAGAGGCGCTTGCCCGCTGCTGGCGCTGCGGGGAGGCTCCACGCTGCTTCCCAGAGCAGATGGGGGGGTCGGACAGCGGCCGCTCGGGGTGTGCGGCAGGGGAGCGTGCTGTGCCCAGCGCGGCTGGCTGCGCAGCCGGGGAGGAGGCTGGTGTGCCCCGGCTGCGGCCGAACCGGAGGCACGGCCCGTGCCAGGAGCTGGGGCAGGCTGCAGGGCGGCAAACCGAGCGGCTGGGGTGACAGCAGGGTGGAGGGGATGATGGGTTTGCTCCACGTGCCTCCACTGCCACTGTGCCTGTGGGGCAGGGCCGGGCCGCTGTGGGGCAGGGGCAGGCCGCTGTGGTGCTGGGGCCCTCATCCGGCCCGTGCCCAGCTGCCGCCCTTCCCCACGGCTCTGCTCGTGTGCCGGTGCTGCTCCTGCCCCCACCGAGGGCCGGGGCTGAGCCCGGCAGGGGGGCAGGGGGAGCCGGCTGAAAGCGCGCCCGTGGGCTCCCCGCTCTGCCCAGAACTCGGTGAACTCACTCCCTGTCACCGAGCCAAACTTTGGAAAAGCCGTTTTCCATTCTCCTCCCCTCCCAGGCCTGGCTATTTTTACTCTGCTGGAGAAGGCAGCGCTGTTTGAAGCAGCGTCGTCCTCTCCAGAGCCCGAGCTCCCCGCGCTGCTTTTGGCTGGCGCTTTCCCTTTCGCGTCGGCCAGCCCTTCTCCGGGTGTTCATCTTCGGGGAAGTGACGAGTGGAAAAATCTGCTCAAGCAAACAGCTCCGGAGCACAGGGTTCATGCAGCTGCCGGCACACAGGGTGCCGAGATCCCGGGGCTTTCTGTGCAGGAGCCCTGGCCGTGGGGCTGGACACTGGCTCCCAGTTGGACCCCAAAGGTTTTGCCTCGTTTCACCCGAACTCTTGTTGGCAGGCACGCCTGTCCCCTCTGTGCACCCAAAAGCTCCTCGTGCCTGGGGCCGGCTGCCCCCCTGCCCCCCAAATGCCCCCGTACCACGGCACCTTTGGTCTGACTGCGAGCATCCTTTCCTCCTGCTCTGCCTCTCCCACCAGGTTCCTGTCATCCGGGACCACATCCTGAAGAAAAACATGGGGAAGTGGGAGGCCATCGCCAAGCACCAGGTGAAGGGCATCTTCAGCCCCACCGAGGAGGAGCTGAAGCTCCAGGCACGCAGGTGAGGCACGTGCACAGAGGGTGCCCAGTGCAGCCAGTATCCCCATTAGCAGAGGCTGGAGCTCAGCACGGGGAGGAGAGAGGGGTCTGCGGTACGGGCTGGGGATGTCTCCTGCTTGCTGCTTGGCAGCAGCTCCCCGCGAGGAGCCTCACCCCCTCTCTGCTCACCGCAGGTGGGCACAGACCTACAGCCTGGACATGATGGAGGCTCTGGCTCCCGACAAGCCCCGCTGCAGGGTGTGTGGCGTCGAGGCGGCCAAGCGCTGCTCTCGCTGCCGGAACGAGTGGTACTGCACACGGTAAGGGAGCCCTGCCACCCCTCTGTCCCCTGCAGCCCCCCAGCTCCCACAGAGGGTGCTGTGAAAGGGCCAAGGGAAGCCAGGGGTCCCACCTCTGCTCAGCACCCCTGGCGCTCTGCTTGCCACGTACTTCTCCAAATCTTATGGTGGGGCTGATGCGCCGGGACGCTGGTGGAGGAGACGCTAGTGAGTGTTGTGTTGCCGCTGCGAGGTGCTGAGCTGCCTGTCCGGCTGTCTGCCAGCACACACCGCCGGCAGCACCGGGCTGGGTTTCCCACGGTGCCAGTGCCTCCTTCCCCCGCACCTTGGTGGGGCAGCAGTGAGGAGAAAAGCACCCGTGGCTCTGTGGGTGCGGGTGACAGGCTAAGATGCAGCAGCTGGGGTGGTGGCAGTAAATTAAATCTCTGGTGCTGAGCCATATGGCAAGGTCTGGTTATAGCTGTTTTGTTAAGCTCTCTTAGCCCCCAGGACTGGGTGTTGGGCTAACGCCTGGCCATGCCAGCCCCCCGCCAGGAGCCTGCAGCAGGGTGGTGCTGTGGTTTGTCCTTGTCACTGTTTCGCTTCTGAGGAAAAACGTAGCCCTGCTGTGTTCCTGCTCGAGTTGTGGGCACCCCGCTTCCAGCAGAGCCCCTGAGCAATGGCCTTCCCTTCCGCAGGGCATGCCAGGTCCAGCACTGGCAGAAACACAAGGCTGCCTGCAGCCTGATGGCTGGGGCACTGGGGAGGGCAGCAGACCTGTAAGAGAAGCGGTGACTGGCATCCGGCCCGTGGCTTAGGGAGGCAGAGATTGCTTCCCCCTGTGTACAGCCCGGCAACCAGCGAGGAGAAGCCGGCAAAGGCCCCTTCTGCCGGCTCCCAGCCCCAGGCAGCACTGCCGGAGCTCAGCCCACCACCCCACCACATAGCCTTCTCCAATAAACCTTCTTGTATCCTACTGCTGCTTGGGTCCTGCTTTTTTTTTGTCGTAGCTGAAGATGCTAAACTGCTTCTTCCCCTCCCCTTGCACACAGGGAGAGGGGTCTGTGTCTGCTTTTCCTTCAGACAACCCCAAAAAAGAGCCGATACCTTTGTGGTTAGCAGGAGGGCCAAGCCCTCCACAGCCAAGGCGCCTGAGCCGGGGGAGGGAAGGGGGCGAGGAGGCCTCTGTGCCGCCTTTTAGTTTTTGGCAGCCGCCGTTAGAATGGCCAGGGGAGGCGGAGGATGTGGTTAGTATGAGCGTATCTCACTGTGAGAAAGCAGACGCCTTTCTCAGGTGTTTGTCATCTGCCATCTTGCAGGGACAATCCCCCCCTCCCAGTTGATGTGACACTAGCACACAGGGCTTGCCCCCCTGCCCATCAGCTTCTCTCTGGTGTTCACGGGTTCGCCGGTGGCCCGTCGTGCCCTTGGGTGCATCCCCACCTCTCCCCAGCCAGCAGCCGCTGCCGAAGGGCTGGAGCCTTACTCTGACGCGTGGCTGAGAAAGGCTGATGGTGCTGGCACGGCCGTGCACCTCCTGCTCTGATGGGGTGCCTGAAATCCTCATGCACACCCCAAAACGGGCTTTACACCAGCACCGCTGCTGCAGGAGCCGTGGCAGAGGGCAGGAAAACATCTCCGGCCGGCCGCAGCCCAGCAGCCTGGGCTCGGGGCAAGGAGTGAGCTCCGGGGCTGCGGCCGGACCGAGGGTGGAGGCTTCCAGGGGCTGCTTCGGCCGCTCCTCGCCCGCGGCTGGAGGTCCCTCCAGCCCACTTCCCCGCTGAGAAACTGCGGCACGGAGCGAGGCTCGCCCCAGCCCCGGGAGAGGTGGCGGAGGGAGCGGGGCTGCGGGAGCGAGCCCCCCCCTTCCCGGCAGCCTCATCCCCGCCTCCAGCCCGCCCCGCCGGGCTCGCCGGGACCGGGGACGGCGGTCGGGACCCCGGGGCGCTGTGCGGTTCCCCCCC
>VWZZ01001648.1:129083-139128 GCA_013399095.1 Psophia crepitans | reverse complement strand
GGGGGGGGGGGGTCCTGCCTGCTCGCTGGGCTAGTGCAGCGCAGAGCCAGTACGTGGAACAGGCAGGAGAGCTTGCATAGGTGACACACTTGCATCATGTCTGGCAACAAAATCCTACAACCACAAAAAATGTTTCCAAACATCTATTTTCATGATGCTCTTTAGGGCACAAATGTCTTTCGAAAAACAAGTACTAACACCTACATCCCAGCTCGAATAACTTGCAGGTGCGAGCGCTCCCAGCACTCGTACAGACCCCAGCGATAACCAGCGTTTGATTCCTGCAGTTCCGAGGGCTCTGTTCATGTCTTTTTTTTTTTTTACATTGAATAAGGATCGGAGAAGGCACCAATGGAGACATGATTAGACCTTTGGATTCCCCAGTCACGGCTTTCAGAAACATGTACTGGGTTGTTACCAAGCTGGCAGCACCTGAAAACATTAGTCATAATTGGATTTTGGCCCAGAATGAATTGTTTAATCTTATTCTTATACAGACAGCTTGGTAAATGTTGGGTGTAAATGTTGAAACAATATTATCTTAGTATTGTTTGTATGTGGAATGTGATTTAACTTAATGAATGCTCAGATGTGCTTCTCCCAAGCTACAGAGACTCTGATACTCGCCACGTACTAAATGCTGAAATTAAAAGCAAAGTTCACCTTGCTGTTCACACAAAGAAAATTACGATGAAATCCAAGTCCTCTTTATGCCTGGGAGGTATCACAGCTGTGTGCTTGGAGCTTTTAGTCATTTAACATGCTTCAAGTGTTCAGCTTCTGAATAACCGGTGCATAGTTAGGGGCCGGTTTGGGGTCCTGCTGGGCACAGAAATTTACGTTATCTCAATCCATGAATGGAACTAAGCATTGAAATGGGCATCTGGAAACAGATGCTTCCTCTGGAGCTGCAGAAGGGTCTAACGCTGTCAGTAGCTGCATAGGCACTGCAAGAAATCCTGCCTCTAGGTGCTGGCTTGTGCCTCGCCTTAAATAAAAGTGAGCCTGGAAACCTGGACTAGCTCTTTCTCTTGTTATTGAAATAATGCAAGCTTGGGCAGGAACACAGTTTGTCACCTTCACATAACAGTTTTAAACGTGTAAGCGGATTTGTTTTATTCATCCTACTTACTGTAGCTATCCCTCAGTCCTTGCCTCTTACAGTATCTCTACAGACACCCAAGACACGGGATTTCATGTAATTTAGCTTGTCTTACTCCAGACTCCGAGGAATTGAGACTGGAAAGACACCGCACATCGTGCCAACAGACAACTTCGAAGCACTGAACATCTGCTGGGTTGGTTTTTTCCGGATCTGAAAACCACGCTGCGCCTTGTAAATGTGTAGTGCTCTGCAAATCCCTCTGCAGCGCCGGAGCGAGCCCACGCTCGGCAGGAGCGTGCTGGAAAGGAGCCAGCAGCAATCCGACAGCGGCCCCGGGCCTTTGTGGGGTTCATATTTCTGGCTGCTCCATGCCTCTCTGGTGGAGTATGCTTATGGTGTCGTCATGCCAGGTCCTGTTCTCTGTGCTCAGGATGAACCAGAAATCTGTGATCAGAGCTTGTCCACAGCATCACAGGGCTCACACAAAATTGATTTCTAGGCTTTTTCCATGTGCTGCTTCAAGAAAAAAAAGAGCAGTCTGTCACTTAAAACTGTCCTTACATTGCCTAGTCCTTCATTTCAGCAGCCGAGTATTTTTTGTCTAGGTAACTTAGGCCACGTGTTACCTCCAAAAAGAATTGTAAGTACTTACTACAGTTAACTATCCCAAACAGAAAACTGAACTGCTGATTGCTCTGAAATTAGAAAGATTATTTCATGATCTAGAATGAAGATGCTAATAGTGAGAAGCCTTTAAATGCTTCAATATGACAAGGACATAAAGTAGTTTAACTGAATGGCAAGGTGTAGATTGTGTCTTGCATAAAACTGATGCAAGCCCTCCCAAACAATCCACAGGCTTTTCAGAGGCAAGTTGGAAATTAAAGGCCTGTTAATTAGCTAATAAGAAAAGTTCTCGTCTGCCTTGTTCCCCGACTAAGGCCATAAAATCAGTAAAGACAGAGAAATTTTGCACACTACTAACTCACTTCTCAATTTTGTCTTTGCATTAGCAGCCCATGCCTACGGTTAGACAGCTAAGAGGGTGACTGTATTTTGAGACCTCAGGAATTGTTTCAGGACCCCACTAGCTATCATTTGCCACTGCATTTCACTTCATCCAAAGCTTCAGACAGAAGCCATAAAACCAAAATCAGAAGAATGGGAAGCAGGTTCTTCCAGACTGCTTCTCCTGCAGCCCTTCCAGCTAGGTGCTGAGCTTCTCCTGCAGCCCTTGCAGCTAGGTGCTGAGCTTCTCCTGCAGCCCTTGCAGCTAGGTGCCGAGCTTCTCCTGTGGCCTTTGGGTTCAACGTGTGAGTACAAAGCCCAAGCAGGCCACAGTAACCGTGCAGCTTGAAATTAAATAGATGGCATGTGGGACCTTAAAGTGCCTTTTATCCCTTTTACATTGCAGTGGAGGGTTGTGGCACTTGAAGGCTGATCGCTGTCTGAGAGCACATGCTTTGTACACGTGCAAGCACGCTGCAGCTAAAAGAAGACTGGGTGCTCTGCTTGTGGAGGAGACGCTGATAATCCGTGCCAGCTTGGTGGTGGTAGAAGCATCTGAACAGAGACATGGTTTTGGCTGGGGTCTAGCGAGCACCGACCACCTGCATGTAAATTAGCACAGCCCCGGGGGATAAGGAGCGAACAAAGATGTGTTCTTGTGACTGGCCTGATGTCAGGCTGCATGAAGTGACCGCAGACCTCTCGGTGTGCGTGAGACTAACCTAACCTTAACCCAACAATCCAAGCTCAGCACAAGACATGGCAGTCAGAGGGGCAGGACTCCACCAGTGTCAGCACAGACGGCTGCTCCGGTTAGCGCTGAAGGACGGGTCTGTGTGAGTCTGGGAACGGGGTCTGGTTGCTCTGGTTAGCTGCCATTACAGAAAGTCCCACCTAACTACCAATCGAGCACTGCTCTGCTGTATCCAAAGTTTACAGGTGAGCAGCTCACCCAACCATGGGAGGACCTGGAGAGAAACATCTCAGAGAAACATGAGACCAGGAGGAGGCGACACAAAACCTGCCTCCAAGGACACTTGAACGCATGAGCAGCTTGAGGTGCTACCCAGAGCAAGAGAGGTGTCATTGGAGAGGTGTCATTCCTCCATATCTACCAATAGCATCATGGCTGTGCACAAGGCTTCGTTGCTTTCCCATTGATTAATACTTTAATTAAAACTTGCAACTTCTTTTTCACATGCAATGTTGAAGCTCAGTCCTGATTACCATTTCAAAAGTGAAATACCAACCCCAAGAGAAATCATTTCCAGAAGCCTGAAAGTGAGACCCTGTACCCAAAGCCCAGCTCACTGCTCACTCAGAGCACAAGATCTTCCAGCTACCAGCTACCTAAAATGAAAGGGGCTCTTCCTTATGGTTTCTTTGTATTTGGGTTTTCTGTTTGAAAACCACCCACTTTTTTTCTCTTGCTAAGGAATTTCCAGGAAAGATTGGAAAAGATCTAAAAAAAAAGATCTAAGAAAGATCTAAAATGGTGTTCACGGGCCACGGACACTGCCGTTGCCCTGGGTTTGACACACACTGTTTCAGAGCACTAGCAGGGCTATCAGACGTCATTCCTCTGATTCAAGAGATTGCAATTTCAAAAGTTACTTGAAACAAAAATGTAAACCCTGAAGCATGGTTTGCAGGCTCTCAGCAAGTATTTAGACATCCAGTACAAACAGCAGACCCTGCTTCAGGTTATACAAACAAAAAAATGCCTCCGCATTTGGAAGCTCATCCTACTTTGTTCCATAATTTTTTTAACCCGCCAGCGATGGGGCTGGACACCAGAACAGGACTTTTACCACAAAAATGTGGGTGCAGAAGCAGCTCCCTTCTTGCAAGTGTTTCAAGTGTTACGTGGGTTGCCAGGGCTTCCACGCTCCCTGCCAGGGAAACGCGTGGCTTGCGTTTTCCACTGCCGTCAGGCCCGTCGGAGGCAGAACGCTCGTGCTATTTGCAGCATCTCTGCTGCTCTGACTTGGCAGTAACTCCTCTCCTAGTTATTTTCCACCCTGGGATTTTAAAAACAGGCTAATCAGTGTTCTGTGCTAGCGCTAACAAGCCAGCAGGAGCGTCACTGACTGCCCGAGGAGGGTCAGAGTAAGGCCTCGTGCACCGACTCGAGCGAAGCCGTTTGCTCGCGCTGCGTAAAACACCTTGCAAACCGATTTTCCTCCGATGACACGTTAGGCATAAAAGCACACAGTTCTCCAAACACCGCTCTGATCTGCTGATGCAGACTTAAAGCAAACACCGAATATTATAGCTAAACGTTTTGCACGAACTGTAACTCTTCTTGGCAGGAAATATTTGATTTGACAGATTACTGGTCATAATTCCCAATTAAGACCTAAATAGCTGTAATCCTCCGTGCTGCCGGGCAGAGTTCGGGGTTATTTTCAGCAAGGCCAAGCCAAGCTGGAATTGAAGTGGGGGAAAAAAAATAAAATAAACAAAACCCAAGAACTTTGAGACTGAACCTACCCTGAGCGCAAAGCATATATTCTTTACTATCTTATTTGTTTTAATACACCAACTGATACCTGCAGGCGGCAGATACCAGCTGAGATAACAGGGAGTTCAATATTTGAGGCCCGGCTTTTCTCGCCGTAACAACAAATCTGTGAAGAGAGTAAAAGGACGGAGCCACCTCGCAGCACCCAGCACAGCAGGTGCCGTGCTGTTGGAAGACTGCCTTGTGCCAGAATAGGTCACGTACAGCCACGGCGCATGATGCAGACCTACAGCGGATGTCTGAACACAAGTACCTGCATCCTCTGGGGAGGGCGTGTTCTGCAAAGCATCAGCAGAATATACACGGTGCCGGACAGGCATGTGTTTGCTTCCTTGGCTTCAAGGCAGCTGGGAGAAGAGGTGGTCTGTATTTAATCTTATTCTCCTCTTACAAAACAGTGGAGGTGGTGACCTTTGAGTATGGTCATCTGAAACCAGCCTACTCTCCCTGGTTGCATAAACCAGCTCTTGGAGCACAGGTGACTCTTCACGTTCACTGGCCGAGCACAGAAAAGCCTCCATAAAGCAAGGTACTCCCTTCCCCCCGCACCTCTGCCACCCTCTCAAAATTAGTTAGATGGGGCAGGTTTCCTGTCAAAAATCTACGCTGCATTTATTCACATTGGAAAAATATCTGTGAGGCTTTTTATTTCATGTGTTAACACTTGTTCAGTTTGCTTTGACAGTCTGCTTACAGAATTTGTAGAATCAGTAATTACATTCAAATTGAGTGAATTCATTTGAAAAGCTGCATTCTCCCCATCAGTGTATTAGACCAGGTGAGCCCAAGAAGAGCCACCACCAAAATCTACTAGCAGCTGCTCTTCACGACGTTGGTCAGAAGGGTCATGAAACCTTTTTCCTCTTCAGTTATGGCTAGAAGGCATAATACGAGTGCTAGCTTTCTGTTAGCTACCAAAGTAAACCTTACCTTTGTTTTCTAAGCAAGAAGAAACCATTTCTACATATGCAGGTTTATATAGAAACACCTACCAATAACACAGAATTAGGGGATCTCATCTTTAGAATGCCTCAGTCTGGGTTCTTGCTAGAGAAACTGATGTAAGAGTTAAAATAACAAGGCAGTTAATTGATGAGGAATCCCCAAGTGAAATAGAAGGAACGCGCATCAGAGTATTCATTCCTAGCATGGCCAGAGTGTGCCATTTATTTCTTCTACTACACAGACACTAGTGGGAAAAAGTTCAACACCAATGCAAGAAATTTGCCAAAAATGTACTTAATATAATATTTATATAGTTGTCTTACATGCTGCCTGTCGTGAACGGGAGCTGTAATGAAAGACACGTTTTTTTTCTTAGTCAAAGGTTATGGAAAGTCTCAGTTGTCTGGGATCAAGAAGCAGCACTTGACTACAGCTGCACATACAGAAAACAAGCAGTACAAAAATAGCCAGAGAAACACTCCAGCAATGCACAGAACAAGACGTGCAAAGAGCCTGAGAAAGGCCAGGGAAACCCGTAGGGTCTGACTGGACTTGAGATGAGAATTCCCACTCACCAAGATAAGGCTTCCCAAGTATCTGAAGTCTCCCATCTTGGAGTACTTTAACATGTTCTTGTGCTTCAGAAAAAAAGTCTACCTTGCTTTTTAAGATCTTATAGTCTGGACAGATAAAACAGCTCAGAGAAAGGAAAAATGAGGTACAGCATGGTTATACGAATAATTGTATTAATTTTTGCTTGTCAGATCGCCAACTGATGCTTCAGCCTGTTATTCTTCTCCTGCACAGGTATAATTTATCTGGGTAAAGATTGCAAAATATCTTTTGTTGCCTGGCTCAACTGGATGTCATACAGCCCTGCATCTGCCCAATTCCCAAGAGGTTTAACAAAGGACCCCACAGCTTGCAATGAAATGGAGGAACTTGACCACAACCCAGCTAATATGGTTAGAAAAATCTCATTGATTTACCCATATTTAAGTTATTGTCATGCCGGGAAAAAAATTATTGGCTCAGGAGAAAATTAACCTGTGAAAATAACAGTTAATAGCATCAGTGTCCCCAGACAGTCAAGGCTTGTCACAGCAAAGATGTTTCGATAAGCCTGATCAGATGCTTTCCCTTCCCATGCAGCTGAAGGCAACCTGTATTTTTGCGTCCTTTTCTTTAGTCTCAGGGTAGAAATACACGCTGGGCAGTAGCTCTTGGAACCCACAAAAGCACATTTAGGGCAAATACATTTCCAAGGACCATCAGTGTAGAAATGTTTCTGATTTAACTATTTTTGAGAAGGGCACAAGACTAAGTCAAACATTTCCCTGCTTGCTCAGTCTATCTGAGCACAAGCTGGGACCAAATACCTCAGGCAGAAACTTTGTGAGTACTTATCTTAAACTCTCCCCTCCTGCTGAGTCCTCCTATATGCAAATAAATTATCAGATTGTTTTTTTCCATGAATCTCTTCCTAGTTCTGCCTGCCTAATTAACCACACCTCCCTAACTTGGACAAAAACTCAACCACCAGTGATCTGCTTGGCTGCACAGATCTTGAGCAAACCCCAAGATATTTAGCAATTATTGCTATTAATACCCATAATAGTTTATCAGCTATTTAATGTGGTTTGCTTTTAGAACACTTAAGTCTTCTGCAAACCTAGTATCCTGCAGTACAGCTTTTCTGGGAGCGCAGCTGGCTGCACAATGCCAGAACGCCTGGGACAAGAAGGGACACGTCTGATCGCAGGCAGACAATGGGAAGAGTGTCGCAGGGGCCGAGACTTAAGCTTTGCCTTCCCACCTTGAAGAAAAGCTGCAGAGGAGGATAAACATAGTTAAGCAGAAGATAAAAACCACCAAAAGAAAACAGGAGAGCCCTGTTTGATCTGCAGCAAGGTTCTGTCCATCAGCCCGTGCCAGATTACAGGCTGCCTTTGCAACTGATACTCAGGACCTTGTCTTCTGCTGATGGAGGAGATGAAGCTTCTGGCTGTTACTGAGCTACTTCTCAGGGGCTGGAAGGGAGAGATGGGTCACCTTGAGCTCTTTACCAACATTGAGGAATCCTTGCAGCTGTGAGTTTTTGGCGGGTTTTCTTCATTTTTACGGCCAAGGACAGAAGGATGAACTGCTGCAGTGCCCAGCATCCTGAGCAACACCAGAACCTGCTGCTCATGCCAGCAGCAAAAACTTATTTTAAAGTTGTTTTGGTTTTGTTGTTGTTGTTTGTTGTTTTTTTTTAAAGGTAACACAGGGATAAAGCTTCATTAAGCCCAAAACCGTGACTGTAAGATGTTTCAAGGAGAGAGCAGGCGAGACCGAGACCCTCTCTCCTACCCCAAGGGCTCACAACTGCAGGATATTTCTTACAGAGAAACTCTCAAATGACTCCAGCAAGTGGCCCTTGCTCCAAGCTGGAAGGAATCATACACCAAAAGTAGGGTCACTTAAATCGAGCTTTGAGCTAAGCCAGCTGTGCCAGTGATAAACACTCTGCTCCAGAACAGCACTGGTGACATGTTGGCTGTGTGCATGCACCAAATCAATCCCCCTTCATGCTGTTAACAGCAAGCAGCAAAGCTTGCTAATGCAGAGATGGCCACAGTTACGTAAAATCACTTGGGCTTCTTAAGAAGATAAAGCAAATGAAGTTATTAATACTTCAGAAGAAATCACACAGAGTTAAGAAGGATTATTTATTGTCCAGAAGGTGGACACAATAGACAACTTCCATCTCCACAGAGCCAAACACTTGTACTATGGCACCTTGAGAAGCTGTTCAGCCCTACAGGGGATGCACAAGGAGCTGGATCTTACTTTGGTGGTTCCTCAAAAGGAGAAAAGGTCATTCCTCAACTTTACAGCTGCAATCAAAGTTTTTTCTCCACTACCCACCTGCAGTTCCTACAAAAAAAATCAGATTTCCAGAGGACTTTCTACACGGGTTGCTGCTTGCTTTTGATACAGCCCAGAACTGGAGGAGTGGTAGGGGTTTGGTCTCCCAGCCCAAAGTAACCCAACCCTCGCTCTGAGTCACCATACACACACGTCAAGGAAGTGATACTGAGCAGAGCACCGTACTGACCTCGACTGCCAAGTTTCCTCGTTACAGGAGGCATCATCGTCTGGAGATAAGCACGCAATACACCCTGTTTACACCAACCCCCCCCTTATTTTACATGGCTTAATTTCTGCAAGTCATTAGCATTTAAGAAGCTGTACTTTGTTAACTAAAGGTTTAAAGCACCAGATGATCCCCAGGCAGAGCCAGCGTAACCACAATGCTCATGTTACCTGGGGGGTCTGAAACCTGCTGCCCAAACAGCACACTTAGGCTTGCTATCACCTGGAGAGAGCCTGGGAAGCAGAATGAAGATGTGTAGGTAGATGAGAAGAGACATCCTGCCAAGGTAGAGAAAATTTGCATGTGAATTTTAAGCAAAAACTAAAATATTTCTTAATTCAGTTGCTTATGTCAACCATTTTCATCTTAAAGGGAAATGATTCTAATTTTTCACTGTTCAGCAGTTTTAGACTGATGCTTCCTTAAGCTTCCTACATTTCTGCCTGGCCCCTCTTTCATTTGCTGCGGTGTTTTCCCCTCCCAAAACTTGCTTGCCTGTCTCTGGCAGGCCAAATGCTCTGAAGGACAGGTAACAACTCTCTCCTAAGCACAGCGCTGCCTCTCCAGCTCCTTACTCCCAGTACAGGACATGATTACAGTGTGATGAGGTAACCCAACTCCAAAGCTTTCATGCCTACCCATTTATTTCATGCTTACCTCAAATAGCCTAATAAAATTACAAAGCAGTTAATGAAGCAGAGCCACAAAAATAATCAGTCCCTACTCGAACAAGATAATATACACACGTATATATCACCACAGGAACAGCATAAGGAGCTGCAGGATTGCTGTCACCCAGCTTGAGTGGTCAAATTGTCCTCGGGGATTCTGTACAGCACGGGCAGGGCCAAGCTCCAGCACCCAGCAGGTGGGTGGCTGCACTGAGGGCACTTACAGCCTGATCTGCTCCATCCAGGACGCCCTGGGCCCACGGAGGGAGGGATTGCAGCCCTGATTTCTTGCCTTACCGTGCCTGGGGACACTGGTGGGGTGCCCTGCTGCCTGGGCCGCGCTGGGGTCACCTGCGGCTCCTGCCTGCCTGCTCCGGGGAGCAGCTGCTCCCGAGCTGGGCTAAGTGCTTGCTGCTGATAAGCGCCCTGCTCTCTAGAGGTTGTTGATCCCTATCTTCTACCAGGCTGTAAAATGGCTACAGTCGCTCCACCTCCCTCTCTGTTAAATTATTTATTTTTTTAAATTTTGGCTCATAAAAAAAAAAAAAAGAAACATTAAACACTGAATATAAAGTGAATGAATGAGCGAAGTGCCCGGAGAGAGCGAGCAGCGGTGCCACCGAGGGAAGGGCGGCGGGGCCCGCCCGGCGGCT
>VWZZ01001648.1:113567-128858 GCA_013399095.1 Psophia crepitans | reverse complement strand
GGCCGGCGCTGCCGAGGTAGGAGCCCCGGCCGCAGGGGCCTCCCGCGGCCTCCCCGCCCGGAGCCGGGGCTGCCCGGCTGGGGCCGGGTGCCCTCCGGGGTGCTTCTTCCCTTCCCACCTCCGGTGCCCACGGGGCATCTCCCTGCCCCGGGGAGTCCCACGCGTGTCGGGGCGCGTCGGGACGCGGCTGGAGGGGAAAGGTCGTGTCTCCTGGGACACCCCGGCCCCAATTTTCCCTTCCAGCTCCAGCAGGGAGTACGAGCGGCCGGCATCTCGGAGGCTCGGGAGGTGGGAAGTGGGAGTCCTGGTTTGTGCTGGGAACAGCCCGAGGCAGAGGAAGGTTTGGGAGATGTGGCGTGGAAAGAGGGAATTGTAGCGTACCGGTGGCTGTTCGCTTCCCGAGTTATTTTTGGAAATCGCTTTGCTGCGAGGGATTATTTTTTTTTAAACAGTCTGGGGGAAGGTGTATTTACGCTGTGCGCCTCCACGCGCTGGTGCCTTCCCTTGGCTGAGGAAGGCTGTAAGATCAGTGTTTTGGCAAACGCTGATCCAGCCGGTTAGTTGTTCTTCTCCATTCCTGGTGGCAGCACCATAAAAACACGTACGTAATCCGCATCTTTTTGTCTTGCCCTGCGAGATGCGGCTGCTGGCTGTCTGGGGACGTTTTTTTTCCTCGCTGAGGGTTGGGGGCCTGGCGTGTTGGTTTGGCGCTTTGTGTAACGCAGGGTGACAGCCGTGACACAAGCGCACCAACGCTTCTGAACGCCGCCTCAGTCTTGGTTATGTTTGGGTGGTTTTTTTCCCCCCTTTCCAGGAAAATCGTATTGCATAGGCTGGAAGATAAACCCGGCGCCTTCCCAGGCGCTCCTGCCGCCGCGGGGTGGGGACGGGGAAGCAGAGGCGGAGGCAGAAGCAGGGTGCTGGTGTACGCAGGTCTGTTAGCGGGACGGGGGAGCCTTGGCCTGGCACCCTGAGCTGCCTGGTGCTGTAGAAGATTGGGTGTTGCTGGGTGTAGAGCGGCCATGGCTTCTGCCCCGTGACTCAGAGGATTGCTCTTGTTTACAGTCATCGCTTTGCTTCTGCCTGCGTTACAGTAGGCAGTCGCCTGCTGCTTCTGCGCCCGACTCCAACCCAGCACGTGGAAATCGATGTCAGGAAGGTCGGTGGTTTCCAAACCTCCTGGTCTAAGGGGGCCCCGATTCAGCCGTTGACACGCAGTGACGGGCCGTGCTTACCTCTGGCTGAACTGAAATCCCTTCGTTGTTCCATGGATCGCTTGCGGGCTGCTTGCGTCGGCATCTTCAGCGAGCAGCGATGCGTTGGTAGTGCCAGGGGAGCTGCCAAAAGGGATACGGCTCTTGCTCCTTGTTCTCAACACCTCGCAGCCTGGCTCAGTGCGGCGGCTCCTGCGTGGCTCTTGTTGTGCTCACGTGGGGAGGAAAAAAAATACGTTAATGTTGAAGAAATTTGAAGGCGCTCAGGTTTTCGCGTCTTTAAAAACATTAGATCTGAATTAAATGTTTTATATTGCGAAATGTTGAAGTGAAACTAGTTAACATGAGGCAAAAACATACTGAACCAAGTACAAGTGGGAATGATGCCATGTAGGGTCGACTGGTTTTGTAGCGCTCTGCAGAGATGGGACTGAATAAATACTGGTTGTGGGGCTCCGGGTGCTTGTCCGATATGTTGTGGGGCAGTTTACGAAGTTTCCAGTAAGTTTGCTTAATGTGGCCTTACTCATTTGCGAGGCACTCCCATAATTATGGCTGCAATTAAAAGCAATAACATCCATTTGCAGAAGGTCCCGGTCCTTTTAAATTGGTGCATCATCTAATGAGAGCATTTGTGTAGGGATAGTTATGTAGGACCAGGGCCCAAAGCTGAGAGCGTTTCCGAGAGGATTTTGTCTCAGAATGTGTTTGAGGTCATTTGAAGGAAGGGTCTGGCTGCACATTTTGTTACGAAAAAGTACTAAATTATAAACATAACCCTTACCAGTAGTAGGATGTTGTCAGATTACGTGCTTTTAGCACTTCATTTTTTCTTATGTATCATCCGTCTAGTTTAAAAAAAAAAAATAATCTTGGTTACACCAGTATTTTTCTCAATTTGATTGCATCAGTGTTCCTTCTGCTCTTATGAGTAAGAGATTTGGTAAATCCAACTTGTGGATGATATCTAATTGCTGATGAAGCACTACGGATGTGTACTAAATTGCTCACTGAAGTTGCATGGTTTCCTTGGGGCACGTAATGTCCACAGGTTTTTCTTTCAGGTGAACATAAATATTTGACTTTAAATGCTGGAAAACATTATATGTTTGGGGAGCATTTCCGTTTTCTTCCGAAGGAGATGACCTGGTGGAGTAATCTCACCTTCTTGCTCTGTATGGTTGTTTTGGTTTGGTTTTTTTTTTCAGTTGTGTGGGTTTTTTCTTTATTTAATTTACCGAATCTAGTGTAAGCTTGTGTCTCCACACCCTGGCTGGCGCAGGTCCTTGGGAAGGGTCACAAAGCAAATGTAGTAGGAAAGGTAAAAATTCTCAAAATACAACTGAGGAAGCACCAACCATGGGTCTGAGAAGTGCTGGGTTCCTTGAGTATATGCTCTGTTTTTCCCCAGAAGCTTTTTCTCCCGTTTTAAGTCAAATAATTAGTCTGTTAACCTTTTGTCACAGACATAGCACTTGACTTGCGGTCTCGGAGAGTGTAAGAGGTTCAGTAATTACATTGTATGAGGGAGTAAAAAAGAATAATGAACTCCAAACTCACTAGTCTGTCTAGCCAGGCTCTCCAATGGCTAAAATTAAGTCATTTAAGTTGATTTCTGGTTTTACTCTATCAAGCACCCAAAGTGAGGATATGGCAGAGTGTCCCATGCTGCTTCACACAGGTTGTTATTTTCAGAGGTGGTGGGGTTATTTCAGTCATGATTTGGTCGTGCAGGAGGGGTATTTCAGGGGAAGCGCTGGCCTGGCTGACTCCAACGCGATACCACGCGGGGCCAGATTGGGTAATGACCACGCTTGTTCTTGGGTGCCTTCCAAAGCCTGGCCCTAAATATTGTAATCGCACGTTAATTATGAATGCTAATCTCCAGAGGTACCTAACCTCTTGCCAGGTGAAGCGCTGACTCTGTGGCTGTCGGGCGGCGCTGTGCGCAGTGCGGCTGTTTTACGTAAAATCGCTGTAGCGCGGTGGGGCCGTGAACTTGTGTCTGTGCAAAGAGGAGCGATATTTGTGGTCTTGCATGAAATGTGTTTAATTTTCCCCGTGCGGCGCAGTTGTGCGTGCCTATGAGGTTGTGCTGTGATTGTGTTAAACAAACTCATCCCTCGCTTGCGGAGCTGGTGAATCGGGGGCTCTTCTGGGTGTTGGAGTCTGTAACGTTTAAGGACCCGAAGCAACACACGGGAATTAATCCTGAAGTCTTTAAGCGCGTAGCTGCCAGGGTAGGTCCTGAATGCAAACACTGAGTCTCCTAATTGCAACTGACTTTTATCCATGTGGTGGATAAAGGGGATGTTTTGTCATGTTTTATTAATAAAATGGGATAGATTTGTCATGAGTGCCCTTGTGGAAATAATGTGCCTGTTCCAGCTCTAAATTTGTATATGTCGGTGTAATTTCGGCACAGCTGGTTACTGAGTATCTGAAGTGACTGTGTGGCATTAGTTTCCAGATGATTCAGTACATTACTATCTTGTTTACCAGCCATGCACAAGCAGAAAAAGGTAGCAAAGGGTAAATCAGAATGGGGTTTAAGTTCTTATCTCCCTTTTTCACTGTAACGTTGACTGAATAATTCTGTTTTTTTTTCCAAATACAATTTTTTTTTCCCCTCTTTCTGCATAGTGTCAAGTCTTTGTGTCATGGGCTAGGGGCTGGCTTCACGTGTGTTGTGCCCTGGCACCGGGAATCTCCGGGCTGCTGGGAGAGCTGCGCGGTCCAGGCTCCCGGGCGGCTGTTCTCCTCTCAACTAAACTTCCAACATGCCCCTGCCAGCCACAGATCTGCTGTGGGGTTGGTAGGGATACCTCAAAGTGGCTTAGACGCGCTATTTCTGCCTCGCTCGGAAAAGCCACTTGCGGTGTTGCATCTTTCGAAACGGCTTCGCACGTGGCTGGTTTCTCCGTCCGCAGACAGCGGTGTGTTTTGGTAGCTGTGTTAGCCAAACCGCAGAGGTTTGGTTTGATTCTGCGTGTGTTGTTGGTGCGTAAATGGGAAGGTTTCCCTAAGCAGTAAGAAATCCTCGTGACTGGATTATATACATTTTGCCAGTGGGTAGCCTAAATCAAATGATGCAAGGGACAAAATATCTGTGGTGATTTATTTATAGTTAAAAGCTCCCATATGATACTACGTGCCCCTTTTGGCATGAACTAGTCAACAAACACGAGTTGTTTTAACGCATCTGAAACTGCTTCTGATCAATTATCGCTGCCACAGTGGTATTTGGATTTAAGGCTGGCTGCTTCTTCCTTTTAAGTTTTCTTTTATGATCATATATCCCTGGGAGTCTAATTGATGTTGTCAGTTAATAAACAGGCAACAGTTGTTGTTCAGGGGAATATGGATATTCTTAAGCGTGGAGCTCTGCCACATTTACCTTCTGCATTAAGGGGTGGGGGGGAGAAACAGAAGAGCTTTGTAGTTTTTCTACTACCAATGTGAAACTGGTTTCCCCAAAACAATGGGGAGATTTCTGGGGTTCATGACCTCTTGCAATTAAAAAATTTCAGATGGCTGGTGAGAGACAGGCTGATGGAGGGGGCGGGGGGGGGGAAGCAGCCGGGCAGCCTTTGCCATGGAGGGAACAAGACCTCCTGTTACAGCTGAAGTCATTACTCATTTTGGGTAGGAGATCAATCTAGCTGCTCTTTTTTTTTTTTCTGAGAAATGCTTTGTTTGGGGATTAGAACACAGGAGCTTAAAATCCAGGCAGTTCTGGAAGAGATGTCTCCATGGATTTATGTCTTGGGATTGCAGTTGCTTTTTTCTTCCCAAGGTTGGGTCAGTTCCAAGGACTTGGACTCATCTGGTGTCAGTCTCGTGTCTCATGGGTCAGGTCAAAGGCCTTTGTGGAGTGGGAGCACCGGCAGGACGGCTCTTCTCTCTTGGTAGCTGGTTTGCACTAAAATGTAGGAGACTAATGTTTTTGAGACATTGTCCTGTGTCAAATAAGGTTCACGTCAGTCAATGGCTTCATAGGTCCTTGGTGGTGCGGGGGAGACCCGAGGAGGACACAGACCAGCCCACCCTGCTGGAGCCAGCAAGCCTGGGCAGCTGCTGTTTTGCTGGAGGTGGCGAGTGTAGGAGGGCTGGTGTGCTTATTTGCTTTTGGTTCTTTTTGTTTGTTTGTTTTCCCTTTTTATCCCTTATACATTTTGTTTTCAACTTATATTTAAGTGTTTGAGTGTGCATTTACACTCTGGTGCCAAAGGCTCTCGTGCTGTGTGTGATGGAGTATGGCCTTTTGTACACCTGAATGGTTTTTAATAATTTATTTTCTCTAGGGAGACTTATGCTGAAACAAAGTCATTTTAGGGAATATAAAGAGAATACATGGGTTTTGTTTTTTAAAAAAATAGAGAAGGTTTCTTTGCTAGTATCATGGTGGCGACTCTCACTTGGTAAATGTTTCCCCTTGCAAGAGTTTGGTTTGGGGTTTTTTTTGTAGCATTTGTGTTGTTTAGCCTGTCTGTGCTCCATAAATTAGATTATTTTGGCTGATGTAATTTTATTATCCTTATGAAGCTTCCTCATCTACATATTGATCCTGTTAGTCCCAGGAAGCTGATAAGCCATCTAGCTGTACTTGCAGAATACAGAGCAAATGAGAACTCTGCCCTGGAGGCTATGAAGGCTGAGATTCACCAGCGATTTGGGTCTCCGTATGTCTGGCCTGTATTCCCCCCTCCACTTCAGTGCTAGGTTTAAGACTGCATGACAGCATTGTCAGACAAGATTAATTTTGCTTTTATTATAATTTCTGTCATGAACAGCTTCTGAGAAGCTTTGTTCTAGTTTCCTTGTATTTTTATTTGGATGAATACACTCCTTTCTCATAAAGCTTAAGAATATTTCCAAAGGTGGCTGGTGTCACACATGCTGTGTGATTTTTTTTTTTTAATTATTTTTTTTTTAAATTATTTTTTTTTTTTAATTATTTTTCCCCCTCCTTGTGTCAGTGTCGGTTTTCCAGCTGGCTTTCCAGAGGGATTATTCTTTACTTTCAAAAAACCTGCTTTTTTGTCTCCGTTACCTGCGGGACACGCATGAAACTCAGTGTAACTGTAGGTGCTGTAGAGGACTTCGGGCCCAGTCGCTGCCCCATTAACTCGTTTGCTCTTGCTTCCGTTGCCATTGGCTTTCTCTTAATGACCTGCTTATCCCACACGGTGATTTATGCTGGAGTGCTACACTCTTTTGGACCTTTAACTCTCACCCCCTCGTTCTTCTGTTTGTTCTAGCTGTCAGCCAAGTCTTAGGCCCTCTTACAGCGTGGGGTTTATAACCCCCACCGCAGCCTCTCCTGGCACTTTTGGGTGCTTCTGTTGATTTACGTGTTATTTATGTTGCTGAAATGTTTGAAGACCCTTGTTTCGTTCTTGTTCTCTGTGACCTCTCTGCACAGTCACTGCTTCTCCTAACACCTCGTTTTTAGTTCCATGATATTCTTTCCCCCTCTCCATCCCACGTTTCCTCCTCCTCCCACAATTTGACCTTGCCTTGCTCATGTCTCCCTGCGCCCTATGTCGGGCGTTCGCATGGCTTCAGCTCCTGTTACGTGCTGATGACTCACAGGCGTGCTCGACACCCCTGACGGTTTGTCACCCAGTCCAGCGGCTGTCTTTCTCCTCCCCTTTTTCTCTTTGATTTCTCCGTCAGGAGTCACTCAGTATTTCAAGCCCCAGACCCCGGATGGTGGTTCTCATGTTCTCTTTACATTTTTGTCTTTTAAAACGCTGCCACCTGATAGGTAGTTTCATCCCAAACCCTTTGTGATTTTTTTGAGTTAATTTGTTTTACTTCGTGCATTTGGATCATGTGCAGATTCAGTGGGCTCTTTGGTGTCGATATATTTCTCCTTTTCCAGTTCATCAGACAGCTGTCCTAGTGCCTGTAATAAGGTTTTAAAGATGTTTAAAGTGACTGTCCTGAGAAATTCTGCTGCTGAAGTTGGTTGATAGTGCTTGGTTTTAAACATAGCGTTAAGTATTTTAGTTCCACTGAGAAGGCAGCTGCCCTTGTTTTGCCTTTTTTTTTTTTTATATTTAGCAGCCCAGATCTAGCTGTTGTAAACAAGCAGGATTCATGGC
Organism: Psophia crepitans; assembly: GCA_013399095.1. Classification (NCBI taxonomy): domain Eukaryota; kingdom Metazoa; phylum Chordata; class Aves; order Gruiformes; family Psophiidae; genus Psophia; species Psophia crepitans. Next base: position 121,534 of record VWZZ01001648.1, on the reverse strand, counting down.
ATCCTAGCTGAATGAAAGGACAAAGGATACGTGTACATCATAAATGTTCAAATATCTAATATAAAACTAGCTGTAAGTGAGCATAATTCATAAGCCTTTCAGCCTAGAGAAGGGTTGTCTGTTTTATATAAAATTGCTAATCATTTCCTTGTGCTCCTTTTAACTATACTCGTAACAGCAAACCCAAACTTGGAACTGGGAAGGTTTTTCTGACGTGCTTGTGTGACTGGAAAGGAATAGAGAGCTTTAACGTGGTAGAAACCCTTTCAGACTGCTTAGTAGAGATCCCTTTTATGCAGGTTGAAGGGGCACAAACATCTGAGTGGATGCGAGTATGTCTCACTTTTCCTCAGCTTTCAAATATTACGAATTTATCAAGCCTCGGTTTCCCCGGGTTGTATCAGAGATTGCAGGTCGCTGATCCAGCAGTGGGTAAGTGGACTTGCCGCTCTATCTCCTTCCAAGGAAGAGGAGAGCGTATCAGGGTACGCCCACCGGCCGTCCAGAGGTTGTGCAAAGCTGTACGTGCTGTTGCTGTAGTAACTAAATCAGATACTACCAGAGCAATGTGTAGGGACGACGGTCCTCGCTAGACTTGCCATCTTGGAAACTCAGTATCAGTTACCCTCTAGACCCGTGAATATAAATAGGCAATTTGTGCAAATGCCATTTATTTTAATGTCGTCTTTCTGCACTCGGGAGCATGCGCGTCCCCCCTCATCTAAGTAGGCTGGAATCCCTGGTATACAGTAAGCTACAAAGGGTTTTTTTAACGCTGGGTTGCGCTCAGAAAACATGCATAATGGATGCCATCTTTCCTTTATGTTGCATCATAACAGGAAGACTTAAAATGTTGCTTAACGTTGTGACGATGGAAATAGTTTTAAGCAATATCTGGAAGCCGCACTTGAGGATCTGGCCTATTTTTCAAGGAAATAATTTCAGTGTTCTCATAGAGGTGAAGGTGGGAGGTGGCTGCTTGGACCAGAGCTACAATGAATTTGTGATTTATCCTTCAGGTATAAAGAATACAGTCAATGCAGACCAACCTAAATCATGTTAGAATTAACACAGAAAACTTCCATGCGTGAGAACAATGGCATCTCATTGACTGGGTTTATCTCCAGACATTTGCTTTCTGCCATGTTTAAAATAGAATGATGATTTCTTATGAAATGTGATAAACATCTAAACAAACATGTTTATATATTTAGCAGTAATAAAAACACTCCGAATGGCCGTGCTTTCGAGAATGGTTCACATAAAGATAATGAAAGAACACAGTGACAATGTAGCAAGGTGCATTTTTTTATTTTTATTTTTTTAGTTAATAATGTTGTGTTTGTGAATCTCAGTGTATGCTCTAGGATTCTCATGCAATCCATGCATTGGTGAGATGACGTTCTGCTGATACCCTGTATCTCCTCAAGTAATCTTAGATTGTCTGATAGGTTTTATACACATAGAACGCGTGGGTTCTGTAGAAAGCTCTCCAAGACTTTATTGGTACAATTCTTACAACAAAACCCCTTGTATCGTTGGTGTTTGTTTCCTGATCGTTAGGTCGTCATGGTTTTGAAAACACATAACCGTGCTGGAATCAAGCCACACATAAACACTGCTCTACGGGATACATCATTGTTTCACATGCAGGGTGAATAACTATAATGATGTTTCAGTAGGTGATGAAAAAAATATAATGAATGCAAATTAGCGTGGGAATTAGTCCTCTCTCAAGCCAAAGAAATGTGGTGTGAGGCTCCTCAGTGTCCGAACCCTGTCAGATCTTCCCCTGTGTCAGATGTGTTGATGGTTGTTCGAATAGATAGGAACTTGTTTTCTCACCTATTTACTTTATACCAACATCTCCTGTTTGGATGAGTTATTTTCCTTATCTATATTATTTTGTTTCAGCTGAAGGAGTCTCTCTAGTATCTGTATTTATACAGCTTGGTCTGTGGGGGATGTTGGATGTTGTTTAAATCTATTCCCCAATTAGCACTGAAGAGATCTCCTGTTCTCAGTAGTAGCTCATTCTCATATAAAGCATGATTACGTTGGTGGGGTTGGTGGTTTTTTTTTTTCAATCTCTTTGGTAGATTGATCTGTTGCCAGTAAGTGGTAGTAAAATGAACTCCTGTAAAATAACTTCTAAAGGTGCGTGTTGCTGAGAGCAGATTCTTTTTAGTTCTGAATCCTTAAAGGCTTTGCTTGTCTTTGAGGTAGCAGTCTGCTTCAAGACAACTGGAACTTTTTCCCGTTAGGCAGTGATAGGAAATAGGATAATGGAGTGGATGGTGCCAGTAATGAACTTTACCTGTTGCTCAGAAGAAATGGAGTAAGTGCTAGGGGCCATGTATCGCAAGGTCGGGTCCTCGTGATTTCAGTTGGTTGGGAATCAAGTCCTAAATGGAGGCAGGTGTGAAGATGGTATGGGGAACCTGCTGAACTTGTGATGTGGGATGCCTGAAATTTTTGGGGACTTAGTGGGCTCTTTGTCATTTTTTTGTTGGGTTGACTTCTGGCGTATTAGACTGAGTGGGGAAACAAAAAGGATGGTACTTTTGGTTGAGGAGAAAACCATAGGCAGTCTTGAGACCAGAGATCATCAGTTAAGAAGCTGATGTAACAAGAAGTCCTGAGAAACTGAACTGAGAAGGTATGAATCAATGTATGTCATTTTGCTAATATAATATTACATCTCTCTTGCCCAATTGCCTATTGTGCTCGCTAAGCTCTTCATGGGAAGGAACATATCCTATTCTCTGTGGGAAGCTGTGTGAGAAGTCTTTTAACTCATGAGGGATCACTTCTGCAGGATGGCTGTTCCCAAGGCATCGTCTTTGTCATCACCCAGGAGCTCAGGAACATCCTGGGAGGAAGAGATCTACCTATTTAGTTGCTTTAACCTTTATCTCTAGGTTTCCTTGGCAATTGAAGAACAAAGTTGAGTTAGTACATACCTAGCAGGCAAACATTGTCTTTTAGACACTTTAAGGACTCCTCTTCCACAGTGAGGAAAAACCTGCCAGACTTGATCTGTCCTTCAGGAATATGGGAATTTCCCAGGGGAGGGAGCAGTCTGTCCCCTCCTGAGGTGCTAATGTAATAAGGGATGTGATCGAACAGGCCAAGTGTCCCATCTGCTCTATGGCAGTTTTGGTTGTTACAGTGGAAACTCAGTGCAGTTTCAAGTTTGTCTGCTGTCATTCCCCAGAAGCTGCAGCTTTTCACCATGGAAGAGCACCGTAACAAATGCTTGGTCAAAACAAAAACCAGCACTTCAGCCTATAAGGTGTCTGTGGAAGAACTTCTCCCGTTCCACCTGAAATCCAGTTTTGAAATGTTGGAGTGTTGTTACTTGTGAACAAAAAGGGTGAAGCATAGTTACGTGGTTGGTCACCATCTCTCCTAATTGGCTCGCAGTGTTGTAACTGCCCTGTATATTAGATAGCTGTTGCTGGCTGTCCTTGGGTGATGCTTCCAGCTGCGTAGATTTTGGCCAATGAAGGACTGCCACGAGCCCGCTGAAGGTATATTTCACATATTATTATTATTTTAATTAAAAGAGAAAATAAATTATGAATTCAATGGGAGTTATCCTGTATACTTTATACAAATACTGTGATGCAGCATAGCGGGCTGCTAGTTAGCTGGTCAGATCTTTGCAAATCCTGCGTTCCTCTGTGCCTCCTTAAAGTACCGAAAGTAAGCGGGGGGTGTGCTGTGCGGGTGAAGTCTTTTTGAGCAGCTGTAAGCTGGGCAGGGGGGCAGGAAACACACAACCCTCCTCTTAAAGGGGGAATTGGGGCTTGGATCTCCCCTCTGTTCGCCATTGCGCTACATAGGAAATGCAGATAAATATTTTAAGATGGGATCATTTAAACTAATTCCTGCTTTTTGTTTCTAGCTAAAACAGTAACCCGCCAGTTGCAATAGAGACCTCCTGGATTTAGGGTTTTGCCAGCTATTTGTTGCCAGTTGTGTGTGTAGGGGTCAGATACTATTGGTTTTCTCAAAGCGACAGGTAAATAGCTGATAATGCAGGGATAAACATTGTGGAGAGAATTGTGTAAGAGAAATGGAAGTATTAGGTTAATGATGGAATATAATTTGTTGGTGTTTAATATCTGGAAAGCAGCGGGGATGTTTAGTTCTGAGTGTGGGCTTCCCCCCACCCCCATCCTGCAGTAATTTGTTTTTTCGTTTGGTTGAGAAAATAATGCGGGATAAACTTTTCTTCCCTGTAGCTTTCTGTAACCTTGTGTGCTTAAAAGCCAAGAGTTGGGCGATTTTAATCCTAGCCTTCTGTGAAGCTTTGGTATCTCCTGGCGTAGTGCTTACAGCACGACTGAGCTGTATGTTTCTGAAAAAAAAAATAGTAATTTTTCCAGGGGACTAGTCAGGGTACGGGCCATCTGCTGCAGCTGCTTAAACGAACGGGCATCTCGCAGCGCCTGAAGCATCTGTTGCCCCGGCACGGCGGGGCCCTGCGGACACCGGCTCCGGTGCTGGCCGGGAGCGGCGCGTTCTACCGCGGGCGNGGGAGCCGGCCCGGGTGCCCGGAGCTCCGGGTGCTGCTGCGCAGCCAGAGCTGGGGGGGGGAGCTTTCGCCGAGCGGAGGGGGGCTGTCAGCGGTACCCCGGTGAAGTGCGCAGCGAAGGAGAACAACTGCCGCAGCGCTCAGTTTCTGTAGGGATCGCCAGTTTATGCTGCATTTTGTAAATCCCAGACTGGTTTGGGTGAGAAGGGAGCTCCCAGCCCATCTAGATCCCACCCCCTGCCATGGGCAGGGACACCCCCCACCAGCCCAGGGTGCCCAAAGCCCCATCCAGCCTGGCCTTGGGCACTGCCAGGGAGCCAGGGGCAGCCATAGCTTCTTGGGGCACCCTGTGCCAGGGCCTCAGCACCCTCCCAGGGAAGGATTTCTGCCTAATAGCTAATCTAAATCTGTCCTTCAGCTTAAGGCCATTCTCCTGTCTACCCTTGTAAATAACAGCCCTTCTTCAGCTTTCCTGTAGGCCCCTGGGAGGCTGCTCTAAGGTGTCCCCAGAGCCTTCTCTTCTCCAGCTGAAATAAACACCAAGATATCATCACACGTGCTTCATCTCTGGGCCTGGCACACTGTGGGGCTGGAGGGGCTCCTCTGCAGCCGCCACCACGCATTGTGACCTCCAGCTGTCTGCGTACCCTTCAGTCACTGCACAGACACCTCTCAAACCTTGTGTGCTGCAGAAGGGTTTGTGAGCTGTACCTGCTCAGTGCGGTGAGGGTGTGGGCACCTGGAGGACTGGAAAGTCTTCTTTGCATATTCCAAGGAGTGAGCTGTTGCTGCGGAGCGATGGTGGGAAGAGGAGGCAGAGGTGTTGGGTGGTTTATGGTTGTTTTATAGGCTGTCAGACTATAAAGCAGTATCTTTACTAGGGAAATGAGATACTTGAAAGTGACTGGCAGATATTGTGGAACTTGTGTTGTACGGTTACCATACGATATAGCTTATTTACAGAGACAAAGTAGGGTTTCTGTATGATCAAGCAGAAACCTTGGTTCAACCTCCTCTTTTATATCTCCCTGTCTCAGAAGTAATTACCACTTTCTGTATGCATTAAACCATAAGAGTTTCCTGGCTTATAAATCAGTCATTTGAAGAGAGTAAGTGTAACTAACTCACTTGGCTCAGGCACGTTCTGTTTCTGTGCAGCAGTGCGTTTGCCAAGACTGCCTTTCCCCTCGATGTTTTACCTCTGTAAGAGGTGCTTTTCCCAGTAAACTTTCAGCTCGGCGTGGCCCTAAGAGCAGCAGCTTTGTGTAAAAGCCTTCCAAGGAGTAAAGGCTTATCTGTGGTTTCTCTGTAGCAAACAAAGCCAAGTGCCCAACACTTCACCTGCAGGAGCCAGCCCTGCTTCTTTCTCAAGCCTTTGTATTAGGGTAGACGTTGATGACAATGTGATTGTGCAGCAGGTGATCTCTATCATTTATTGGGAATCTAATAAGCGATGTTTATTTGTTGCTTTTCTAAGAATTGAATATAGTGCCTTTGAAAACCATGTTCTGAAATGAGACCTCAGGAGTGACACAGTATTTCTGTATCCTGTGTCCTCAAATAGCCCACTACTGCATGGAGGTTATAAAAAACCAAACCAACCCTTAAAGAAGTTTGATCAACAACATAACACCGCAAGTTTGTAATCAGTCAAGCTGAAATCTTTTCCTCACACAAATAAAGGCTAGCGGGTGTCCATGCACACCTCTAATGTCATTACCAACACCTGGACAAACCCTTATTTATGTGTTTGGGGGTTTTTTAACTTGTATTTAAGAAGCGAGCTTCTCGTGCTTGGGGGACAAAGCTTAGGAACGTGATAATTCACCCTGCAGGCCTCTGAAAAATGCTATTCTGTATGAACAGCATCTGGGCAGCGTTTTCAGCTGCGAGGCAGGTGCATGAGTGGAGTTTCAGTTCTTGTGCACTGTGCAGATTTGCAGAAAGAAGGTACAAACTTTGTTTCTAGAGATTAGAAGGATTTCTACTTAATGTATGTAAAACAAGCCTGAGAAGTGTATTTTTCTAAGCTGGCGTTCCTGTTAATCTCTTATTTCTGTTAATATTACATCTACTGTGGACTTGCCTGGCCTTAGTGGAGCACTGAGAAGACTGCAGCATCCCGGTGGCAGCGTGCCTGGCTACGGTCAGAGCGCGAGGCGGGCACGTCCCGATGCTGGACTCTGAAGCCAGTCACCCGTTTGTTGCAATGGTTTGCGTGCGCACAGGAGACAGGCTTCCGGGAATAACCTGGAACGCAGATTAAACTGTTCCTGCTGCTCACAACTCTCTTGGCAACTGTTGGAAGTAAATGCATCCTTAATAGGAGAAACCAAGAAGCTTTTAAGTGTTCAAAAACTCCCTCTCTGTGCTCCTAGTTTTCTGACCCTTGTAACTCCTATAAACACTCTGCCCCTCCCTGCCTCGGCTACCAACTTGAAACAAAACAAGGAAAAAAAATGCTAGCATGAAAATACAGTGCAGGTGCCTATGGTTCAAAATTGGTATCAGACTTGAAGAGAAGGAAATCAGCTTTGAAAAGAGGGAAGGACAGGTCAAGCAAACGTATTTTAGCAAAAACAGTGATAACTTTTGGGGGGGTGTGTGTCTCACCATATGTCTCTGAGAATTGATTTTCTGTTGTTTAAAAAGCTACCTTTCAGCTTGTAATGGAATAGTAAAGCTAGAAATGATCCTTAGATGCTCAATCTGACTAGGATAAAACAGATACATTTACTCACCCTCCTTTCTGTTTAGGCCAGTGTCATGATGTCTGAGTGTCAGAGACTGGGTAATAATGAAAATGCCTTTTGTACTTCATTACCTTATCTTCAGTGTGTTGCATTTATTTTCTGCAAAACAGGTGTATGTAGTAGTGAAATATTCTGCTTTTTTAGGACTTTGCTCAGCTGAGTTAATGGACTTAGTTGTGGGGTTTCTCTCAGCTGTAAAGCTGATGTGGAAATGTGACAGCTGGACGGTGTCTTCAGCCACACCGCTGCGCTTACTGCAGCACAGGATCTTTCCCGTGTAACTTGTGAGTAGGGGTTTTGGGGCTGGTTTGGTTTTTTTTTTGGTAGCTAAACAAGATGTTAGAAGCCTATTGCGTGTTTTTGGTTTTCTGCATCGGTATTAGTATAGCCTTCAGGTCCAAGTAGAGCTTAACTGGAAAAGATCTCATTCAATACATGACTCCTTAACACCGCATGCTCCCTGAACATGCTATTTTTAGGGCTTTAAATAAAAAACCCAAAAGGCCCTTCTGAGGCAGCGTGGCGTTCCCTGCAGCTGCAGAGAACGAGCTCACCTGCTGGTCAGTGCCCCCCACCCCGCCGGCCTGTGGCCTGCGGGACGGCCCAGCTTCCCGACCCCAGCGTCGTCCTCCCGGGGCCGGTGCCTGCCCTGCTCGGGTTGGTGCGAAGAC
>VWZZ01001648.1:10153-112476 GCA_013399095.1 Psophia crepitans | reverse complement strand
TTTTCCCTCTTTTTCTTCCCCTACTTAAATATCGGAGGTTCAGTACACGACAGTTTTGCAGACAAAAGGGGCTTTGTCGTGTGGAATTGTTTTTATTTGTCATGCAAAGAGGCTGCGCTGACAGGGTGAGCTGCGGGCCCTGCCGGGGTGGCAGGCGGCCAGGGGCTGCCGCCTCGGCGCTGGGCTTGCTTTGGTCCAGCCCGTGCTGAAAAAGAAGCCCAGACTTTCTTCATTTCTGCCAGGCAAGCAGACACGTGTTTCTGTGGGAAATGAACTGCTCCAGTGTCTGAAAAATAGGTGTTAAGGAGGAGGATGCTGAAGTGGAAGAGGGTCGGAAAGTGTGTATAATTGCTTTTGGAAACACGCTAAGGAGACTGCTTCATTTTGGCCTTCATGGGGCATCTCCTTTCCAAACAAAGTAACGTTTGTTATAGCTTTGACACAGACACTGACCAAAAACCCCACAAGAACAAAATTGCACATTGGTCACAAGTAATGCGGTGAGCATAGGGAAGCTTGGCAGAATTATTTAGCTTCTCTTGACTATAACTTGAAAAAACCCAACTTACTTGTTTTCTTTTACAGGATTCTGTAATTTCTGGTGCCCAAGACCCCTTATAATTGAACCTTTTTGCTAGAAAAACAGATTTGGAAATAATTTTTTTTAATCCATTTGCTTTTGCATGCATTTGCTCTTGCAGTATACCCATACTACGTCTACAGTCATTTGTGGTGCGTAAGAATTACAGTGTAGAGAGGAGCAGGGTTTACTCTTCCTTGATAAAATAATTTATCTTGTTTCAGCAAACTGAGAATGCTTTATAATTTTTCCCATACAAGGAGGCCGCGGAGTCCTTTATTCTCAGATTTCCAGGTATCACGCATCACCCCACAGTATGACCTGCAGGCCTTGTAGCTACAGGATGGACTGCTCAGGCTGGGTTGTTTGGGGCAGGGCTGGGTTGCCCAGTTGCAGTTCTCTGCTGTTGCAGGTAACTGTTAAACGTTATTGTCAAAAAATACAAGCTCAAGTTGGCAGTGGATTTCTTGTCCTTGAAAGTAGCTTTCCAGCAGACACAGTGAAGCTAGTTACTGTGATGACTTCTGGATGTCTAGGCTAAGTGAGATGAACTCTCTTTGTCTCTTTAGGTTGGGTGTTTTTATTTCCTCGTTCATGCTGATGACCTTCATCTGCACTACTTTTAGTCTTGCTTTATTTTTCTAGAAGGTGGGTGAGCGAAATCTTGTGCACTTCCAGTTGAGGAAATGGCAGATCCATCTTCAAAGGGACTTACCTGTGTTACCTGTTTTTTGTGTGATTTTCTAAAAGTTGTAGTAACTATAGTAATTCTCTAGGGAAGAAGAAGCCTGGTTAGCTGTGCCAGGGTCTAGCTGTCATGGGCCTTTGAAGAGCTAGTTCTTCTAGTCTCTGCGTTGTGAGGTCTTCAAGGAGGAGTTGCGGCTGCGTGCAGCCTACTGAGCAGACTGAGCTTTTACGGCTGGTGAGACTAGTAAAACAACGGTAACTGTTCTGAGTGACCTTCCAAAGTAAGGCTTGAAGGCAGTAGAAACACACGTTTTTGTTAATAACCGCCACTTACCTTTTGTGGTCTTTTGTGACAGATTTTGTCTGTAGACAGGTTGCAGTAAAACTACTTTTGGCATTGGATGTCACCTCGCTTCAAGCTCAGTGAATCAAGCAATGGGCTGCGACATGGACAGAAAAAAAATAAATAATGAAGCGTGCTATGGTGAAAGTTGTTTTGAGAGCCTAGCAGAGGATGTTTATAGAGAGATAAATAGTGAGCTTCCTGTGGTTAAACATTATATTTCCCCAGTACAGTTAATGGCTTTGTTTCCCTAAAACTGCTGGAATGTGGTCATTTGGATGATTTTTGTTTGCTCTTCGTACAGCAGCATGAACATACATCTGGTAAAAAAAAAAAAAGTAGCGAATGAAGATTATCTTTGCTCTAAAGAACTCTACCCTTTGAGCTCATGCTGCTTATGTGTATTTGTACTCCCAACCCTAGGAACTGAACGTGGAGAAGGTGAATGAGGTAAGGAAACACCCAGCTGTAGGCTGAGGATCAGGATGTGGGACTGTCCTTGTGGCCATCAGAGCTGTAGGAAGCAAATGGTAACCCTGAGCGAGTGGAGGGCAGAGCAGGTAGAGCAGCCGGTGGCGTGAGGCTGGCTAGGGCACAAATGAATTCTGCATCCCTTGTGCCACGGTGATGTTAGAAACTGGTGATTTGGACAAAAAGAGAGGAGAGAAATCCCTGTGAGATGAGGAGAAGGGTGACCGACTGTTGTCACTGACGGATAGGGAAAAAAATGGATTAGCATTAGTTACGTTGGATAAGTAATAGGGGGAAATATGTAGGGCTAACCTTATTTGGAAGAACGGTTGTGTTGGCTTATAGTTAAAGATATTTGTGTATGAACCTCTAAATAGTACAGCGATTTCGGAGTGCAGGCCTTGAGCTGAAGGCTGTAGGAACAGCAAGAATCCTGCTGTAAACTTCCGATGGCTTACCATAGCAGCTTGGTACAAAAACCACCTGACCTTAAAAGTTGACTTAAAAATTTATCACAAATAAGGAAAAAGCAAAGTCACATTTTGGGTGAAAGGACGGGACAGTCGATAATATGTTAGTTATGTAGGTGAACTTGAAAATACCAACTTGGTCTCTGATTTCACAAGCTCATGAGATTTGAGGGCTGGTGAAATGCTGCGCAGCTGATCTAGGTTGCTCAGTGCCCCCGTTTGGTTTCAAAACTTCTTTATCTTGCATTATTTCACAACAGAGTCTTAAGTGGCAAGAAATGAGCATGTAGTTTCTTATGTCCTTGACTGTTAAGTCTTAAACTTTAGAAGGGTAGGCAGTCGTAATTTTATTCCGAGGTGCAACTTGCTGTGTTGTTCAGTAGTACATAAGAAATTTTTCAATGCGGTAATGACGTTGCTTAAATTGGAGTATTTGATTTTAATGTGCCTCATCACTCGGCCATTTCCCCGGACTGATTGGTATTTCGTGCATGGTTTTTATGTGTTTCCTCTAAGTGAGAAGATACAACATACGTTTTCCTTTTGATGCTGCTGTTTATAAACATGCAATATTTCATGCATATGTTACAAACATCTATTTTAAAGAAAAAAAATGAGTAAAGTCATAGAACATCTTTAGCAAATGATGACATACAACCCTGTAAGTTTTGGTTTTGCTGTTCTGAATGTATGTTCCTCTAGCTAAATCAGCGCTGATAGCACATCCACAGGTTGAGACTGTCAGACACCCTTAGGGGTTACATACACAAAGCAGCATTAAAAAATGAATTTGTTTTCTTGAGACTAGATTGTGTAGAGAGATTTCTGGAGGTAAACTGGGCAATGCAGTGATGAGGAGTTGAGGGAAAGCTGCGCTGAGGAGCCTGCCTTGGCTCTGCAGCTTGCACCTATATAACTACTTTTGTGCTGCAAATTGTTTTTCATATAAACTGACTGGTGGTGAGGTGCTGTGGAAAGGGGAATTGAGGTTGTGCCGTTGGGAAAATATGAAACTGAAGAGGCTTTTTTTTATTCCAGGAATAACTTCTGGTTTGTTTGGGTTTTTTTGTCAGTCCACATCCTCATGTCAAAATTACTTACATTTCTTCAAAGGAAAGGTGTAAGTCTTGAGACACTGACACTTTAAGTACTGCCATTGGAATGAACGTTCCTCCCCACTTGCAGCAAGCATTGGCAACGTTTTGTTGTGTAAGTTGTGGTTCAGATACAGTGAGACAAAATGAAATTATTTTTAACTTTTGAGTATTTGATACATCCTCAGAACTTTGCATTTATTTTCGTCTTTTTTACTGAGCTAGCAAGCAAAATTAAGCCTTGTTAATGACAGGTGATCATAAAGAAGAAAGCAAAAAACTTTGTTTGCTGTGCTGAGTCTTATGCGTGTTGTTGAGAGCAATACACTGAGGTACATAAGAAATAAAGTAGTGGCTTTCTGTGCTTTTATTTTCAGTCCTGTCGTTTAGTTGTGACCATCTGCTGTTTTGGTCAGCAGACGTGTGTTTGACTTCTGCCTCTGAATGCAGAGGTGCACTTGTCACAAAGTGCCCCCTGTGTGAGTGGTATTGGACTGCAACCACTGTTAGCCATCTAAACCAGAACACCAAATGTTTTTTAGTGCTCCAAATTTTAGATTGCAAGTTGGCATCCTCTTGTTGAAGTTAGAGGTGCTTTCAGACCAGCCCAGTGCTAACGAGCGGCATATGCCCTAGCACCGTACCGAGCAGTGCTGTTTGCAGGGCTGTGGCATTATGTGAAGGGCAGAGTATGCGAGATGGTTGGGATCGGTGGTATTCCTCCTTGCGGTGTGCAGGACATCTGTCTTATTAGTATCAGCCTTTAAAGAGGAAGAGCACTCTTGGTCAGCCTGGCACCTAATCAGAACAGGATCGCAATTTGTTTGATTGGGATCAGCAGATAATTCCCTTGGTTCCTACTACACGGTCACCCACTAAATAGCGGTGCACAGAGTGCTCAGAATGACAGGTCAGACATGTGTTTTAAACTGTACAGCCGTACGCATAGGGCTCTAATAAAGGCAATTTTGCTAGTTTTGGTAGTTTGAGGAAGTTAGCGTAAAAATGACAGTGATGCCAGACTTGCACGCTGACTGCTTGGCAACGGGGGGAAATGTCCCTCTTGCACGTTGTTGTAGTTATGTCGCTCTGGTTTGCTGTTCAGTGAGAAGATCTATTGCATACCGACATCGGCAGTAGGACTGAGCTTTGAGAGCGGTTGTTGGTTGCTTCACAGATCACACCGCTTAAGCGGGTTGCAGGTTTGTTCACAGTAGCTTCCTAGCCCTTAGTTTTGCAAAATGGAGTTTTGCTCCAGTATATGTTTATTATTAGATTACCAGGAGACAAATACTCTTTGAAAAGGCTAAATTTGTATGGCTCATCGCAGGGAAAAAAAAAAAAAAAGAGGTCATGTAGAAGGTTAGTTGGTAAATTCTGTCCAGAATGGGTAGAAGAGCCTGTTTCAGTTGGCATGGTTCCTTGCAGAGCGGGTGCACCGGAGGCTGTGTGCAGAGCCTTTCCACACAAGTCCTGGTTTGTCTTTTACAACTCTTATTTCACTGCCTCTACTGAAAACTTGTTTAAAACTTGAGCTAGATATTTCAGGTGAAGAGCCTTTCAAACTGACTTTGAAGAGCGATGTCTTCTCACAAAACTTCTGGTGGCTCAGGGATTTCTCTCTCCTCAATATTTTATTGTCCTTAAAACTAGAAGCAAAGCTGTTAAGCTTAGTAAGCACTGTACTCTCTGCTTCATAGACTTGGTTTCCCCAGAGCCTACCTTCCTCTTCTTGGAGAGGATGTTCACAGGCCTGAACTTAGGACAAAGAAAACTTGCTCAGAGGCTTCTGCACAGAGGAGCTTACTCTGAGGGCTTTTATCAGCATCCTTCTGGAGATGTGGATCTGTTTTGGTTTGCATTCAGTTCCCTGTAACTTTCATTATGTGGACTAGTAGACTTCCATGGATTTGAGGGTAGCTATGGTTTTGCCTACTCTCTCTCATGATAAGTGGTGTATTTTAAATGTGTTTGTGTGGGGTTTTATTTTGTTTTGTTTTTTCATTTCAATGTGTGTTTTAAGAAAACATTATCTGTATTTGCTAATCTGTTTGTTCTTTTTCGATGGATTTGCTATGCAGAGTAGCTGTGCCAGATTTGTGGAAGTGACTGTGGGGTGGGACTCAGTCAGTCCAAGGTTTGGGAGTCTCGAGCAATCAAAGTGCTTTGTACAAGAGCTTAGTTATGCCTTACAGCGTAACACAAAAGATTCAGTTTTTTGAAGCAAATTGACTCCTCCTCTATCAAGACACTGAGGAAATAGATACGTGTGTGGATTGTATAGAAATTGATTCCCTTTGTAATACAGGATGGATGGAGCCCATGGTACCTTTATCAGGAATATTCCTGATATTCCTATATCAGGAATAGTGTAGCCAGCAGAAGCAGGGAGGTGATCGTCCCCCTGTACTCAGCTCTGGTGAGGCCGCACCTCGAGTACTGTGTCCAGTTTTGGGCCCCTCACCACAAGAAAGACATCGAGGCCCTGGAGCGTGTCCAGAGAAGGGCAACGAAACTGGTGAAGGGTCTGGAGCACAGGTCTTATGAGGAGCAGCTGAGGGAACTGGGGTGGTTTAGTTTGGAGAAGAGGAGGCTCAGGGGAGACCTTATTGCCCTCTACAACTCCCTGAAAGGAAGTTGTGGCGAGCTGGGGGTCGGCCTCTTCTCACAGATAACTAGTGACAGGACAAGGGGGAACGGCTGCAAGTTGTGCCAGGGGAGGTTCAGGTTGGAGATGAGGAGAAATTTCTTCTCGGAAACGGTGGTCGGGCATTGGAACGGGTTGCCCAGGGAGGTGGTGGAGTCACCGTCCCTGTGGGTATTTAAGGAAAGGTTAGATGTGGTACTGAAGGACATGGTTTAGTGGGTAATAGGTGTAGGGGGGGGACGGTTGGACCGGATGATCCTTGAGGTCTCTTCCAACCTTAATGATTCTATTCTATTCTATTCTTTGTGTCACTTTAATATCTTCTTTCTTTTTAGGCAGTTCCTTGTAGCTGTGATAGATCCATGCAAGGTATCCATAGCTTCATGCCATTAAAATATTTGAAAACTTGTCACTTGAAAGGAAATACACTCAAGGTTTTCAGTTTATACATATAACTCCTTTAACTTCCCAAAGTGTGGGGGTTTTTTTAATTAAACCCTTGATTAAGAGTACTTCTGTCTGTGTATCTGTATATCAGATGATTGTACTTGGTTGCGTAGAATACTTATGCTTTATTCCTAGTAACCATCAAAGAACTGTCAAAATGAGCTCTGTTTCAAGAGAGATTTTTGTGTTAATGGAGAAATAACGGGAAATTGTGTTTTGTGTTAAAAAAGTATTAATACATAGTGAGTACCGTGTCACACTATAGTGTATTCAGCTGCATCTGTCGTGCTTGTTTTGCTCAAAACCAAGAAAAGGTTGAGCAGTGTTGAGATCTTAAAGATGTAAAAATTATCTCAAAATTGCGTACACCTTGCTGTTTCCTTTCAACGCAAGCACTGAACTGAGGCCCATAGGGGCGTAAGATGTCAGTGTCCTTTTTTTGGTACTGTTTTTGTATGTCTTAAAACTGCCTGTATACAACTCACGTGTCCAGTGTTGCACTACCACTGACTCGCCCTTCCAAAGTTCAGCACCACGTAAGAAACCCGGTTACCTCCACCGTACTCCTGAAGAAGCCCCCTGAAATAGTGAGACACAGTGCATGAGCTGCTTGAATGGTCACTTCCTCCGACAGCACGCGGGTTGTGATTTTCCACTGCGAGACAAGCTTTGGCTTTGTGGGAACGTTAGTGGTAAATCCTAGCTTTCTGTTTTTCTGTTTCAGTATGTATGACCAATTGCCCTACCCTGATTGTCATGGTGGGTCTCCCGGCAAGAGGAAAAACCTACATCTCGAAGAAGCTGACACGCTATTTAAATTGGATTGGAGTGCCTACAAAAGGTGATGAGTTTACTTCTGTTTACATCAGAAGGACAGGGCTGATTTTAGGTGTTTTATAAATTTAATTCCCAGTAATTTTGTTGCCCAGTTTGACTACTTAAAATCCTTCTGCTTTGTTAACTTATTTTTAAGCAGTAGCATACTCAGCTCTTGGTTCCATTTAGATGTTAATAAATCAAACTCTGATGACTGTTCGTTTGCCTTCCTGTTCTACCAGATGCCTAAATCAACTTTTTGCCTTTGTGCCTTAACACTTTGGTTCCTCATCTGTCATGTTGTTTTCTTTTTTTCTTCCTCTTTCTTTATGTGGGTGAAAGGGAGTCTTGTTTACAGGCGGACGAGCAATCAGCACTTCTGGGTTAAAGTTCTGGCTTCTCCATCTTCTTTTCTCTGTGAACTTTGTGCAGTGGTGTAATTGTCTGTGTAATTCTTTGTTTAACTACATTTGTGGAATGAGTTACAGCTCTTTGTCTGAATATTAAGAGCCCAAGGAACTCAAGCAGCCACTTGTTACTCACTCTCTTAAGAACTTTATGTGCATGTGTTGAGTGGGAAACATGGCTCAGATAGGTTATGCTGGGCACCTGGCTGTCCTGCCTCATTCCTGAGCCCCTGTGCTATCTTGTGGGCCCAGACTGACAAATAAATGAGACCTAAGTCCATTTGAGGTTCTGAGCAGCCATCTGCCTGCCTTCTCCTCCACCTCTGTAGAAGAAAAAGAGAGTTTGTGTCCTGTGTCTGGTGCAGTAATGGTAACTTTATAGTTGTGACTAGTTAAGCATTTAAATAATGTTAAACATCTTAGATCATAACAAAGTGTAAACTTTTGGCTGGATGTTCAGAGACATATTTCCTAATAGCTCTAAGAAGTCAAAGTGAAGACTTCTGGCCTGTATTTAAAGGTACAGCTTTTTGAGTTGCTGTTTTCTTAAGCTCTTAGAAACTTGTCTCATGTAAATAAAGAATATTAGATGTTATGTAGGATACATTTTATTGTTTGAGTATGAGAGTTTACAGGATTTAAATTATCACTTGAGTTTTGCCTGTTTTCACAGAGGATCACCCTTCTGATGAGCGGTGTCAGATATTTAGGGACTTCACTTTTATCTATTAGGCTGAAACGGAATAACAATCTCAATAGGTTAGCCTGTATCTAAGCTGATAAAATTTGTGTGATGTAATTGTGCCTCTAACTTAGATACACATCTAACATACATTGTTGATACGTATGTATGTCATTGTGTTGAGCATTTTACTATGTGAACGTTAAAAGGCAGAAATCCGGTATTGGGTAACAAACAAGGTGCTGTCCACGTCTGGCTCATGCTTGGTTGTATATATCCCAAGTACAGTAAAATAGGTAGGGGTGATCTGCTTCAGTTGTAGGAAAAGTTCCATGGGCTCCTGTGAGCAGCACATCAATAAAGATAGGCACTTGTGGTTAATAAAAACTAGTTAGAGCATTGTTGCCTAATTTTACAAAAATGTACAATATAAAGTTACCATATGAGCTTCCATCCTAGGTTACTGGTTATGGTTTGCCTTTGTTAGAAAGGATGACTTGGGATTTTCTTGGAAAACCACAGAACCTTCCTGTTGCTTGTGTCAGTGATGCGGTTTTACTGAAGCTGGAATCAGTTTAAAATACCTCACTGACTGAGGGAATAGGTGACACGTTGCGTTTTGCTTCCAGTTGATTGGGACTGAATCAATACACGATAGGTATCGAGTAGCCCTGACATCTGTTACCCTTTGGCTCTTTATGTCTTAAGAGTAGCGTGTGCTTAATACAGCAAGCGTTCTTTGTGAGACAGATGGCTGAAATTACGAGGTTATGTAAACTAGAGAAAAGGTAAATGCCATCTTTTCAGGTCACATACATTAAGCAAGCTGGAAAATTGAAGAACAGAAGGTGGAGGTAAATAGCCCAGGGTTGATGTTAGTTGAATCATTTCAGCCATCAGTTGTGTGTTTCCTTTTACTCCTTCCAAAATCCTCTGTCGCCTAGAATGTGAAATGATTAAAAATACAAAGGACTTTTGTCTGGGCTTTTTTGGAGGAAATGAGGTCGGTTAGATGCCTGAAGAGAACTGTGTTGCAATGTGGTTTTTAGATACCAAACTTTGGGAAGCTTTTTTGAATAGTTCTGCCTGTGTGGTAGTTGCGATACCAGTTAGCTTTGTGAAACATTTCCACAGGGGTGGATGCTAGTAATCAGGGCTAAAGATCGTTCCGCTAGATAGCACTTTTTCCTTTGCTGTGCATGATCCTCTTGCAGTAACAATTCTTTCTTACAAAATTAATTATTTTATATTTTTAAAGGGCTACTGCCTGACAACACTGGCCATCTGAACTTCCTGCATCTCCTGGTTTTCTTACAAGGAGCCACCTTTTCATGTAGCCGTTATGGCCAGTGCTCGTTAAACCTGTTACAGAATAACCTGGATTGTGCTGTAGTCCATATCATGCAGTTGACTACAAAAAGCTTATATCAACATTGTTGAATTAAAACAAAACTTGACTTTTGGGGGGATAAACAGTATAGTTGTCTTTATCCTCTGCCCCCCAAACCCAACAGCAATCTGTATACAGCAACTGATGTCTGAGCTCTTTTATCCTATGTGGTTGTTTGGTTTTTTTTCTTAACTACAACTTCAGCAGTTGTGTATATTACTTGTTTCCTTCTTTGTGGAAATTGAGTCTAGCAACTCTTGGCAGCTTCTCAAATAGAATACTTCAGTTTGATCAATGTTAAAAAAAAAAAACTTTGCTGTTATGCAGAGAAAACCTACAGGTCAGAAACAAGTTAAACATTAATTGTGCTTCAGAGACCTACTTTCAGAGCTGTCGAATGAAGTTTATTAGGATACAGTGTCATTGCCTGCTGTGTGGCAAAGCAGAACTGCCTTCCCCTAATCCCATATTTGATGTTGTGACATGGCCATCGACCTTTGCAGAGATAAGGAATAGTTTTCTTTGACCACTGGTTAGAGATCACAGTGAGATTATCTTCAGTACTTACACTGATCTTTTTTTTGTTTTTTTAACAATTTAAGCATATTGTAAAATAAATTAAGCACGGGTTGCAAAATAGTATGTACAGATCCTTGAGGAACAGAAATATTTGAGCAGGGTTCTGAAAAAATGTTTCCACAACTTGTGTTTTTTAAGTGTCATTTATCAAAACCAAGATTGGTTAGTTCTATTTAGAACTCTTCCTTGCTTAAATAAGAGCAGAAAGCTTTTGGAGGTGTTATCAGAATATTGTTATACAGCACATATACACAGAAGAAAAAGCTGGATTATAGGTAGTCCTTTGTAGACTGCTGAAATAGATTTCCAAGCACTCCTGCAAAGAGAAAAAGAGTTTCTGTGTGTTCTTCAGGCAGGCTGGCAGAGGCACAGTAATATGGTTAAGCGACTCCTTTGAAGTTTCCTACAGTTCAACTGTTATTTTGTCATTTCCATGATTTGTTTTTGTCTTTGTATTTAAAAACAAACACCACCCCCCCAACCCGCAAGTAGTAGTATGATACGTTGACTTCGTGCATGCTAAATTATTTTATCCTTGCAGGTAGCTTGGTTTCAAAGCTGTCATAACACTTGTCCTTTTTACGTGAGTACCGTTAGTTCCCACTAATACTGGTTTCTTCTTGGCAGAATTTAATGTTGGTCAGTATCGGCGAGATTTGGTGAAAAAGTACAAATCTTTTGAATTCTTCCTGCCTGACAATGAAGAAGGCTTGAAAATCAGGAAGTAAGTTTTGAATATGTTTGGCTACACAATGCTAATTGTATTAAAATGGTACCTTATGAAATTTGCTCTTAGAGGCTGCTTTAAGTTGCATTTTTGTATGCTCAAGAAGGCCCTTAAGAGACTGCAGTATGAAATAACAAGGAAAAGAAATTCTAGAGGAGGTGGAAAAGTGATTTGTTTAGGCTGCTTAAAATTTGGGGTCTTTATCCCTTAATTGCTTTGTCTCAAGCATGAAAAATACAGGCAAGGTAAATACTTGATTCCTTTTCCACTCTTTCCTGGGAAGAGTCTGTACTTTAGTGTAAAGACCTTCAGAAGAAAGAGAAGGTCGGAGCAAGAGGGAGCTGCCTTTCTTACAGAAGATCAAATAGCAAGGTCTTTTGATTTTTCTTGACCGTTTGTTGTCTTTTTTGTATGTTGAGGAAAATGTTTCAGAGGATGTGGTATGAAAAGAGAAGGAACAAATTTTAGAGAAACGGAAATGCGATTTATTTAGGCTACTGAAAATACAGAGTATTTTATTCTTAATTGCTTCAGCTTAAGAATAAGAAAGGTCTGGTCTGTCTTTTGTCCCCTTCAGCAGCAGTTGAGTATTGTTAGTGTCAAAGAACAACAACTTGCTCGAGAGCCTTTGGGACCAAAGAGTAGGTATGAACTGCACTAGCCTTGCAAGCCCCTACCTTTTGCTTAGAGGTAGAGCCAAACCCTTTAACGGGCCTCTGTGTCACCTATTAGACTAAGTGGTGGGGAATATAACATGAAATGGGCTGTGTGAGCTAATCTGCCCAGTTAGCAATGAGTAAAGAGGGTTTATGTTTATTCAGTGAAGACCTGACTGATGAATCTCAGTCCCTGACATCTATTAACCGTGCTAATGTGGAAATACTGTCAGGATTGAAAAGCCTTCATTTTCCTCTTAGGATAAAGCTGTGCATGCAGAATATGGTAAATGTAAGAGAAGAGTTACGCGTTTCAGTCTGGAAGTCGAAATAGAGCGTATCGAAAGGCTGTTGAAATGGACGGGGTTTATGCTGGTACTGCAGACAGACTGTACTTACTAGAAATAAATGAGGCTTTGTTCTACTAATGAGGAAATCTTATACAGCGTTAGTGTTGCCTTCCAGTATTATTAATGCGTTAGAAATCATAATGGACTTTGAAGATAATGCTAATGTTGGGGACATAGGGAAGTTGCAGATTACTTTAATTCTTATTCAGCTTTACCACAAGTGTAAATTATGTAGGGGTGGGGTTTTTTGGTGTTTGTGTCCTCAACAGTCTCCAGTACTAATTACGCTGAGTTGGTGACTACAGTGGAATATTATTTTCACCTCTGTTTCTAATACTTGGTGCTAACTTTGTTTCCCTCTCTGTTTTAACAGATTTTTATTTTTTTTTACATAAGCAATTTCTAGAGAATAGTTCAATAGAGACGTAGTAAATTACTGAAAAATAGTTGTCTATCCACTTTAATGTAGGGCCACAAGGTAAAAGCTTTAACCTGACTTACTTTTTTCCCCTCTTTGAGAATGAAATTAAGAGGCAAATATCTTTAAATAGGTAATTGGGACAAGAATTCAGTTGCAGGCATGATTCAGTGATGTAACTTCAGATCAGTGAAAGTTTACCCTGGTCAGCAAAGTTGATGGGTGTTCTGTGGCGATACGCAGTTGTATCAGTTGCGCAGGCTGATCTTTTCAGGCGGGTGGCCATGACCGTGTTTCCTTAGTATAACTTGGTTGACCTCTGTTGGTTTTTCCTTTGTTTGGGGAGGGCGCTGATTAAAAACTTGTGTTTTTGCGAGAGATGATCTAACATTTGCACGGCACTTTGATCACAAGCGCATTAACAAAACAACTTTAACTGGCATTTGCGCTTTACTCTCTTTCATTTTCAGACAGTGTGCCTTAGCAGCGCTGAATGACGTCCGACAGTACCTCAGCGAAGAAAACGGGCACGTGGCTGTAAGTTGCTTGTTGAAGACACGTTCTTGAGACGTTTCCTTACAAAACAGTGTGTGTCTGCTGGATGATACACCACCTGAGTCATTCCAGTATCTCTTCAGTATATGAGATTTTTTTCTTTGTTTGATCTGCCGTATTGCTGCAGTGAAGGAAGCACCTAACTTCAGGGTGATGATACCATATTGAGCACCCGCCTTTGCGATTTGAGGGGTTAACTGAGGAGATGGTAGCACCGACAAAAATGTCCCCCTTCTTTCCATATTATATAACGTACTGTTAAACACATCTGGTGTTTTGGTTGCACTTTTGTTTCTATTCGATTGTCTAGTGTTTCAAGTGAAAGGTAAAGACTTATTGAACAAAAAGCATCTTGGGTTCTGCTTGGCAGTTGAGTTACTGACGTGAGAAATCTCTGAAGAGAGCAGGAGAAACTCAGAGAAAATTGCTGCATATTGGAGTATTTAATAACGGGATGCAAAACATCAGCTGTTCAACTGTTGATGTGTATTTACCTTAATAACATTTTTTGTCTAAGACTACTGACACAACTTGGTGGTGTTTTCACTAACTGTCAGGGAAAACCATTAATTATAATTACAAGTTCTGCTGGGAACATGAGGTAAACTTTATACTTTGGTAAACTTCTTGCTTTGGTAGAACAGTGGTGTATTCAGAGCTAAATGTAAATCCTTAGAAAAATGGCTGCATATTTCTGTATCATTCCCAGGTAGAATTTACAAGTTTTGCGGATCTTCTGCCCTTTAAAAGTATTACACTTGCATTTTGAATAGCGTTTTGATTGCAGCGTCTTTTTTGTGTTGTGGAAGTTCACCAAAAACTGTACATTAGTATTTAATGCTGATACGAGCCAGGAGGAGGATTCTGACCTGTATGTATTAGGCTTAAACTCTGGTTGCTTCTTCCAAATACAGTGTTCTGCCAGTAGTGCTTCCAAAATACTACTTTTTTTTATTACTTAGAAAATAATGTGTGTAAAGTAGGAATGTCTTTTGGTTTTCTTTTGAGCGCGTTGAGGTTGTGGGATAGAGGGATGGGGAAGTGTTCTCATTGCTTTCCTTTACTTTGAGAGACTTTGAACCTGTATTTTTGTTGTTACTGACACAGTGCTTTTCACATGGTATGGTGCTTTTTTAATTCCTCTCTCTCCCTCCCTCCCCCTCTCTTTCTTTGTAATTATTCCTAGGTCTTTGATGCTACAAACACAACTCGAGAACGTAGAGAAACTATTTACAAATTTGGTGAAGAAAATGGATATAAGGTGAGTCAGAAGCAAAGGAGTTCTGAGCTAATGCCTGAACGAGTAAGGCAGTGATAGTTTTGCCCTGATTTATACTGCACGTTAAGAGCACTAGGATAAGCCACATCCTTCCTAAATGATTAGTCAGTGGAGCATTTTGTGTTCTCAAGTATTTTTTGTGATGAAAAGTTGCCCCATCCTCATTTTTCTCCTCTTTAATATTTCTGCTGTTTGGAGCTAATCTCTTTTACACCGTGGGTTCACTTCTGTCATCCTGGACCTGTAGTTCTGAGTGTATTGTCAGCAAGAAATAGTTAAAATATTGTTCTCGGTGCAGTTCGGAGTTTAGCTGCAGAAACACGTGGGGAGTTCTGAGTTAGTTCTGTACAAAACAGGAACTTTCTGTGGCGCTCTGCCTTCTGTCCAGGATTGTTTTGCATTTAGCTGCTCCACAGTAATCTTCCATTTCCTCTAAACTTGTGTCTCCAGAAACCTTTAAGAAAGCAAAACACAAACCTCTTCTTAAGTGAGGCTCCTTCATTAGTTGAAAGACTTCTAAATTATTATTTCAGAAGCATTAGTTACAGTTTGCATGGCTGAACTTGCATCTTCCTCATTTATTTATTCCATTCTAAATTTTTGCACACTACAAAATTACTCTCCTTATAAGCACTGTTGGGGAAAGTAGGACAGAGCTTGATGCTTCAGGGAATGGTAAGCCAGCAGTTTCTGATGAGAGGGACTGGAGAACTTTCTGATTAAATGGAGGAAAGTTTAAGGCATGGCTCTGCTAAAAAGGGCTTAGCATGGGAGTGGCCAACATGCTGTTCATGTGTGTTAGTCTCCAGAGATGTTTTAATGCATCTTCCTTCCTTCTGTACTCGTGACTTCCTGTTTGGATTGAAGACTTTTTTTGTTGAGTCAGTGTGTGTAGATCCAGAGGTCATCGCTGCAAACATTGTGGTGAGTATAGGAATGTTTGCTTTAACTGCTTTTAAGTCAAGAGGTTTAAAGTAGCTCAGTATTTTTAGAAGTATGTTATAAGAACTTCCAATAGCAAAAAAGCCATTAGCTCCCATTAATGGAACACTTCGTTTATTTTCCATCCATAAAGACAATCTAGTTGCAAGCTCCTGCCACAGTCAGGGACACCCTCCACTAGCCCAGGTTGCCCAAAGCCCCATCCAGCCTGGCCTTGAACACTGCCAGGGGTCCAGGGGCATCCACAGCTTCTGTGGGTGACCTGTGCCAGGGTCTCAACACCCGCACAGGGAAGAATTTCTTCCTAATATCTGATCTAAATCTACCCTCCTTCAGCTTAAGGCCATTCCCCCTTGTGCTGTCACTCCATGCATGCCCTTGTAACCAGCCCCTCTCCAGCTTTCCTGTAGGCCCCTTCAGGTCCTGGAAGGCTGCTCTGAGGTCTCTCCGGAGTCTTCTCTAGGCTGAGGAACTGCAACTCTCTCGGCCTGTCTTCATAGCAGAGGTGCTCCAGCCCTCTGAGCATCTTTGTGGCCCTCTGGACTTGCTCCAACAGGTCCATGTCTGTCTGGTACTGGAGCTCCCAGAGCTGGAGACAGTATTCCAGGTGGGGTCTCACCAAAGTGGAGTAGAGGAGGAGAATCACCTCCCTTGACCTGCTGGTCATGCTTCTTGTGAAGCAGCCCAGGACACGGGTGGCTTTCTGGGCTGCCAGCGCACACTGCTGGCTTATGTTGAGCTTCTCACCTACCAGCACCCCCAAGTCCTTCTCCTCAGGGCTGCTCTCAATCCATTCTGCACCCAGCCCGTAGTTTTGCTTGGGACTGCCCTGACACGTGCAGGACCTTGCGCTTGGCCTTGTTGAACTTCATGTGGTTCACACGGGCCCACCTCAAGCCTGTCAAGGTCCCTCTGGATGGTGCCCCTTCCCTCCAGCATGTTGACTGCACCACACAGCTTGGTATCGTTGGCAAACTTGCTGAGGGTGCACTCGATCCCACTGTCAGTGTCACCAACAAAGCTGTTAAACAGTGCCGGTCCCAGTACCGACCCCGAGGGACGCCCCTTGTCCATGCGTGTACTACCTCAGAAGTTGAACTGTATGAAGAATAGCTCTTTGCTTTACATGCATTTTAATTAACTTGCAGAAAACAAGTTTTTGTCATGTGTTCTCTCCCTTCCTACTTCTTTAAACTTCATTAAAAAGGGAAAGGAACTTATGTACTACTCTCCTGTTTTTATTTTAAACAGCAAGTGAAATTGGGTAGTCCCGACTACGTTGATTGTAGTAATGATGAAGCAACAGAAGATTTCATGAAAAGAATAGAGTGCTACAAGAACTCTTACGAGACGTTAGATGAAACTCTTGACAAGTAAGTGGTGACATAATACCGTGATCACAACTGGGTTATTTTAAGGTGTTTCTGTAGGGGATGGAGCATCCCATATCGGGGATTAGGACTTTCTCATCGCCGTTTTTAGTGGCTTGAGCTCTCTTTCCTTTGGCAAATTAGAGTTGACGCTGGGGGTGTAGCCTGGAAATTGCTTGCTTGAGAAAAATTGGCTAATAAGTCCACTTTGGAACAATATTATTCTTTGCCTTCCCACTTGTAGAATGGTATGATTCTTCTGGATTAAGCCAGCGATAGAAATTATTCCAAACTTGCTGTAGAGGTTGGTTGTTACGTGGGGTTTTGTTTTTTTTAGTACGTAGAGGAGACCTGAGTGATTTATAAGTATAAGTTCATTTGTTGACATGGCTAAGATAAATTTTGAATGCATCAATCTTAAAAATATGATATAAATTTATTTATTTGTGCTTGCAAATTATCCTGCAGGTGCAGGGCGATGAGAAACTGCCATAGCTAGATTATTTGCTGTCATGCCAAAGCATTCACGTGTTTTTCACTCACATTGAACACTTGAAAGTAAGGTGGGGGTGAACCATGTGAAGAAGAGCCCTGTCTCTTTTGCTCCAGTCCAAGATTTCAGTGTGGGATTTTGAGCTGCACTCATACCGGGTGCTCCTGGTTTCTTTCGGGACTGGCGTTAGCGGCAAAGCTGAGCTGCATTTTAATGTAATTGAGCGTAAGCAGTGTGAAGCTGGTTCAGTCAGGTCAATTCATGCGTGTAATTTTTGTGATGGACCTAACGGTTGTGCTTGGGTGAAATAGTAATGATTAACTCCAAAGAACACTGTCAGAGATGAGGTGATGATGCTTGCTTCTCGTCACCTCCGTTTGGTTTTATTACAAGTTTTCTTGGTTTATTGTGGTCAGGTGTCGCAAATGCATCTCTCGAAACCGATAGTGGTTATTTTCAGCTTATTAGACTTTTTTCCTCCTTTGAACTAGATGCTACTCTGAAATTATAGCACAGACGAGAAAGGATAAGCAGTGAAAATTGAAATTATAACCTGTCTGACACAGAGAAGGTAGTGATGGGGTGAATTACAGTACTGTTTGTTAATAGTTGTTCATAGAGTGAGTGAGTAAGTGTCTTACTTCAGGCCAGTCCCTGCTCCCTCTGATGCGGTAGTTTTTCTGGAAGGGTTAATGAGATGGGTCAATAGTGACCTCATAGTTTGGCCCCTGGCTGCAATCAGACAAATACTTTCTGTGGGAGAAGTATTTGTAACCTGGAGAAAAACACCTAGTGTTGTAAAATAGCTGGATATCTTACTGAAGTTACCACAGTCGAATGACTCCACTGAATCTTCCTTTCAGTGTGAGGAATGTATTTTTCCAAGAGTAGGCTCTAGATTTGAGAGACTAGGTGCAAGTAAAGGGAACAGAAAAGAAAATGGTGTGAGCAGCTTAGATGTGAAAGGAAGAGAGTCCATCCTGTACCTTTTGGAGTATTGCATTGTTAGGACTAGGGCATAGTCCACGGGTGATGGAGGGTTTGTTTATTGCTTTGGCTTGTTCCCCCGTTGCTTTATAATGAGAGTGTGGGAAGATTGTGCTGTGTGCTAAGAGAAACTATGTGGAGTCTTGCTTTTTTCTTTTTTGTTTGCTCATGAAAGGGATCTTTCTTATATTAAAATTATGGATGTCGGAAGGAGTTACCTTGTGAACAGAGTCATGGATCACATCCAGAGCCGGATTGTCTACTACCTCATGAATATCCATGTGACTCCTCGGTCAATCTACCTCTGTCGACATGGAGAAAGTGAACTCAATCTGAAAGGGAGAATAGGAGGAGATCCCGGACTGTCTGTCAGGGGGAAAGAAGTACGTACCTCCTGAACAAGTGGGACCTGGTTTTGTGTGTGTCTGTGCATGTGCACAGTTTGTGCTGTGTAATTACAGCTTTCCTCTACACCCTTTTCCTCTTAACATGTTTCAGAAGGATTTATCTAGCTGTGTGTGTGGGTAGTGGAAACTGGATGGACACGCTTTGTGTGTTGTGATCTGGTACATGTCCTTTTATGTGTCTATCATTCTGTGGGTTAAAATTCCTTTTATCCTACAGCACAAAGCAGTTGTCAGGAGGGCTTAATTTTTTTAACTGTATTTTTGTAAAATCCTGCCTTGTTGGGTAATTAAGAAGTTTAACAAGTTAAAGCTGAAAGGAAAATTCCTGGAGGTAAAGATGGGAACTGCAGAAAACTTGCATCTTCCTTGTACTCCCCCTGCCCCTTTTGGCTTAATGGAATGTGTTGTATTTCTTGGCAGAAACTTTTGTCAGAGCCTTTTGAAAAGTTATAATGAGTTTACAGAGGCTAGAACCTGCATGTTCCAAACTGAATAGTGTGTTGGCCCTGAGCCCTCATCCAGTGTCTCATGGTTTTTCTTTCAGTTTGCCAAAAGCTTGGCACAATTTATTAATGAGCAAAATATCAAAGATCTGAAAGTTTGGACCAGCCAGATGAAAAGGACAATTCAGACTGCTGAAGCCTTGGGAGTGCCTTACGAGCAGTGGAAGGTTTTGAATGAGATAGATGCAGTAAGTTTTTTTTTCCGAAATGTCTAACAAGTTGCTTTGTTTTCTAGGGATGAAGTGTGTACTTAGTTTAGTGATGATAGGCCTTTTATGGGATAGAAAGTCATTTAAGCTGGTTCTAGGGGCTGGAAGAAATGTCATTAATTCCTTTTAATGAGGCTAAATGTTTTATTAAAATTTGCCATAGTTAATTTAGTCTTGACTTGTCTTTCCCAGTAAAACATTCCCCTGTGGAAGCCATGATGCTGTGAAATTTTTGGTAGGTGGAGGTTGGAAAGGAAAAAAAGCATCGCTAGTTGGCACTTCCCAACTGCACCAGTAAGATACATGAGCAGGTGCAGGAGATAAAATGTGACCTTGCTTGCCCATGTAACTTCACTTGTGCAGGGATTTAGTGGTTTCCTTCTAACCACAACTGCATCCAGCTGAGGGTCCTGCTTATCCTGCGTGACAATCTTGTCTTTAACTGTCACAGTAGCAAAACACGATTATTAAAGGTTATTTTGTATGTTGTTATTTAAGAGTGATATCTGCTTTTTGCACTGCTGGAAATACATGCTTTCAAATTATTTTTGTTACCTATAGGGAGTGTGTGAAGAAATGACATATGAAGAAATACAGGAAAATTATCCCCTTGAATTTGCACTGAGAGACCAAGACAAATACAGATACAGATACCCTAAAGGAGAGGTATGCTGATTTTTCTCTCTTAAGGTGAAAGGCTTCCTTGTCTTCTTGAATACATGCGTGCTGGCGTGAGGAAGGAAAAAAATTAAAATGAATAAAAAGGTTCTTCCTTTCTCCAGGTGAAAGCACGTAGGAGCTTGCAAGGATTGAGCCCGGACCATTTAATTTGATTCAGGGCTTGAAAAATAAAACAATAGATCTAGGGGAGAAAAACAGCTGAGAGCTTTTATCCTGTGGGCATCGTTTCCATGCTGGTCCTGTAGTGATAAAGCAGGAAGGATGATTGCAAGGCTTCAAACTATTGCGTACTGCCAGGATGGCCTTTTCCTGTTCATCCTTGCTGTAGGTAATGGCTGTTTTGCATGCAGTCCTGGCTGAAACGTTAGGGAAA
Source organism: Psophia crepitans (assembly GCA_013399095.1). Classification (NCBI taxonomy): domain Eukaryota; kingdom Metazoa; phylum Chordata; class Aves; order Gruiformes; family Psophiidae; genus Psophia; species Psophia crepitans. The sequence goes on along the minus strand of VWZZ01001648.1, from coordinate 91,913 downwards.
CCTGTGGCCACGTTGGCCTTCCACTTTAATAAACTCCTTGCCTCTGGGAAAACAACTTACTGACAGCTTTTCTAAAGCAAAGCCGTTAGAGCGCAGCAGCTACCAGATGGTCTCACGGTGGTCTGGGGGTGCTTGGGGGCTTAGGGTTCAGGGCAGCAGGGCCGAGGAGTAATTGGACCAGCTGCTCTGCGGTTTGTGTCGTGAGGAAGCGGAGCTCTGAGGTCTTCTTTCCTCAGCAGTCCAGAGTAATCAGTGTGCTAAGAGCAGCTTGTGATAAGGGCAGTGTTCTTGTGAGACTGTGACCCCTGTCTCGCTAATGAGGCGGTCATTAAGATGCAGAGTTCTCCTAATCTGTTTGAACAAGAGTTTGTTTTTCAAACTGATGCCATCCTCTGGGATGGTGACAAACATTTCAGACTGCCTTATCTCATCGCCTTGGGGCAGTTAGTTGACCTCAGTTGCTTGTCAAAGGCAGTTTCTCTGTGGCCAGTGACAGTGGAGGGGCTTTGGGCAGCCTGGCTGAAGACTGCAGGGTTTCTCTTCAGACCTTGAACCAGCAGTGTGGCTTTCCAAGCCCCCACGCCTGCCCAGGGACCAGGGTGAAGGCTCTGGTCATTCCCTGCCCAGCTGGGCGATGCACTGTGTTCTCTGCTTGTGCAAGGCATGACACATTTTTTGGAAGTGTGGTCTTTGCTGTGCATGTGAAAATGAAGTATGCACATGCGGAAATCCTACAGGTTGCAAGGGAAGTCCGGCCTCCTTGCTTTGTGATTTTTGATGAGATGGTGGCTTGAGTACCCAGGCTAGTTCATCATGATTTGAAATCATAGCTTGATTTCAAAGGGCAGGCTGAACAAGTCAGGCTTTGTGAACTGTTTGAATGCTGACTGTGGGCTGGGCTTCCCAGATTTTTGCTTGGAAGAGAGATGTTTTTAAGATGAGGTATAGAAAATAACATGCAAGGCTTAACCTGTATGTTTGCAGATGCTGTGAATTAAATTCTAGGGATTTTGTGGAAATTCTTGATCATGGTAACTAATTTAATAAAGCTTTTCCATGAGGGATTTATTTTGTTACATGTATGCTCTTTGGTAGTCTGGAAGAATCTGGCCTGTGTTCTTATGTAAGGAAAATTATTACTACAGTATTTGCCTGTGCATTAATACAACATTTAGAAGATGACTACTATGAAAGTAAGATCCGCTGTATATACATACACCATTGAAAGTGTTTTCCCTTTTTAATGTGCTGCTTATTTCTCCTTCCCACCCAGTCCTATGAAGATCTTGTTCAGAGACTGGAGCCGGTAATTATGGAACTTGAAAGGCAGGAAAACGTGCTTGTCATATGTCACCAAGCTGTCATGCGCTGTTTGCTTGCGTATTTTCTTGACAAGCCTGCAGGTAAGACTTCCTTGATACATTCCAAATAGTGTATTTTTTGAAAAATTACTGATTAAGGTTCCAAAGGGTAAATTCTAACCATTTCCTTTATCATAGAATCATAAAATCACAGAATGGTTTGGATTGGAAGGGACCACAAGGATAATCTAGTTCCAACACCCCCCCATGGGCAGGGACACCCAACACTAGACCAGGGTGCCCAAAGCCCCATCTAACCTGGCCTTGGACACTGCCAGGGATCCAGGGGCAGCCACAGCTTCTCTGGGCACCCTGTGCCAGGGCCTCAGCACCCTCACAGGGAAGAATTTCTTTCTAATGTCCAATCTAAATTTCCCCTCTTTTAGTTTAAACCCATTACTCCTTGTCCTTTCACAGAATCACAGAGGTTGGAAGGGACCTCGAAAGATCATCTAGTCCAACCCCCCTGCCAAGGCAGGGCCACCTAGAGCACATCACTCAGGAATGTGTCCAGTTGGGTTTTGAATGTCTCCATAGAAGGAGACTCCACAACCTCTCTGGGCAGCCTGTTCCAGTGCTCTGTCACCCTCACGGTGAAAAAGTTTTTCCTTTCATTACACTCCCTGACAAATAGCCCCTCTCCAGGGTTCCTGTAGGTCCCCTTTAGGTACTGGAAGGCTGCTCTTAGGTCTCCCTGGAGCCTTCTCTTCTCCAGGCTGAACAACCCCAACTCCCTCAGCCTGTCCTCATAGCAGAGGTGCTCGAGCCCTCTGATCAGCTTTGTGGCCTCCTCTGGACTTGCTCCAGCAGCTCCGTGTCTTTCCCGTTCTGAGGACCCCAGAGCTGGATGCAGTACTGCAGGTGGGGTCTCACAAGAGTGGAGTAGAGGGGCAGAATCTCCTCCCTCGCCCTGCTGGCCACACTATTTCTGATGCAGCCCAGGACACGGGTGGCTTTCTGGGCTGCCAGTGCACACTGCCGGCTCATGGTGAGCTTGTCATCAACCAGCACCCCCAAGTCCTTCTCCTTAGGGCTGCTCTCAGTCCCTCATCAGAGGGTGGTTGTGCTAGGCAAGTATGCAAGTGTAACTTTTTGTATTTGACCCACACATGTTACCTGGTAGTTGATTTTGACTGAGCTGCTCCTCACCTGAAATTCTGTAATGTTTGGTTTTTGCTCTGCTTTGATAGCATCTCTGTTGCATGCTAGGGAAGAAAACAGATATACTGTCAGATAAAAAGGCATTTAAGTGGTTGACCTGTAACATAATAGAAAAGTTAGTGTTCTTGTAATCTGTATTTCCTATGTAATTTGTTGTTTGATTTCTCAGAACAACTGCCTTACCTGAAGTGCCCACTGCATACTGTCTTAAAGCTAACCCCGGTGGCTTATGGTAAGTAGTCTTAAGTATATATAATACAGAAGTCTAACTATACTGTCTGTGTCCCTGGTAAAGTCTGTGAAACATTTAGATTAAAACACATTTTAAATGTATTTTGCTTTAAAATCGAATTGAACAGTTAGGTTTGACATTGCATGTATTGCCTGTACAGCTTTGTTAGGATCCGTGAATTCTTTTGTTTACATTTGCTTATGCCAGAAAATATGTACGTGTTAATGAAGGCCTGAAAAACTGCGGTGGCTGTAACTGCCACTGGACAACTTCCTTTTGTACTTGGTTCATTTGCTATTGCACGAATAATTCTGGCAAACCCATGCCATTTACCAGGGCTGGTACGATAAGATCTCAGTTCTTATTGATGTGTTTGAGGGTATTGCTGTTTAGAAGACAAGCAAACTTACATTTATGTAGAGTTATCATCACACAGAGGGTGTTCCCCTTACCCTAAAATAACTTTTCTCGGAAGGGGGAGCCAAGGGGCAGGCGCTGATCTCCTCCCTCTGGTGCCCAGTGATAGAACCCCAGGGAACGGCCTGGAGCTGCCCCAGGGGAGGGTTAGGGTGGAGATCAGGAGAAGGTTCTTCCCCCAGAGGGCGGTGGGGCCCTGGCACAGGCTCCCCAGGGCAGTGGTCACCGCCCTGAGCTGGGCTGAGTTCAAGCAGCGTCTGGCCAACGCTCTCAATCATCTGCTGTGATGGGGCTGGTCCTGTGTGGGGCCAGGGTTTGGACTGACAGTCCTTAGGGGTCCCTTCCAACTCAGGATATTCTATGGTTCTATGACTTTCTTCTCTTTTCCTGGAGTATTTTCTCATGGACCTTCACACTACCACATGAACTCGCCTTGTTGTTGGCTTTCGTTTGTCAGCAGCTATATCGGTGCTTAGCTCAGGGGCTTTAACCGAGGCTTGCCGCTAGCGCGTAGAGCGGCCATGGGTCGTAACATGTACTTCTTGGGTTTTAGGCTGATGATAGTTCAGTTTCCTGTGTGTTTCAACCTCAGTTTAACACGTGCCTGCTATTAAATTTCTTTAAGTGATGGCTTAAGTAGATCTTCTGATACCTAGTCACACTTCAGAAGCTTGCTGAGAGACAAAGAGAAATATCTGCACAGCTTACCAGGAAATGGATTGCCAGAAATTGCTGGTCATTAATTGCAAATGCAAAGCTGTCTTTGATTATCAGCTTGGAAAAATAGTGGTCTAGAGCTGTGCCTTGCTTTTTTGTTAAGTTTCAAATAAAGTTGAGACTAAAGTAAATAGCTGTTAGCCTGCGAAACGCGTTTGAAGAGGTTTTGTCATTTAATTGCAGTGCTGTCCTGCAGTAAGTACTAACGCTCTGTGCTTTGGTGACACCTGGTGTTGCAGCCCTGCATGACAAGCTGGAGTTTTGAAAACAAGACATGCAGAAGAGCTAAAACTTTTTTGGTTTTGTTTTTTAAAAGGTCAGTTTTTGGAATCTGGATTCTCTTGACTTGCTCATCTCAGCCTGTCTCCACAGAGAGGTTTTTGGTTTGGATTGGTTTTGTTTTTGTTTTTGTTTTTTTGTAGTGGGAAGCTGGGTGACTGTTCATAAATTTTGAGAGGGCCTGAATGTTTGCAGTGTTTACTCACCCACTAAATGAGGAAAGAAAAGAAGTGGTGTGAAATACTGTCCTTGTCCTTTTGACTTCAGTAAAAGAAATGCTATTGTTCTGTTTTTCTTGTTTAAAGCGATACATATGGCTGATTAGCACATTTCGGTCGACCCACTTTTTGGAATTTGACCATCTGAAAAAAAATACCAGGGCTGTGTAAGCTATTTATACAGTAATAATCTATAGCATTGTTTCAAGTTGATGTGTCACTTGGCCCCAGCGAGGCAGGATGCAGGATCAAACGTGGTGTGTTTAATACCTTCCAGCTAATCCTGTTCTGGGGTAACACCTCCCTTAGGGGTTTGCTCTTCCTGGCGTTTGAAGCTAGCATCGTTCCCACCCTCCGTGTCTGATCGTTGGTAGGGGAGCACATCTGTTACAGCCTGGCAGTTGGCTTTGGATAAATTAGTCTTTGACCCGACAATCCAGTATAGCGGTGGTCTGTGTGGGAGCACACAGGAAAGGGAAACGGCATCTTGCTGTAGGTGTGGACTAGCACGGTGGTGATTAAAAACGAGCTGGGGACACGCACATTGTAATTACTGTGGAGCAACTCATGTCCCTTTAGTTCATGTATAAAGCTTTCCATACGAGACTTTTTTCAAGTCTTAAACTCAGCCAGCGGTGAGGAGGGAGCTCTCTGTGGAAATGTCTGCTGTGTAACCAGTCCTTAGTAGCAGCCAGCGTGAGGCATCAGAGCTTGTTTCGGCTTAGTCTCTGGGATCACGATGGGTCTGTGAACAGAAGGATGGCTGGAGTACTCTTCCAGTGGGAGATGGGCGCTTTTTCCCCCTTAAAATTGGTTTTCTTGTTGACTGTTTCTCATAGTGCTGGCCCTTCTGCAGTGTTTGTTCAGTGCTTGTGACAAACGGGCTTTCTCAGAATAGGCTACCCTAAGGGAAGGTAAATATTTGCCTTACTAATTTATGTCAGGGTTTTTGGTGGTGGTTTGGGTTTTTTTAAGTGCAGTGGCTTTCTAGGAAAAGGCTAAAATCACCTTTTCCTGTCCTGTAGTAATTCTATGAAGTGTGTTAGGACTTTAGGAAGTAAGTGGACAGAAAAATCTGAAAAAAACTATTTGTGATACAAGATGAACTCTGTCAGAGGAATTTGACTATTAATGAATGTTGTGTAGGGTAGTGGTAGCTTATAAAAGTCTTGCTGGTGTGAGATAAGACAAGCCTTTGGCAGTCTTATGTTGCTTAAAAAGGTGTGACCACGGTGTAGTGAGTAATTAGAATTGTCTAAGTGGGTCAGTTTATACTGCCTGAGTAGTGGTGGTCTCTTCTGACTGATTTTTTTCTTGCTTCTCCAGACTTTTCTGATTTTGGGTGAAAAAGAGAAGTTCCTTTTCAGAAGTCGACTTTAAAGTTCCCTTGAGCTGAGGGATAAACTGTTCTGCACGTGTAGAGGAATGGGGGTTGCTAAAAACATGCAGCGTGCCTTCTCGTAATCATTTTAATCTTTTAAAAAATGAGAGCAGCATTTGTCTTGTGCATTATAATGCAATTCTTAAGTCTAGGATGTTTAAAAAATAGAAAAGTTAAATAACTTTGACTGTTGTTCGTGTACGTTTAAAAATGAGAATTTGTTTCAAAGAAAATAATGATTAAGGTGAGAATAGGAGATGGATTATCAGATTAATAACCTTCATCCTGGTGGAACAGATTCATTTGAATAGCTGTAGCTCTTCAGAGTTTGGGAAATTCTAGTATAAATCACGGGGAACGTGATTAACCTTCGGCAACTCAAAATTAGATTGCATCTCTACTATAACTTCATTTTTAAAGCAGACCAATTCTAAAAATGTGTTTTCTATCAACAGGATGTAAAGTAGAATCTATATTCCTGAATGTTGAAGCTGTAAACACACACAGAGATAAACCTGAGGTAAGAATATTTTTCAAATCAGAGAACTTGATGTAATATACTATCTGAGCTGATTTCCATTGTCCTTGTGGTTAGAAATGATTTGATAACTCCGCTGAGCGTATTTAATTTTACATATCAAACTTCACTACTGGTTTGCTGTTGAGTAGGGAAAAAAATCCTTTTTATTGAGTAAATTTATCTTGCATACGAGCTCTAGCTGGAGTAATTTACCTGGCAAAAATGAATCAACTTGAAGATACGGTATCTATTTAAAAATTGTGTAAAGTTCTTCTAGGCTTTGTCATTCAGCAGAAGTCGTGTGTAGTCAAAAACTACGCTGCTATGAATGCCACGTTTATCTTGGGGAAGGTAAATAGTGAAATGACCGGCTTTCTCATCACGGTCATCGTTGCTGTATGAAAAAGCAGAATTGATGATGCCATCTCTGTTTTAAGCTAAAGCTGGAGAGGAAGACTAGGTCTTGGGATACAGCAGAACAAGTGGGGAAAAGGAAATGGAGTCTGTTTGTAAGATGTAAGTGGAGATGTCAGACCGTGGCAGCTTCGTGCTCTCCCCGTCAGGCACGCGGTTCTGTGCGCTCCTAAGTGTTGAGGTGAGGTTAGGTTGGTTCTGCTGCTCGCACAAAGCGCTTCCTTTGCTGCATTGTGAAAGTTAGGTAAAATGTGTCAGGATTAGAAGTTTCTGGCTCCCTAGCGGATCCTCAGGCTAGTGCTACGAGCTGTGGCGCTGATGCCTTGCTGAGGTTATGAGCCATGCCTGCTGGTGAATTAAAAATCATTTTGGTGATGTGAGAAAAAGGGCTCCTTGTGGTGGTTTTCAGAACGTTGGTTTATGGTGAAAAGGAATGTAGCGAAAATGTGTGTTTCTGTGTGTATTCAGTAAGGCACGTGACGCAAAACGCCTTCCTTACACGAGGGGACGCTTTTGTGGCAGTTGTGCAGATTTCATGCTGGAGGGGTCTGCACAGAAGTTTGGTTTTAATGACTTGGGCGTTCTGAGTTCTGAAAATCCTGACTTCTGGCCGTTTGTAGCAGATTGATTTTCTGTTAGACAGTCGCATTGCGTATTTCCTCTCTCTTCCCCTTCCTCCTTTGTCGTTCTGTGTTACCACTTTTGTATTCTGTTTTCACAGTGCCTAAAAGGTGGTGTGGGAAGAAGCGTGGGCACAATAGATGAGGGTGTCTGGAGCAGGTGTTAGGTTACCTGTGTTAATGGTGTAGATCAACTGAACGCCGTTAGTTGGGCTGTTAAAATACCGATGCTGATTTTACAGCTTGCTGAAGTGTCGTGGCAATTGCTGTTGGAAATACTGCTTCTTCAACCAAAGACGTTTATTTTGAGGGGGAAAAGCTCTGCCTGAACCACCGAGTGACTCTTGCCACGTCCAGCAAATGACGTGGCCGTACTGACAACGTCGGTGTTGGGTGGTTGCGTTTCAGGTGCGTGTAGAGGATCGTGCAGATAGTTGCGTTGCAGTGGACATGCAGACACAAAGGTGTTTGTTTAGAACAGAAATAAATTGAGTTAATGAATTTTAAAAAAAGGGGAAAAAAAAAAATGGAGCAGAAGCATTTTTATTAAAAAAGCCCAAATGCTCTTCTCCCTCCGCCCCAAAGAAACCCAGACCGGTGAGGTATGGCTGATGACATGCTGTTCACTTAGTAGGGCTGAACGAAGGACTGAGTTGATCCTGTCTGCATTTAAATGCTGCTCAGAGGACTATGCACATTTCAAAAGCTTTCATTTACATCACCTATGAAAATGTTAATTACTTCTATAAAATTAAATTTTCAAATAGTCTATTGAAGTCAAAGCATTTAATTAAATACAGCGTCGCAGATAACATTGTTAAACAATGAAACTATTTGATTAAGAATTGCCCAGTGTGCTGTTCTGTGCCCCCCCAAGTGATTCAGACCGTGGTTCAGAACAGTGCGGTTCTTCTTGGCTTCAGCTGAAAGCATCTATTTTCACGTTGCAGAAAGGCAGGGAAAGCACTGGAGTATTTGTTTGTAGTATGTGTAAACTTCAGCGTATGATGATGATTTGTCTGAAGTGGATGGAAGCCTTGTGCTTGTCAGCATTGTAGTGGCTTATGTCCCTGACCTTCTCAAATGAAGGACTGTGTAGTCTTTTGACTGAAAATCATTCAGAGGACTTGCTTTAGCTGTCGCTTGCTTCCCCTCTTTGGGCCAGAAAGCAAGCATCGAGGTAAAATGTCTCTTTTGCACTTCTGCCTTAGTGAATGCCAGATAGGGAGGGTGCTCGTAGCAGGAAACCCAGATCTCCTTTTGGATTTTGTGGGGGGAGGAGAGAGCGAGCGATGACCCAAAGCTGAGTTTGCTTACTGCGGTCTGACACGGGTAAGACTCATGAAGCCCGTCAGCACAAAGTTTGAAGAATTGGCAGTGATGTGGCCTAAACCAGGCCTAATCTTAGATCAAGATCTTAGAAGAAACTTCAGAAGAGTTTATCATTGTCTGCTCTCTGGGTGGAAAGGAGAATATGAATTGCAGTCTTTGGGACTTGCACGAGGTTGCACCGTGGCCGGCATGGTTCCTGAGCCTGGTTCGCAGAGCAGCACTCAAAGCTGAGCTTCCTAGCGCCAGGGTTTGGCTGCGCTGGTGGGTTGGGTTGGTTTTGGATAATTTGCTGCATTGAATGCGATTATTTTTTTTTTTCCCCTACAGCCTCTGCAAACTGGGGTGAGACCTAGTTGGTGTGAGCAGTCGGGAATATGGTTAAGGTGTTTGGGAAGAGACTTTTCTGTTTTGTCAGGTGCAGAACATCGCCTACAACACAAACAAAAGTTAGAGCCTTCCCTTGGGAAGGAGTATGGCATAATTCTGCAAAGCAGTGAACGTTGCACAACGTATGGACGTGTATGTGCTGAAGCACATGTTTAAGTGGGTTCCTGCTTGGGCCTGTGAAAGACTTCCTCCTGAACAGGAATGACTTGAGCTCTTGGTCATATTATCAGCATGGGATCCGTGATTACTGTAAATGTTTTCCAGCTGTCTGCTTCTGGGACACCAACCAGCTGCCAGTCCCAGGGTGTGGGGGGTTAAAAATCTCTGCTTTTAAATAAATGCAGCTGTGTACTTGTGAAGGAATCTGATTGGTATTTTTGTTGCTTACTGCTGCGTGATAAATATTCTCCTCTGTATTTTTATTATTACACAGAATGTAGACATTTCCAGACCTCCCGAGGACGCTCTTGTAACAGTCCCTGCTCATCAGTGAATCCTGTGTGCCGATCAACTATCGAACTTGGGGTGCTGTTTTCATCCTACTACTTGAAAATAAATTGAAAAACTAATCATTCCAATCACTTTGAAATAAAAAAGCCCCACCCAAACCCAACAAGGCAAAACCCAAACCCAGTGTTTGTACAGCGCATGACTTGGCGGGGGGGCAAGAAAGATCAAATCACAATAAAAAATTGTATTGCACTGGTTAATTTACGGTGGATGAATTACCAACACTGATGGGCTGTCACTGGAATGCTGTTTTTGTAAATGTGATGATTTAAAGATCCTGCAGCATTAAGTTTTATTGTAACAGCCACCAGTCGCTTAATGTTAGTTGCAGTGTGTTTATAAAAGCCATGAAACACAACGTCCTGTGTGCGACAAGAAACACGTTGAAGTTTGTTTTCTCGGCACCGTGTTATCTCTTCAGTGCCCTTGGGAGTGATTGGACTGCTGTGTAGCGCAGAATAACAAGCCATAGCTACCGCAAAACCTTAATCCCGCTGATCCATAGCGCTAGCGCTTTAGATGTGCTAATTAACGATGTGCTCTTTGAAGAGGGGAGCAAGTTTTCGCTTAGTTCCAGAGCAATTATTCAAGGTACAGGAATGTGCATAAATGTGTTTAATATATGACTTTTCTTAACAGCTGTTCTGCATTAACTGGGCTTTAGGGTTTGCCCGCCGGCAGAAGTGATTTTAGATTTCCTGCTTCTTGTACGGACATGGGTGACTGACGAGCTCTTACAGCTCTGCTCAGTATGTTTTGTACTCAGATTTTATCCGGGCTGCAATAAGCAGTTGCTGACCGTTTCAGAATGTGGAAACAGAGTTAGCCTGATGATTTTGTAGCTGGACCGTGACTTGCCTTGCAAGGGATGGAAATGGGAGGGTTTTCCTCCCTCCAGTAGGCACAGGAGGTAAACCAGCAGGGAATGCATCCTGAACTGGGCTTTCACAGGCTGGAGGGGCCCGCGGCTCGCTTGGGCTGCGGTGCTGTGCCTGGGCTCCTTTTTCTGGGGCGCTGCGGCGGGCAGAACCGGGCAGCGGGAAGCATCTGTGCCATCAAAGCAGCTTTGGTTAGGTAGCACCGAGCCTGGGACTGTTTTGAGGGGGGTCTCTTGGTCTTGATAGTCAGCAAGAGTGGTGTGTTGTGGAAAGCGTCCATCTGTGAGGTTTCTCAGGCGGTATGTTTTGCCGAAAGCGGGATTTTGGAACAGAAGCGTTACATCCCGGCGTTCCTAAAATGGCACTGAAGTTTTCAGAGGTTTGTAGCAGTTGGGAATGTCCGATATAATCAAATATCTGAGCCTGCTGTGCTGTGCCCACTTGCACACATCAATTAGTGAGCCCGGTTCCTTTTACCTGGCGGTTGAGGTGACGTCCGCGAGAGGTCGTGGGGACACTGGCCGTAGTCGGGTGCTGAGGAACCGCAGTGAGCCAGCCCGGAGTGCTGTCACCTCCGCGGGCCGTGGCTGAGGAAATGCCCTGCCAATTTAAGCTAAACGCATTACGTTTCTGACGGAGCCGAAATCCGCGCAGGCACCTGCTGTGGAAAAACTGAGCTTTGCTGCTTGAGACAGGGTGGCTTGGGCTGCCGGGGGAAACGGAGGGGGAGGGTGGAAGGGGCAGGACCGTGTCCCGGGAGGAAGGCCAGGCGTGCCCGCTCTGCTGCGGGGCTGGAGCTCGCAGAGGGAGGGGAAGCAGAAGTGCCCAGGCCCCTCCATCCCGGCCAGCTGCCACCACCCGATTTCCTGGGGATGTGGCTGCGCGGTGGTCTCTGCCGAGCGTGATGCTTGTTGTGCTGCTGTCTGCAATGGACTGAAGTGGATATTTAAAAGCAGTTTTGCGCTCTGAGGCGTCTCCAGTTGCAGCAGAATTGCTTAATAGTCCTCTCTGGCTTATTTTCTTAGTAAAAGAAAGTGGGAAGCGGCAGTGGCAGTTGGTGGCACAGCTCGCTGGGGGCAAAGCTGGCTGATCAGAGTACTGGGTTATTTGTGTTGTGCTGTTTATTTCTCTGTTTATGCCTGTGCTTGCTCTTTGTCCTTGAGGCTACTCCTTTTCTTTAGAGGACCCCTCCTGCAAAATCTTCCTGGTTTGCCGTGAAGATGGCGTGTAGCTGATCAACGTAAAACTGGAAAGGCAGTTCTGTCCCGTTGGGAAACCTACGGCACTTTGTTTCTGGGAAGCGGGTACAGTCCCGGCTGCCATCTTCTAATCTGACGCGATTCCTCCGAGTGGGAATCCATTTACCATTGCTGAGGGTGTTAGTCCCTCTCTCAGCCTGGGTTCATCTGGTCTTGCAGTTAGGTATTCTCTTTGCCTCATAAGCCCCAGGGGTGCGTTTAAGAGGGTTTATCCCAGACAGTGTTTTCTTTCTTCACCGTGCTTTGCTTCTGCAGCCTGTTCTCCTGCGCGTTCGCTTTACATTTACAAGCACTTTTTACTTTCAGCTTGCCTGCCTGCGTATCAGTACTCCTGCGTGGGTCTGCCTGAGTTGCTAAGGTGCTGCTTTCATCTGATACCTGTCACTGACCTAACCCGTATCTTCTGCCTTGTCTCGACCTCCTTGTTTTCTTTTAGTCCCATGTTGTAGCTGTCTGGTTCTTGCTGCTTGTGGAGCAATTCCCAGTACCTCTGGATTCCTGCATAGCGATGCCCCATTTCATGCTACAGTTACTTGTCTTGGAATCAGTATCAGATGCTCAGCTTAGAAGATTGCAGTGAATATTCTCGGAGTGCCTGTGGAGACATCTCCGCAGTCCCAAGGAATTGCTGGGTATGCTACAGCAGTGGCTAAGAGAAGTACAAAGAAACGCCAGAAATGCCAGCACGGTTGGGTTTGGTTGGGTTTTTTCTGTGTGGTTATGCAGAATGTGACTTGTTTCCCCAACTCCTCGTGTTCTTAGACAGATGCTGACACTTCTGTGTGTCCTTTGCTGCAGGAGAGATGCTCCCTGCAGGAGCTTCTTTCTGAAATGGGGTTGTTGCTTTTCTTTCCTTCAAAGAGAGAAGTCAGGGAGTGGGTTGGGCAGCATGCTGGTGGGTGCAGAGATTTCCAGGGCTCGGACGACTGTCCATTTGCCTACGCGTTCTCGGAAACCGCGCTTGGTGTGCTCGTGGTGGAGAAGGGGGTGAGGTACCCACGGGCTTGAAGGCTGATGAGAAGGGAAAGGGCTGGCACTAGAATAGGAGAATGGGTAAGGGCAGGAGCGATGGCACACTTCGACCCCCAAATCAAATTTGGTGCTGCTTATCTCCTGTTTTCTTAAGGAATGGCTGAAAATCCTAGAAACTGGGACTGGGGAGGGGAATGAGTTGGTTTTTAAGTTGTCGCACTTTGACTGGTGGAGTGGTGTGTGCGCTGCCCGAGAGCGGGTGCTCAGAGTGCCCCGTGCAGTGTGGGGCTCTCCTTTTCCTTGAGCTGGACTGGAGAGACTTGTTTGGAAAGTAAACTCTAATAAACGTGGTTATAAACCCACTGAATCGTTACCTGATGTCAGGGTGGCATCTGCCAGCGCGCCTGTGTGTCCTGAAGTGCATTTAAACTTCACGTTTCCAGCTCTTTAGGGAAAACCATGTCACAGCTCTTGAGGGAGTTAGTCGGGGTCCTTCCCATGGCCTGACGGCTCGCAGGCAGGATCAGCGTCAGGGTTATGGCTGTTGGTGTGGAGGAGTCGTTTCCTGGAGCGTGCTTGAAACAAGGAGATGGGTGGGCCTGCCTCCCTCCCTCCCGATCTGAGCAGTTCTTGGGTGGTTTATGATCTCTGCAGCCTGATTTTGGTTTGTGTGACACTATATGCATGAAGACTAGGGGAGAGAGTGGATTAGAAAAATGTGGTTAAAAACAGTGGTTAAAGGAAAAAAAGTATTAAACCCCGTAACACTGTGACCCGCGCGTGGTGTGCAGAGGCCGGGTGTCCCGCCAGACCCGGTGCAACGTACACCTTGGCTGCCCTTGCCCGGGCAGCGGAGCACCCGCCTTTGGGTGCCCGAGCGGGTTGGGCTCTGCAGGGCGCGTAGCGGCTGGGACGAGCTCTAAGCCTGGCTTCTGGCTTCCGCTCCCGCCCGGGACCTTGCCTTGCGTTCTACAAACCGCGTTGAGGAGACAAGCGTTAAAACTCGCTCGTCTTTGGCCTTGCGCAGTAGCCGCGCGTTAAGCGAAACCAGGTCTGCCCGTGAGACCCGTGCTTTAAAACCTTCTCTTTGTCTTTCGGTTTGCAGAATGTAGGTGTGGACCGGTCAAGAGAAGAAGCGCTGCGGACAGTACCTAACCACCTATAGCTCCAGTGCCCGGGGCGGCAGCCCTTCCTCCAGCGCGAGAGCGTGCAGCAGCAGCTCGGGTCCAGCGGAAATGGAGCAGACGTCGCCGAGCGAGTTGGAACGAACGCGCCTCCCCTTCACTTTAAGACATTTCGAATGTGATTCAGCTTCTCTGGAGAAATCCTGTAGTTCTGGGTAGCTCCCAGGGCCGCAAGGTATCGGTGACAAGATGTACGGGAAGCAGAATAGAGTCGGTTTTAGATTTTTTCGTATGTAAATTTGTGCAGTTTCGGTGGGTTTTAGTGTTCATCTGTGGATACTGCGAGATGGTTAATCGCCCGTGTCAGTTTTACTGTCAGATTTTAACTAGATTTTACTTTCTTTTTAAAGTGTTTTTTCTAAGAGTTCCTCTTATTTTTACTGTGAATGATTGCCTAGAATTACACGGAGATTTTTCTGACGGCGTATTTAACATAGGTGGAATTCTGCATTTTGAGCATTGGAGGCTTCACGGTGCAGAACTGCTTTGGACGGGAAACCCTGCCGGCTCCGGCAGCCTTTCTGTGTTCTAAATTGCGCTTTGGTTTGCCAGCCGCACCTCGGAGCTTCCTGAACCGGGGAGACGCTGTGTCCCTGCCTGTGGTGGGGGGTTGGAACTAGATCATCCCGAAGGTCCTTTCCAACCCAAACCAGTCTGCCAGCCGATGACTTTCTCCTTGGAAAATAAAAGCATTAAAGCTGGATTTGCTGCCTCGGAAGATCCTGCTGTTCTAGCGAGATTTTAACATTTTCCAGGGGCTGTGTCTGCGCTTTGGAGGGTTGTGGAAGACTCGGTGTTCAGAGGGGGATGTGAGTGTGAGTAGAGCTAGCAGTGGGGGTCGTGAGTCGGGAGAGACACGTCCTTTCTGCGGCAGTTAGGGGAGGGATGAGCAGCTCCTCTGAGACGGGAAGGGAGGGGAAGAGGATTCAGACTGCCAGGGGCTGCTTGTCTGCAGTGCAAGGTTTTTTTTTATTTATTTATTATTTTTAGGCAATTTTTGGAATGAATTTCAACATCAGAGCGTATGTTTCTCTTTTATAGCCGCTTTAATAGGTACATCAGGAAACAGGACAGACAGGTTAGGTGGAGTTTAACCCTTCTAACAGCTCGTGCAAGAAAAACACCGGGTAAATTCGGAAATCATTTTTAACACAGCACACCTGCCTTGGGGGTTTTGTGTTGTTTTTAAGCACCTTCCACCATCCTAGTTCTTGCTGCGTAATTATACCTTGTGAAACTCCAGTGCTAAAAATGGGATTTTTCTCTGGCTGAGGCCACGGCCTTTACCTGTGCCGAGCGAAGGTTCGTGCTGTATGTGGCACGGGAAGGGAGCTGCCAGCGCTGCGGCGGGCCCTTCGCTCTTGAAATGAGAACTTAAATCTTTGGTTGCTGGACTCTGTTTTTTTCTAAGGACTTCTTTTCAGTTCCCTGGGCTTTTACCATGTATGTCCTTGGGGTTTTGTTGTTTGTTTTGTGTTTGTTTTTTTTTCTCCTTAATTCCTGTGTGACATACCGGGCCCTCGTAATGTAGTGTTTGCAGGCAAGGGCTAAACTGTCTTTTGTTTGTGCAGGGTTTATAAAATAACGTGCTGCTGTCGTGATTTGTTTCAATAAGCTAATTTCAGCAATATATTCAGCTCTGGAAGTAAGCCATACCGTATCGCCGGGTTCCGTTGCAGAAGAGGAATGCGCAGGGTACGGGACGACCAGGAACACTTGCTTCGAGCGCTGCTGTCTAAAGCTTTGTGTGTGCAATCCCCGCGGTCGGTAACGCCCGTTTCAGAGCTTTATTAAGTAGTTAATTGTGTGAGGAGAGAGACCAGGCAGCGCTGCTCAGAGAACTTAATTTATTGGTGCGTAGTTAACAAGGCCACCTTGGTGGCAAAAACGTAGAAGTGATTTCCCCTCCCGATTTGATGTGGGCTCGGTGTGGGAAAGCCGGGCTGTGCTGCAGGCAGCCCTCGCTCCTCCGGCCCTGACCAGGGGTTGTTAAACGCTTTTTTACGTGAAGAAAGTCAGGGTTTATCTGTAGTTAGGGCAAACCCCAGGAGAAAAGCGGGGTTTTACCAGCAGACTGTGGTACTTCTTGGGCTCGGACCTGGTTGAGGAGGTGTGGTGGGAGGAAAGGCGAGAGCTGAGCCCGAGGGCTGATGCTGTTCCCTGGCAGGCACGGCGCGGGGTGTCGTCCGTCCCCCCCCCCCTTTCTTGCTTTTATCTCTCTCAGCTTTCAGAGGTGCTGTAAAATTCCTTGGGGCTACATGTTTTATGTGTGGTAGGTATTTGTATAGCCTGCTTTCGACTATACTGTGATGAGCGTTATCCTCAGTGGGTGTTCAGTGAAAAGAAGTGTATACAAGTGTAAATAAACTGTTATGCTGATACTTGAAGAGGACAACAAAAAGAAAGCAGCTGTCTGTGCTACTTGAGGAAGGTACTAAATCACTGACTGCGTCCGGCCCTTTCTAGCTAGCGAGAGCAAGTGTGGACAAGGACGCTGGATTTGCAGCAAGTGATCGGTGCTCCCCGGGGTGTAACCACCTTTCTGGGGAGGCACTGTCAGGAATTGCAGATTTCTGTCACTCTCTTATACGCCGCGTTTGTCCCTCCCTCCTGACGGAACCGTCACCGATGGGGAGGTGCAACCCCCTGTCCTGACCTCGTGTCTCTGTGCCCGTGTTTATTTTCCTGCCTCCTGACTGTTAACGCCCTTGCTAGCTCAGATGCAGTCTCTCAAACGGGATTAAACTGTCTTTTCTTACATCGTTGGTCTTTGTCCTAATCTTTCAGACAAGTGTAATCATTTGACTGTTGGTCCAAGTAATAAAGATCAAATGCCGCAGCGTGTGCCGGTGTGCGTTTCTTTCCGTGTCCGTTTTCAGCAGCCAAGGTGCCAGGGCCGCCTTCCTGCGGGCCAGCGGCTCTCCGCAGCTTTCGGAAGCGGGGGAGGTGCAGCTTGGCTGAGCGAGCTTACACACAGGCCTGAGAATTAAGTTAATTGGTTACTTTACTCTGACAAATAATTATAATTTAAGTAACAAACTTGGTAACTGAGGAAGATGTTGGAAGATTTGATGAAATACAAGTCAAGCTTTGCACGCAGTGGAGGAGGAAGGTGACCTTATGAATTTTACCTGGTCACTGGTATTTTACGGCCTGACGCACGCTCGCACAGCTCCACTGTTCTTTGTGTCTTCCCAGTGCTTCTGCTGCTTCAAGCCAGTTGAAAACCAGCAGCAAAATGCTGCTTTCAGGACAAACGTGCACGCAGAGGGTAGGGGGACGGCGTTGAGTTTGCAGGGGTACTTGTCATTCTGAAGGATAAGGACAAAATTAATTACTCCTTCGTGGTTTAGAAGTACGTACTCAAATTTGTGCGTCGCGCTGATCACTGACACTCGGATGGTAACCACTCGCACCTTCTCCCACCTGGCAGAGGAGGGGTTGCTTCGTTTTTAACTCTACCCTGTGTTTATGGGGGAGGTAAATTTTTTTGGTGGTGGTGTTTTTCCCTAGAGCTGCTTTTTTATTTACGCTGCTTTTTGGACAAAATCCTTTTCCTACCTCCATCTCCCCATAGCGTGAGGCCGGCGCAGAACGCGATGTCTGAGGAAACCTACCCGTTTACTGTCCGCCGGGCGTCCCTCGGGCACCGCAGTTTGGCGGAGGAGGTGCCGGAGCTGTCGGCCCTGCAGAGCTTTCATGTTGGGCTCCAGCAGCTTCAGCTGCTCCCGTTCCGGTGGTGCTCCCGTTCCGGTGGTGCGGTTAATGTTCAGTGGTACGGAGGGGTGTAGTCACCGCTCGGCAGAGGAAGGGCACCGTGAGCGCAGTCGGGCTCACAGCAGCAGGAGATGCTCCAGGTAAATCGGTCAAACAGCCCAAAGCAGCAGCGTCCCTCCGGAGCAGGTCTGGCACCCGTTACTCCAGAGCGGGGCAGGTAAGTGCAGTGAGCAAACGTTCCCACAGGCAACACTTGCTACTTCGTGTAGTTCGTTAGAGCTCCTTGCTGTCCCCATTCTCAGTGCTGCCGGCAGCCACGTTTGTACCCTCTTACGTGGAAGGGCGTTTCTGCTTGGGTACGGGGACCCGGCGCTCGCCTTTGGAAGCGGAGTGACGGTGTAGTGGGACGTGGAAACCAGAACTGACACAGCAGGTTACTTCAAGGGGAAAACCACAAGTTTGCTGCTCGCCCTGGCAGCGGCACGGCCTTCGTTCCCTCGGTCCCCCGTTACACTGTCGGTCTGCTTTTGCCTAATTCTTCAGTTTGGTTAGTTCTAAAATATTTGTCTTATTTTTTGAAGTGGTCAGGGCTTAAAAATTACTATTTTTTTTACTGTAGTTTAAGCACAACACGAGTTTAATTGCCTGTTTCTACCAAACAACCCCAAAGCCGTGAATGAAAGTTCAACGTAGCTTTCTTTTAATTGAGGACAAAGAACTAAGGACTCAAACACTTATTAAAAAGACATGATCTGTTCCCCAGTGTCTTCTCTCGAGCAAAATATACAGCATATATATATATATATAACTACATTCAAGTACCAATTTACATTTTTCTGAATAGAGAAAATAATACACGATTCACATACTTGAACCCCAGCCATGCATAAAAGAACACCACCAGTAACTCGGCAGTTGGACATAATTAATCACAGGACTCTGCATTATTCTGAAGTATCGACGACGTCATCGGAACGCGTTAACGCTTGGGAGTTTTCAGTTCATGACGTTTAACCTTGCTTTAAAGTCCGACTCTGTTCAGAGACTTATTTGTCCAAGATCTGTTCAAATTTAGGGTTAATAAAAGAGAACCCATCAAATGCAGACTGATCCATGGACTCGATCAGGTTTTTGTCACTGTAGGACAATTTTGGCTTCTCACTCAGGAATTCTCTGTCGAAGTTGTTGTAGTCGCTTGCTGACTTCTGTGTTAAATGGAGAGGGAAGAGACAAACGTCAATGACTTAAATACAAAGGGTTAGGAGTTAGTTCTTGAGCTCCCTCCCTCTTCCCTCCACTTCAGAGAAAAATCCCTAAATTTGCCTAATTAACACCACTAAAGATGATAACTGGGCAATCGCTTGTTGTTAGTTGAGAACCAAAGGCACCAGGTCGCTCCGGAGAAGAACCACCTGGAGTTGCGCTGCCTTTCACACAATTACCCAAAGGCTCTCTACGGACCAAAGCAACGCAGCGTTTTCACTGAAGGCCAATGCTTCTTGCTGTTAACCAAAATTTTTAAATTCCTGGAAGCATTTTATGGTCTGTACTTGCTCAGAGAAAAAAAAACCCACAATGCCCCGTTGCAGCTGCTTTCTGCCTGGATGAAATATTTGCATGTGTCATAAGAGTTCACGTTAGCTAAGGACGACGTCCTGCACGGCACCTCCGAAGGCTGCTGCTTGTGGGGTCCTTACGTTGCCAGAGGTCCCTTTCCTACGGCAACGTGAAGCCGCCCGTTGGTGAACGGGACAGCTCTCCTCCATCGAGTAGGTGAGGATGTTTTAAAGAGCGTGCGTTTCCTCCAGGTCGTTTTACCCGTAACAGGGTGGAGGAAAACTGGTTTGGGTTTCTAACCAAGGGAGATGACGGAGCAGCAGCAGCCCACAGTGGTACCGACGGGGAGCAACAGCCAGGCTGTTCTTTAGGTGGTTTTCCAGGTACGTTAGGCACGTACGTTACACCTAGTTCTAAGTTCTGTAGTAGAGAGGATGCATCTTTTTTGCCCGCTTGGAGACGGTCAGTGAGTTTGGAACAGCACGTACTTAATGCTTGTACCAAATGCTCGCAGGCAGTTACCAAGCGAGTAGCCCCAAGGTATTGGTCCTTCCCCCGGGTGGCATTGCAGAAGAGGAAAATGCAGGAAACTCAGCATTTCTGAGATGGAGGCACACAACCCACTGTAATTTTTCAGTCATGCAAAGACTGAAGAAGAATGGAGCTATTGGGTGATTTTCTGAAGATTCTATTAGTAAAGAAGCTCCTTGAGAGAGCGTGGGAGAGCTGCCTTGATAGGAGAGATTTCAGGGCAGCCAGAGGAACATAGCGCACCTTTTTACAACTGAACCACCCGTCAGTTTGAGACACGTACCCATCTCATTTATAAAATGTGAGGAGGAACTTGCAGTAGGATAGTCTGAGCTTAGCGGAACGGCCCCTCACCCCTAGGCCGGCACTTGCCACGCTGCCCCAGAACACAGAACCACCCACGTACCACTTTGGGCCTGAAAGGAGGATCCACCTCCCGCTTCTCCAGCGCCGTCCAGTTGATGGTTTTGAAGAAAGGATGGTCTCTGATATTCCCAGTCACCCCGAGTCGTCGTGTTGGATCCCTTTCAAATAGCTGCGAGAGAAGACAACCCGGTAAAGCCTTACTCTGCACAACAGGTAGGTGGCACTGGAGGAATGACGAGCGTGCCGCTGACATGCAAACGGCAAACAGGCCATTAGTGATTCTGCTGGCCTGGCGTTCCTGGACAGACACAGTACCGTGACCCACTCGTTGGCCATCGGTCCTACCTTTTCTAATATGTCTTTCGATTCCTTGGTAATCCAGCGCGGGTAGTGAGGGGTGTCCACTCGGATCGACTCAAACAGCTCATCTTCGTCATCCCCATGGAAAGGCGATTGCCCAATAAGCATCTCGTACAGCAGGACCCCGAACGACCACCAGTCCACAGAGAATGTGTACCGCAAACCTTGCAGGATCTTGTCCCACGGAAGTGCAAAGGAAGAAGTACCATCAGTGAAAGGCAGCAACATATAATTTTTAAGAGAGAATCTTTAACAGCTGGATTTTTTTTCCCACTAAATATCCTAATTATCTGATGCACATCTGTAGTTTTACACTTGGCTGCTGTTTGTGGAAATGGGACAGCTCCGTGTCTTTGCTCTCATCCAGAAGTTATCTCCAGTAACATTAAATAACACCATACTTGGAAAACATCTCCTCTAGTTTCTTTACAAGATGAAGGGAGAAGCCAGCAGCAACGAAAAGTAGATCACTACCAGACAGACTTGGACATCACTTGTACCTTTAAAAGCTAGCTCCCTCAATTGGACTGCTTTGCCAATCAGATAAAACCCAGCTGTAACCTAGTGAGAAGCTGCTTTGCTTTGAATTTTGGCCCTTTGCATGGGCATGAGTCTGTTCCCCATCTGCAAGGCACAAACGTTCATTTGCAGGAGCCCCGTGGGTATGCCAGCTGTAAGGGCAGAAGGAAAAACTAGTTGTTCAAAACCTGAACATTTTAACATTCAAAACTGTGGGGTTGTTTTAAAACTATAGCTATTTACAAATCTCAAGTGCCTTCTACAGAGAACCGGGACTTAATTTTTTTTTTTCCTGTCCTAATTAGACTCTCAGATTTCTGAACTATTCTACGAAGGGGTGATTAATCCCAAGAGCCGTGGTAACACCAGTGTACGGACTCGGTGCCCGCAGAACGTGGCCGTGCCGTACTGACCTCGGGAGCGATGTAGTCTGGGGTCCCGCAGAAAGTGCTTGCCTTGTTCTCGCCAACAACGTTTTCTTTGCACATTCCAAAATCAGCTATTTTGATGTGGCCTTCTTTATCAAGCATCACATTGTCCAGTTTTAGGTCTCTGCAAAAAGTGTTAAAGTTCTTTTAATGGCAAGTGAGTCATTTTTTGTATTCAGATGGATGCAGTTTCTTCACTGACAGACACCCACCCTGCATCGCACAAAGAGGCTTTTCAGGAAAACAGTCACCCATCAACACAGTCCAGACAAACCAGCACTGTCGTACTTTGAAGGTGGTCAGGAGAAGGGAAGAATTCTCGCTATTCAGAGTAAGAAAGAGGCTGAGGTGTATGTATAGGGTGTGACCTTACAATCCTTAACACTCTCAGCTCTGAGCGCACACCCGGTGCTGCTGGGCGGAGGGCTGAGTTCGCTGCAGCCGGCCCAGCGCTGCCCCAGCTCCGTGGCTCAAAAGGAGGATTGTTGGATCCTCGGAGCCTCTGGCAGGAGCACGACTGTGGGAAGCCTGCCCGACCTTTAGTGCTACCTGTGACTTGGTCCTGGTTACAGCACGAGGGGGTTCGTGTGTTGTGGGCACAGCCTGTGAAGTGTCCTATTCCTGTCTTCTTTCAGAATAACACTAGTCAATCAAAGAAGAGCTTTTTAACGGCAGTTTCCAAAAGCTGCGTTCCCTCCCTCAGACTATAATGTGGTTTTTGTCCATCTGGCTGCAAAGGCACATACCGAGGAGGGCAGGCTGAAGACAAACTGAACAGCCCTGCTGCTTACCAAGACAGACTCGACTAGAGCAGATAATTTTACAGGAGAACAGGGCTGTCTTTCCCCTCAGCGACTTAAGTTCCCAGTATCAGCTGCTTGGCACTGCTCACACTGAGCTGCAGCTCAAACCCAGAGTCCCTGTCTAATGCAACGCACCGTAAATCCTTCTGTGTTTGGACATCGGCTGCTCTTCACCTGACTAAATTGAATATATTTGAGACAGGGGAACCTCGTGGTAACTTAGGGCACTGCACTTACCTAGCTGTAAGAAGTTCTAAAATCTTTTGTGTGGATGTGCACTCACATGCAACACCTAACTAAACTGCTCCGGTCGGGTGCTGGAACTATACTGGTAAATATCCTGTGTAAGGGGGGGGGCGCGGGGAAGTACCTTTGGTTTTGCTGGTGTCTTGTTGGAAAATGGTACTGTTCCTCTGAGAATACTTCACACTCTGAAATATCCCTCTAGGAACATTCTAACTTAATGTAGGGAAGTCTGAAAATGCTCTAGAAACTCTGGGATGGAAGGATTTTGTGCTGATGGCAACATATCCTGGAGTTTGCTCCCCTCCCTGTATGAAAGCCTGCAGGCGGCCGTGGGTGTACAGCCGGGTACGTTAGGTACCCTCCTGCGTTACGGCGGTCTTCTCTGAGGCGGGCAGGCCTTTAAGCATCATCCTCCTTCACCAAGGAGGATTCCTTTCATGTTTGTCCTCTTCACAAACACTTTTTGTGAAATACTAGTCTCTAACTTCAGAAAATTGCTTCCAAAGACCGACCTTCTGTTTTCTGTTTCTATAAAGGGGGATGGACAATGCCAGAAGTTTTGGGGCGCATTCACCTAAGTTACCTTGTGTAACGCTCTTAAGCACGCAGCCACTACCCTTCGTACCTCTTGTGCCAGAGGTAACAGCTACCTGGGCAAGTAGTTACCAAGCAGTGCTTTAGAGCTGGGGGTGGGGCGAAAAGGCTGGAGAAAGGAAATGGAGAGAAAAACTACATTTAAACCCCCCAAACTTCTGATCTCTTGTAGCGTGGGTATTTACAGTAAGGAGCAGCTGATCAGGATCTGGCCCCTGGTGAGGCAGAAGCGTCGTGGTTTGATACGGGAGGCAAAAGCAGAGGACTTTCACAAGGCTGGTAGGACCCTCTCCCTTTCCTCCAAACTAAATAGATTTGAAGGCAGTGCTTAAAAATAACTGAAACAAAACTGCTTTTGTGTATCATAAATAACATTCCATCGTTCTGGTTGCCAAGGCAGAGACACAGATTCATCTCAGGCATGTTGATGCCCGTGGAATAACATCAGGTCTCTGACAGACAGCTTTCACTTGTTACATCAATCAGTAACTTGAAGATGCATGAAGGGCTGAGACAACTCACAGGTCCCACACTGGAGCTAGTTGGTACTTACCTATAAATAATGCCTTTTCTGTGAAGAAACTGTAGCCCACATAAAATTTCAGCTCCATAAAACCTGAAAAGACAAAACATGTTTTAGTCTGTCTTGCTCCGTTAACACACGGTCAGCGCAGCCGGCCAAAACAGGGCTGCCGTAGGGGTCTCTTCGTGGAGCGGGAAGTACCGTACGCATCTTTAAATACCGATACGTCTGCCTGCGTGTCGGTGGGCGCTGTAACCCGCAGGTTCATCCCCTCACCACGCAGCTGTGGTATCTGATGCCAAACAGCAGAGGGGACACGACAGCGGCTCGCCGGAACGCTTCATGCCGCTGCCGCGAGGGCACACCGACCCTCCTCTGCTCTTTGTGCGGATTTAGCGATACGCACGTGCCTTTTGAAAGCCAGCTACTGGGAGCTCAGTACAGAGCATGGGAAGGAAAATGCTGTAAGAATGCTTCCCCCCCACCCCAAAAATGTACTATACTAAACCCTTTTTTTTTTTTAATTAAACAAATATAAAACTATGTTTACTTGTGTATAGCAGAATGAACGTTGCCCCAAAACGTCAGACGTAGGTACGGAGGATGCCAGGAGAGGCTGCCAGATGCACAGATGTTTGCTGGAATGCAGGTAAACTGGGGGGGCTTTGTCCAGATTTTTGCTGGGGGAAGGGAGCTTGCCCTGGCCTGTGGAGCTGAGTGCTGCCAGTCGCTCCTTACGCCAGACCCCTTGGTGTGACCCCACCCGGTCCCTGTTCCTTAGCGCAGCGCACAGTCACACAGGCGGCTCTCCAGTCTGGTTACGCGATAGCACTGGTGCGTACAGGGAGACCCACTGCCCTGTGCTGCTGCTTTTAAGGCCTCGCGTGCATCCGTTCAATGACACAATTAAACCCCTCATGCTTTTGGGCCAGAGAGGTAGAAACTGACCTCAAGCTAAAAAATTACGATAGGTAAAGTAACAACAATACAATTATTTTTGCATCTTTTAAATCTTTGGCTCCAGTGATCGTTAAGCCATGTGTAACTGATGGAATTGCACTCGCTAAACAAGGCGCTTACCCATTTTATTAGTATCCTGTGGAATGTGCACGTTATCCTTCTGTACTACTTACACCAACTTAGCAATACTAGTAAGCAATATAAATATTGTTGTTTTTTTTTCTTCTACCATTTTTTGCTCCATCCAAATACTGTCTGTATAAATAAACTGCAGTTTACGTAGCATCTCTCGGTACGTGCATAAAGTAAAACATGACATTGCTATGTAAATTAAAAAAAACCTAAGGCCACACATCATTAGGTGAGCTGCTTCATTATATTAAACCAGTGCCTAGAAACACCTTTTCAATCAGCAGCCAACGAAACTTGAGTGCGGGTCAGTGGTGCACAACTAGAAGCAGTAAAACCACAGGGACTAAAAGAATTTGTGGGGGGAGGGACTGAACGGTTGTGGACTTACGTTGCTCTGTAGAGATCAAACCGCCCCTTGTCTTGTATGTGGAACATCAGGTCTCCCCCATTCAGGAACTCCATAACAAAGAACAAGTGATCCTGTTTGCAAATAACCAGAGAATGACTATTTTTATTAATTTTTATCATGTTATTTAAATTACTAACACTATCGCAAACACCTATGAAGTAGCGATGTGCCTGCTGGAGACCGAGCAGCCACGTTCCTCCTCCCGTGAATATCTCTCAGTTTCGTGCACCCTTAAGAGCATATGCGGCTTCTGCAGACTGGAGTAGCCTGGTCTTGTACTGCAAAGCTGAACAGCTGGTCTTGTGTTCTATCTGTTTCCAGACTTCAGATGTAGGTTTTTTATTAACAGACGTAGTGACTTCTACCTGCGGCAGTCATCATCTTTCCTCACCGAGGGTAAAGCTAAGATCAAGGATTTAAATTAAACTGCCTCTTACACCAGACTGCACAGATGTTACTCTGATCTCATTCTGTTCTCATCTGCTTCTGCAGGGTCATTTAATTCCCACATTGCTGAGTTACTTTCACTTGACTGCTTGTATCAGCATCTGTTAAAAAGGTAAATCTGTTGTGTTGCTGTTGGGCTTTTTCTTACCTTTGTCTGAAACGTGCAGTAAAGATGTGTGAGAAACGGATTTTCCCACGCAAGCGCAAGGACCCGCTTTTCCACCATGGTACATTCCACATCATCGTCAATTAGCACCACATCTTTTTTCAGAGCTTTGATAGCAAAGAATTCATTCTTCCCTTTCAGCTCAGCAAGCAGAACCTACAAAAAATGAAAGATGAGATTACTGTAGGAAAGACTGTTGCTGATGGTGTCAGTAAGGGAAAGTCAAAGGTGCTTATAGCAAGGGCTATAAATGGCAATTAAAAAGCATTTAAATGGGAAAGATGAGCGAGATTTGGGAAGGTGAAGTTGCTGGGCATAGAGGTGAGGAGATGGGCCACATGACACAGGCCCAGCAGCTTCCAGGGCAGGTCTTCTGTCAGCTCTTGGAGTATATAAACAGCAGACACGTAAAGCCTGTTCCATCACTACAGCTGTGGTGTCGCAGACAGCAGCGGGCAGAATCTGCGGAGCTCATGCTGCTCTCCCGCGTCTCCCCGTCACTGCAGTGGAGCATTGCGAGGCTGTTCCCATACGGAGCGTACGGACACGAAATATCCCTTGGCACTGTGGTGCGCAGAGGGCAATTCCTCTGCCCTGATACTAAATAACTGAAACACCGTTGTGTGTTATGAATCGCTTTTGAGTTTAGACAAGATTCAGGTGATGAATTTCTAGTCTCCTTGACAAAGACGGCCAAATTAATTCTGTTAAAAGATTATCCGCCCAAGCGGCTCTAACAGTGAGACCTTTCTGGTTAATGACAACATTGCAGAGATCAAGCAAGGCAGTCACCTTCAGCTCCGCCAGTTTGTTACGTACCTTTCCAAAACTTCCTTTCCCCAGTACTTTATGGAAGACAAAGCTGTCTATGTTGAATTTTCTGCTTGCCATTCGTGACGCTGTCTTGGCTGTGCTCCCCTCCCAGAGTTTATCATACTCGCTGCCATCTGCTAATTGAAACAGAGAGTTTCAAGTTCAATGTATCCAGAAATACTGCGTGACTCGGATCCCCTGCTGAAAATTAAGCGCTGACATGCTACTTCAATGCATCTGCTGCTGGAATACTGGTGGGTCTAAACATAAGGGTCAATTCTTGTAGTCTGTAACATAGTTTAAATTATGTGAGCACATTTGGTAGTGTTGGATTTGAACTGAACTTGTGATTATTTCTGAAGCTGGATTTTTGAATCTGTGATTATTGCTGGAGCTGGATTTAAGCAATACTTAGGCATTATAAAAATCAAAGGCCCTAACTTTCCCTTATGACTAAGATACAGAGCATAATTTGGAGAAAAAGATACTTCACAAGGACTGCTTGCAAACAAATTATTTTTCTTCTGTGAACAGAAGAACAGGCTAGGCCCTTGGCCTAAGCAGAGAGGCCGTAAAAAGACCTGATTTATGCCCGATGCTGGCTAAGAAGCACCATCACACAGGTTAATCCTGATTATATCCTAAAATTAACAACTGTACTTTGGTTTTTTTGACCTCTGCTGCATGGATCTGCTGGGTAGCTAACAAGACACAGCTGATAACCATGAGGTGACACCATGTCTGCCCCACAAGCTGCCCAGCAGATGTGACAACCCAGGGAGGAATCACAGCGGCTGCACCCCGACTTCGTATTAAACCAAACCACTTTTGCAAGAGGGTGGGTTTTTTTCTTTCTCTGTTCTGGCAAACCAGAACGAGTACAATAACGAGTAACTAAACAATCTTCTTACTGGCCATTTCAACAGAAGTAGTTCAATCTATGGAGGAATATATAAACTCCTGTACCACTCCAAACCCACCCGCTATCTCTTACTGAGCCTGGTGTTTTCCACCTGGTAAAAAGTTCCTTCTACTGTTGCACTTATTTTTGCATAAATTATTACAGGTTAGCAGTTACGGGGAAAAAGGAAGGCTTATACAATGCTAGAACTCTTTAGCAATAGTAAAAAAATACAAAACCTTACTCTGAACCAGTAGATAGGACTCCAGGTACTACTAAAACTATTTCAGCCATTCAATCTCGAGTAGTATTTTGGCTACTGACATCCTAAAATATGCCTGGTTAGCGAGGCGTCCTCCAGTTCCATCGCGGGGAGCTGTGCTGCAGTGAGTGCGGCGAGCGTTTCGCTGGAAGTGGGGTATGCTCATGGACTAAAAACTACAGGTGTTTGGTTAAAAGTTACGTAAGCATTTTGTGTGGCTGGGAGAAGTAAAAAGAAATATATGCTTTTTATTTAAAAAAAAAAAGCTTAACATAAGGCAAGACTGAACAACTACTTAGATTGTTAGTTTGTGTAGTGTGGTAGGTAAATGACTAAATTCAAACATTGTAGCTTTTCTCACCTGTTGTATCTCCTGGAGCTCTAGGTTTCTTATCAAAATCTTGATAAATACCAATGCTTTCTACAGATCCAGAATCGGACCTTCGTGTAGATTTCTGAGGAGGAGGGGAACGTTTGAAATTATATTTGCACTATTACTTTAGAAATACTTATCACAATAGCTGTTAAATGCAACATGATGGCAGTATAAACTTTTTAATTATTAACCCCTAATACATATCTTTTCACAAGAAGTCTGGTTCATAGACTATTTAGCCACATTCTTTACAGCTGCAGACCAACCAATTGCTTTACTTTCACTGCAAGAAAGTAAGTCACCGGAATTCTTGAACTATGTTGTATTGTTCATTGCAAAATTATTAAAGGTTTAATGGTTTCAATCCACAGTGGGAAGAATTTAAATTGTGGGAAAACGTCCCCTTGGACATATGTTCATTTGAAAGAGGAGATGGGAATCACTGTCATACTGGACACGGTGAAGTCGTACCGGTGTGTGACACCCGGCTTTAGCACACGGGAACAAATTGTACGCGTGGAAGATCCCTGAGATCACATTTTCGTAATGAAAAGATTGAGCTTTTCCGTGTTGTGAAAGAGCTGGCGCAGCAGCTCTCCCTGTTTTCAAAGTAAATATCCTGCGAAAGCTTAGGAACACTCAGCTGAGAGGGAACAGTGTTGGTTTTTGTGATATATTTTCCTGCTTTACTTCAGAGCTTGTGTTGAATCTTTATTTGCAAGTCAGAAATCGACTGAGAGACAGCCGTGCTGCAGCAGGAGATGAGCAATGTAAATTATGGGGCCAGTGTTAATGCCAGAGGAGTTTTCTGTGTGTATGTACCAGATTAATAAAAGTTGAAATACCTTGTATATTTCTCCTTATTGTTTTAATTTTAGCATTCAAGGGGAATTCTAAAGTTGAGGCATGGAAAAAGACTTCAGCGTTAGGATACCACTTTTTAAACAATTAAACGGAAAGGGAGAGAATAACCTTGGCACCACAGAAGAACAAAGTTGGATTTCAGGGAACCACACACCTTTTTTAAAAAATTCTTTGCTAGGTGGGATTCCCCCTGACACCCCAATTTCAAGTTTGGGCTACTGACATCTTTATAATTTGAACCGTAAAGAGAAAGCTGTTTGCATTTCCTCCATTCCAAACCCTGTTCCCCATAAAAATGATATGAAAAGATGAAGTAAAACCCCTCAAATGCTCTAGAAACAGCTAATCACCTGACAAACGGCAATAAAGCATACCTGGCTGACTTGATTTAAAGCTTCAGCTAGCAACTTCTGGTTTATCCCACATAAGTTTGCCACCTTCTTCTGGCATTTATGATGCACGTTCATCCCACATTCTGCAAGAACCATAAGGATGGTTATACAAGCATCAGGCAAATACTGTCCAGCATTACAACAGAAAGGGTTGTTTCACTGTGCAGTTCAGAAACGTTGTAAGACCAGCGTGAACACCGATCTGTCACTGTTAATAAAGCCACAGTTTTAGTCTTTAACTCAATGAAGACTACAAAAATTGTTCAAAAGCAAAACAACTCGGATCATCGTTACCTTAGTCTCAAAATTTGTTACAATAAAAATTGTCTAGCCTTTTTGTGGGAGAATTAGAAAAGCTGTATTTACAGCAAACACTTTTAAGACACTTTTAGGCGCTACCACATTTCAGCGGTTCCCAAAGGAGTAATTCTGATTACCCCCAAGATCCCACCTCCGCAGCATGTTTTCTGACTGCGTTAGAAGCTCACCTTGGCTGAGCTGTCACACCAGCCAAGCGCCTCTCTCTAGTACAAAACCTTTTCAGCTGCGCCCGGGTGAGATTAATTCTGTTCTGTATAACACATATGTAGAAATGCACAGCAGGTAGCAATAGCTGATCTCTAGCGGGGGGAAAACTGCACTGCAAGAGCACAGAGAGGTCCCAGCTGCCCTCCCTCCTCCACCGTACCTTCACATTTGAGTCCCTGCTTGACCAGCCCCCAGAGCAGGCTGCCACAGTGGTCGCAGAAGGTAGGGCTCATGTAGTTGTAAACTTTGAAGCGATGAGGCATGTCAATGTTGAAACGTTCCTTTTGAAACTGAGGACAGGGAGAGGGGTGAGGCACTTTACCCAAAACAGGACCTGCTTCTTACAGAAAATGGCTGGGATATTACAAAGCTGCAACAACTTTATCTTGAAACCCCCAGTCTTAACAGACCTCAGTTAGCAAGGAGAAAATCTGCCCATCAAATACCACCCATCCCCTTTTAAGTACTATTCTTGCTTGAAAGTTTCATCCTCTACATGTTACACACACTCTCCAAGGGAAGACAGTAACTTGGCTGTACAGCCAAGCAGCTCCCAAATGGACCTGGCTGTTTCTATACAAGGTTGTGTTAGTTCAGGAGGGTTTAATTACATAGTTACACTCCAAATGTATTGTTCCAGTTCTTACCATTGTGTCCCTGCTGTTGGCTGCAGTACCGGTACACCTCCCGATGATTTTATCAATACATTTCTTATGAATAGCAGCATTGCATTCTTTGAGACATGCGCAAGAAAAAAAAGGATTCCTTCAGATAATAAATACATGGGATGAGGTGTTCACATTTCATAGCACAGTGTGAAAAACCACAGCCTCTTCCATCATACTATATACACCAACCCCTTTCTTCGCTATCAAGATGATGATCTTTTTAAAGCAGCTTCCTCCCGTTTTCTTTTTTACATAACCTCTACTTCTAAACTAAATTTGCCTCTATTGGGAAATGCCACCAGCATTTGATAACAGAAGGATGATATTGTGCTTTTGAGTTTTACCCTTTGATATCTCTCCTGTTGTTTGGAGGAAGGTAGAGAGATCTATGATTGGTCAAAAGTGCTTTTCAATTCAGCGGTAAAACCCATCAATAATTGGAATTCATTTTAGAAAAGGTTTAATAAAAACCGCTCTCATAAATAAGTGCAACTTTTAAACTGCATTAAGCACTTACGAGAAGAATAGCTAAGTCTAAATATTAATACTAAAAACTCAGGTAGGCATCACAATTAACCTTAGGTTATTGTGCAAAACTGATGTTTAACATCTACTACTACCTATGGTAACGCTGCACTGTGCCATGCATATTTACAGAAGATTTTTCAACAGTAACTATTTGATCTACAGGTTAATGTGGAAAATAGCAGAAGAAAAAAGTAAAACCAACTTACGCCTACATTTGTATCCCTGCTTGTTCAGTCCCCTGAAAAACAAATGGTAAAGAAAGAAATCATACAAGCATGTTTGCTGGAATAACCAGTGGGGTTTTTTTATTTTTACCATGTTAACCAATTAATCTTTCTCCTATGGGAAGATGTACTCCAATTAACACACTGGTCTAAGTTCTGCTATTCATAATCTTCTCTTAGGAAGGCAAGGTTTAGAAGATAAGGTAGTATGTTTCAATAGACTAGCAGATTAGGAGGGAAACCCAGAAAAGACAAGGTTTCAGCCGTACAGGAAATCCTCCTCATCTGACTTACTATGAAAGGGGATGCAGCTTCTTGCTCTCAATGGGTTGTTACTCTGCTTTAGCCACTTCACATCTCAAAGTTTGAGTAGTATTTTCTCAGATTCACCTGTCTGGCTCCCTTGTGAAAGAGCGCTGCTGATTACAGGCCAGATCTCACTTTTGATGCTGATGGAATTTTTGCCAATTATTTCAGCGCCAAAAACGTCCAAGCTCTACTTTTCAATGTGAAAGAGACAACTATAATACTTAGATATAACAATGCTCTTAGTAAAGATATTATTTCCATTTCCCAACACATGTGAATTTACATGTCATGTTGTTTCTCAATATCCCTGAAGCAAATTTTGCAGTTATTTAGTCTTTGGGAGTAGGGGAAGCTTAGCATTTCCTTCTTACCATACAAACTCTTTGCAGACAGAGCAAAACGTAGGCTGTCCAAAGAAGGTAGCAATAAATTCATGATTTTTGATGTAGTGGATTTTGGCTTGCTTGATAGCTCCTCTCCTGTTAATAGTTACTGTCCCCTCTTCTTCCCTCATTGACTGTTTGCAGTCTAAAGGGGAGACAAGACATACTTTTAATACTTCAAGGTATTACACAAAGGTTAATATTTGCTTCTCCAAAAAGTTCTGTTTTTTTTTTCTGTTCCAGACTTGTGTTTCTATTTTACTTTACACCTGCATTCTGCAGATTTTCAGTCCAACAAGGGTGGAACGCACACATGCACTGCTTCCTAAGGTGCCTCCATGTCCTTGTTTGCAAGCGCTTCCCTCTCCTGCTCATTCAGAAGATGACTTCAGCAAATGAGCTGAGAGGAAGAAGGAGGAATGGAGCACGGTCTTACTAGAAAAATGACAACCACAATTGTTTCTTGAACAAATATAAGTCCCTATACATTATGTGATTTATGTGTAAGAGAAATGTTTTATTGGAAGCAGGAGGGTCTTCTCCTTCAGCAGAACCCATTTCATGCTGCCGCTCCGCACGCCTTCCTGGCCCAGGACTAGAGCAGAAACGCACGTAAAACGTTACAGCACCTCCTGGACCATACTGCTGTAAGATGGGTTTCTTCCAGCCTCCAAGATCATTAAGCAAGCGAGGACAGATGAGGTTTTCAATTAAACATTTCCATTACGCTATCTCATAAAAACTTTGATTCTTTGTCTGTCCACGTGTCCCAGCCTCATTCCTCTCCCCTCCTAGCCCCATGGGGTTACAGTATATACTAGTATATAATACTATAGCAATAACAGTACATACTGTAGTATATGCTGTTGCATCTAATACTATATACATAGGAAGTACATATAGTATTAGCCAAGAAATAAAACTACAATAAAACATTCTCAGGCTCTGAGTCCAACTGGCTCACACAGGTCCTTCGTTACAGGTTGTAGTTATGTCCGCTCATTTCCAAGAAAGCTTCCGAGTTTCTCTTACAAAAACGAGTATTTTGTGTCTCAATCTTTCAGCCACAACTCAGACTATATAGTCTTACTTATACACATTGAAAATAATAGGAGGAGTGTGTAACAGAGGTAACCCCATGAAGGTATACCAAGAGAGATTGGGTAGTTTAACCCTAGGACATATTTCTTGCCAATAGAGAGGAGTTGTTGAGGGACAGTCCCGTTCAGCAGGAAAAGATAAGGGCCTGAGTCACCAATGAGGAGCTGATCAACTGTTAACCCCAGCAGCTCGTGAGTCCCAATCTGAAAGAAACGTGGACATGGTTCATGCGAAAGTGCTGCAAAGTTTAGGGTAACAGGAAATTGCCATTTGCAGGGTGGGAGTTTCCGCAACAACGGAGTAAGGAAAAAGCCAGAAAAGCATTTTTGCCATTGTCAAGACATTGTTTTTTATTTGCTCCATTGCAAAAATGGAGCTGCCTTTTATCGACATCAGTGGGAGCTTTGCTTTTCAAACTGATAGGGACAGATTTGTTTCCTTTGCCAAGTCACACTAACTGCTGTGTCTGAGCTTACTGCAAAGCTACCCCAGAGCCCTGTTTTCCTGCTGCTAGCTGCACTTGGTTTTTGTCATTTTCTTAGCTGGCTGCCACCACTGCTATTCCAACAGACCGCTGAACCTGGAATACAATCTATCACTCGGTACCATTTCGAGGGTCCTGAACTAATTTATCAGTCACAGCCAACAGCAGCCAACCACAGCAGCATGTACTGTCTTAAAAAAGCAAGGACAACATCAGCTCAGAGATTAAGCATATTAGTGAAAAGAAAGATCAAAAAAGGTCTCCGGGTTTTGCCACTAGGTATTAATACACTTTTCTGAGGAACTGGCCATCTGGTTCAGAGAAAAACCCGTCCTGCCTCCCCCTGAAAAGAGCTCACAACACGCACTGTGACACCCGGGCACTACATATGCCACTGAGTTACCTCTTCCGCCCCAGGAACAGGATTCATTTCTGCTGTTCAAACAGGCTACTGAGTTCACCCAATGAAAACTCCCATCAGCTGCTGCACTTCAGCTTGTCCAAGTCTGCAAACAGTACTATCTCTTTGTTTAATCCTGCTGAACAAATATACAGACCTCACCCACTGTTCCTCAAATGCTTCCCAGGGAAAGCACACACTGAAACGTGCGTGCAGAGAACACGTTTCATGTTGTTTGCTGCATGAAAAGGATGTCTTCATAAGGGTGATTTAATCAGTAACAGCGACAAAGCAGAGAAAGGCGTGTTGCTTTATAGCATGTATTCTGAGGAGATAACCTGTGAAGGAACAAAACTTTCTGAAGTCCGTAACACAAGCAAATCAAGTGTTTAGGATTCACCAGGTGAACAGGACGCAGCTTCTCCTCATGCTGAAATACTTGCAGCAATTTAGTATTGTTGATACTCCATGCAAAAGTCTCTGATGAAACTTGATCAGGATATAGGAAACTGTGGTGTTTCCTCCCTGTCTGGAACACTGATATCAAACTTAATAGAAATATATGAGACTGGCATCTTTTTAAGAGGGTCATTAATAAACTAATCAGTTTAAAAAAGAAAAGAAAATAAAAAGAACCCTCACACACTTTAAACATACTTTAACTGTGAAGAACCCTTGAGCGAAGCAAAACTCCAAGATCTGCATGTGAGAACACACAGCCTTCACAACTAGCTGCCTTATTTAATACTTCTGCCCAAACCAACCAGTATATCAAAGTATAGCTGAAAACGTTTTTGTATGCTTCAGACCAAACTGAGAAGTTTGGACAGCAGCTGTAAGTCAAGTGCACCTGAAGCTGAGTTGGCTCTGAAATGATGGTGTGTTTAACAGGTTACTTTTAACCTGTAAATTACCTGTAACGTATATTGCTCCAGAGAAGTTTTAAGCAGTTCAGCCAAACACGGACTTAACTGGAGAACAGAGGCGCTAGTTCAGACACACAGAGAGAATTCACAGCTGCGAGGCAGTCATTTCCCAACAGCTTTGTGGGCGCAGGGTGAAGGTGGAGGGGAGGAAGAAGCACAAAGGGACGGCCTTTGCTTTGCCCTCCAAGCAAGCCAGGATTTCCACAGATGAAATGTTTGTCCTGGGCCAGCACATGGTCAGAAACAGTCATGTACAAAACAGCTGAATCGGCAACTAGAAACCAGGTGACCTCTGCGGCCTGGACCTGAAATTAATCATTTTGGACCCAGCACACACCATTAAACAATCTATTTCCTCTATTGAGGACTATGGTTAATATTTATCACTGACACGTTGCTCATGTCTTTCAAGGTCCCTTCTTAAAACTTGCAGCTGATCTGACAAAAGCACCCACAACTCCTCCGTGCCATATATTCATTAAGAAACCATTAAGCACGCCCGTGAATTGACAGTGCAGCTCTCCACCAGTGCTGAAAACATACCATTTAAATGCAGTGCTGGTCCTTCTGAATATTTCAGAGTCCTTACAGCCACTAAAATAACACACAACCCATAGTCTGGAAAACATTTGCTAGAACAATACTTCTAGGACTGCTGAACTGTCATAAACCTCAAGGCGAGATATCAAATTGTCTCAACTCAACCTCAAAAGTTCAAGGACAAAAGAAAACAACCTCCAGAATAAACCTGCTAGATTTTTTTTTAAAGAAAGAATAGAAAAAATATTTACCATCTTCAGAGTTCATTTTTCATTTTAACTTGCCCATTTCTCCATTCTGTTTGTACACAGAGGGAAGACAACAGTGCTACTGTCAGAGACCCAGAAGCAAGACTTCACTTCAGACAGGGGCAGGCAAAACATTTTCTGCGCTAACTGGCTGCTCAAGTTGAGGTCTGCCTGAAACTTTGCAGTAAATTACAAAACCCACTAACATTTCTGTTCAGAGTGCCTTCTGCTGTTCTCCTGCCTTGCACTTGGCTTTGTCGGAAAGTTAAGTGTGCCTTCAGGTCAAGAAAAATATTAATCTCACATAGCAATCATTAAAAAGGAAAGCTTATTCCCCACGAAGGAGACTTTCCTAGTATGAGCTGTCTCAGAGGAAAATTGCTCTTTAACCTGGTCCTGGAGAGGTTTGCTTTACAGATCATCCGTACAAAAAGCCACCCCAACAAACCATTTACAGAAATACAAGTTTCCCAAAAGTCTACATTTCTGACATGAACTGTCCACGTTAAATCATTTTGGCTTTTATGATCATCACGTTTCATTTACAGGGAGAGTATTAATATTGTAACGTATTTCTCTCTCTCTTTTTAAAATTATCTCCTCCATTCTCAGTACCGGTGGATTTTACACTGCTGACACTGAAGCAGCAATACCAATAACTTGCAAGCCAATATTATTTGTTCTCAAAGCTGGCATATAATCTCAAATCACCCATCTTGGCCCCAAGCAGTTATACTACAACCATTAGCATGAATGGTCAAAAACAGGGTTACGAGCTCTTAGTAGCACCTTTAGAAGAAGTTATGTATACTACATGTAACAGCCTACGCATTTCTACTGCAAGAAAAACTACAAGCATGTTACGCTCTGCTCCGCGCAGACACTGGGACACCCACGGGACCTGGACTTTTTGCCCGCTGCTCTAAATAAATGAATGAAGTCCTGCCTCTGCCACCGAGCCAGCACCGACCGCTGTTCTGACACTCGGCAGAGCACCGGGGTGGACTGCTCTGCAGCTACTTTTAGCGTGGCTCCACTGAACTAGTCTTTCATAGGCAGTAACAAAGTCAAAAGTCTTTTAGAAAAGTGCTAAAACAAAACAGCAGAGTTTTAACAAGCCCTACCTTTCAATCCAGGAGGGGAAAAAAATCCCACGTCCACACTACGGTCTTCGTAGCGCTCACACCATCTGCAGAGCTGCTGTGCTAACACAGTCTGTGCTCAGCTGTACACAGTACTTTTTTTTTTTATTTCAGTAAATGGTTTGGTTAACACTTCTGCACAGACACCTGATGTCTCATTCATTGTGGTAAAACAGGGAATAAACTGGAAAACGGGTTTTCTCTTTTCTTTATTAAATTACAAAGGCACAGTAAAATCAACCTTTAAAAATACAATGTTAAGTCAAATTTCTTCTGAACATGTAATCTGTATCAAATTTTCTCTGCTCTACAGAGGTTAGAAGGTTAGCTACCTTACCAACCAAATACACTGCCAACTTTGCGTTTACGAAACTGATGATATCTGCAAATGCTTGATCTTCTTAAAGAATACGAAGCTGGAAAACATTTTTATTAAATTCATGCAATCATACTTCTAGATGCAGATTAAAGCAGGTGGTAGGTGCCACTGAATAACTACCACATCTGCCGAATTTCTAGAAATAGTATTTTCTCAGCTAAATGATTAAATCATACCAACTTCCCCATTGACAATTATAAGGCCCAGTTCTGGCTTTTCAGCCTCAGCATTATTAATTTACTAATAACGTGACAATCCCTCCCCAACACATCTCATCCAACTTGCCTCAAATCCTAATTTTGACCCATACAAGATGCACACTGTGACGGCAAACCTGTTATTTACCCTGTTATTTTTCACAGATACCTTGGAAAAATTCTGAAATCTCATGCCTCCCCAACACTTATCTCAACACCCACAAAGAAAAAAACATATTGAAAATATATGCAGCGCTCTCGTTCACGTTCCTCTCCCAGAAGTCAGATATTTGAGATATCAAAAGTTCACATGTGAATTACCTTCTGATACATCTAATATCATTTTAAGGAAAGAATTCACTAACCCTTTGTGCAGGAAGCTGACGCCAGCAAAACAGCAATTCAGAATTCAAAAACAAGAGACAAACATACTTCCAAAGCCTCCAAAGCTGCCAACACCGCACAAGACACCCAGCAGTACAGCAAGGCACCTCTGTGATCTGGGGTTTTCTTACTCGATAAGGTCATTAACTACATTTGAATAAACAAAGATCAAGCAAAGCATCAGACATATTGCAACTCCCACCTATTAAAACTAAAGCTGCTTTACAGAATTATAACCTAGTTTCCATACTACACCGAGAGAAGGAGGAGCAGAAAGAAAACAATATTCTGAAGTGAAAATGGGGGTCAACACCCTGTTCTGATATTTCACACATCAGAAGAAAAACTTCCAATTTCCAGCACAAGCTTATTATCAAATCACAAGACAGACGACAAAAAAAATTTCTGAGCTCTAAGTCAGGGCTCTGCAATGCCCATTTTACAGGGTCTACAAATTAAAAAAAAAACAAAACCAAACACAAACCCTGTAAGTCTGGGAAGACTTTTCATATGTAGCCTTAAATTAGCTGCCTAGGCCCCAAGCTGCAAGAAGAATATACAAATGAAATGTCTCAGTGTAGCCTACCATGGAACAAATTTTAATAACAGTTTATTCTATGAAAACTTTTCTCTGATAATAAATTTGATAATGGAGCAATAACACACTTACTTCTCAAGAGTGCTGCCTACCATCAAAACAGAGAAAAGCAGATGGCAGAATGCTTGCTACTTAGAAGGAAGGGTTGAATAACAAACAGCTTTAGCCAAAGAAAGAATTACTCACTTTTGCAAAGTGCTTGGAGATTTTCAAACAAAAGGTAGCACCTATAACTCAAAGATACTAATAGTAGCAATACCTTCAAATAAACTAGGGAACAACTGAAATACCAGTTTCAGAACAAGCCTTTTTTAGTATCTTAGAAACACAGCTACCATACAGTTCTGCATGAAAAGGCGCTTCAGAGAGAAAGCAAAATGGTATGTGCGCAGGAAGGAATGTTAACTGCCTCTGAGCTTTCAACTATTAACTAAGGGTTTTAGCAACGTGAAGAATGAAAGTTAATACAAACATCCTTGTAATGCACTATACAAACTTCTCAGCTCTAGCACTGGTAACTACTAATTTAACTAGAGAAAACATTTACAGCAGTGCAATGATGAGCCAAAAAATCATTGGATGTCTGCCTATTTAGCGACATACAGAGAGTGATGTGGGGGGGCCTCTATAATTTTGAGGAGGATTAGTATGTTAAAATGTTTAGGTTTAGGTTGGATATCAGGAAAATATTCTTCACTGAGAGGGTGGTCAGGCCCTGGAACAGGCTCCCCAGGGCAGTGGTCACCACCCCGAGCTTGGCTGAGATCAAGCAGCATCTGGACAACGCTCTCAGTCATCTGCTGTGATGGGACTGGTCCTGTGTGGGGCCAGGGGTTGGGCTGGGGGGCCTTATGGGTCCCTTTCAACTTGGGATATTCTATGGTTCTATGTATTGATGTTTGATGTGAACACTGCAAATATCAGATGGAGTGACTTTCCTTCACAAAATGTAGATGTAGAAATGTCCTGTAAGGGAGTTTCCACTGCCTCTGAGGTTTGGTTACCAAAAAGGTATCAGTGAGTGATTTTCTATACAGCAGAAGGTAAATAGGAAGTTGTTACAAAGTAGAAGGTCTAACAAGAGCACTGACACACAAATCTTAACTTGCCAATTAAAATATGATTGTATGATCTGTTTGGTATTTAGGCTTCATCCACTACCATCTGCAATCCCTACTAAAGACAATGAAAAGAATTGCAAGAACACTGTATCTATTTTTAAATTATTCTGATCAATAACTAAGTACAATTAATTTAGTACTTAGAGCATGTAGGTATATCACCTTCCTATTAAGAACTAATAGCAAATTATGGAAGGTCTTCACTTCTGCCATCTCTCCTGTTCCTCATATCTGTGTGGCGAGGAGGAAATAAGTTTTCTAATATAATGGCTCACAACAGTTTGAATGCAAACCAGATTATTACTGGTGCATAAACAGAGAGATTTTGATCTTCAGAGAAGTGCTCTTAAAAGACTTACAGGCTCTTCAGAGTCACACAATTTTTTGAAATTTTGCTTTAAAAAGTTAACTTTTCATAAAGGAGACCAAAATAGCGAACATATAGGCTGGTTTTTTGCCATTGCAAAGATAAAATGTCAAATCTGAAATGTCACATACTGCATATGCAATTCTATCTTTAGTAATTTTTCTAGTAACTGCTACACAGATTGCACATATGGTACAAAAATGCATTGTACCTTCACAATTAACTTGTTCTATGAGAGCAGAACTAAGTTCCCTGTGTGTATGTGGGGGACAAAAATGCCACCAATGCTTTAAAACGTAGTGCTTGCTCTTTCCACTTATTTACAAACACTTAGTATTAAACCGTGCAAGACCGATAAGCTAATATGGCAGACCAGTTCAATTCCCAAGAAATGATAGTTTCGTGACTTCTAGTATGGGAAAGTTTTAACCACTAGCTAAGCAAGTTGTGAGGTTTATGTCATTTCCTCTAGGAAAGAATTGCACAGATACACAAATCCCTGCCAAAATATTTGTGTTTGTTACTGTACTTAAAGCTTCCCCTCTCATAATTAACTGTCTTTTCTTACCTCCTAGTTTCTTGTCCAAATCGTGTGTGTAGATTTCTGACATTCACAGACTGATCACTTTTTAAGCCGCTACGGCAGAACACTGACTAGATTTGCATTTTAACACTTAACCATTCACTCGTTGCTACAATCAGTTTCCGTGATTAGCGAATATGACATCTGAATCCCAGGAAGCTCAGATCTAGTTCCCCAATCCACAAAAGAAGTTTCCCACATAAGCCAGAACAAGAGATTTAACTTCTTTTTACCTGGAAAGGAACTGATAGTATCTTTTCCATCACATCTGAACATGAGAACAGACATACTAAAATGGCTAAATGCAACAGCAATACAGGGCACAAAGGCATTTAGAAATTAACAACTGCAGCCATGACTCCACATAACAAAAAAACCTACAAAACAAATTAATAAAATCAGGCAGTTCTACTCAGTACACCAGGTGATTTTTTTTTTAGTGGGCTACATACTGTGTTGCATAAAAAGAATGTGAAAAAAAGTTTTAGTTTTACATAACTAACTGAAAATAAGCAGTTGTCATTACCTGCATCTTCCAAAAAATACTGCACAGCCATCAGCACCTTCCCCTGAGGTTGTAGGTCAAGCTATGGAAAGAAAGATACCAACAGTGAAGTATGTGGCTGATTGGAACTCTCAGGAAGTTAAACAGCACTTTCTAGGGAATCAAAGTATATCATTCAATAACTATTACAGCCCTCTTGCATGTCTCAGTGCTGCAGCTGAACCAGGAGCTTTTATTCTACCATTTTTACTAGCGTGCTGCATGGCTTTGATGTCTCCCCAAAAGTTCAGCGCAGTCAAAGTTCACAGTGTTTTTGCATGTCCCTTTCCCCTTTCTGCAAAGAGGTTTGCTGGCTCCTGTTTTTACTGTTAGTAAACTCAATTTGCACAGGAACCCAGTTTTGAAAGAAAAAGTCTGTACAATCCGGTATATGTTTATTGAGAGTACAAACCCTAGAGATATCAAATACTGTTGCCCGTAATCAGAAAAACAGTGGTATCATCAAAATTTATTTTCCTTTTCCCTTCAAGCCATTACACGTGGTTTCTGTG
The DNA here is from genome assembly GCA_013399095.1 of Psophia crepitans. Lineage (NCBI taxonomy): Eukaryota > Metazoa > Chordata > Aves > Gruiformes > Psophiidae > Psophia > Psophia crepitans. The sequence continues at coordinate 50,539 of VWZZ01001648.1, read as the reverse complement.
GCACATTCTACAGACCAGCAAAAACAAATGCCTTTTAAGCCAATAGCTGAGGTCAGTTCCTGCGCTCAGAAAGTAGCTGCTAATTCTTAAACTGCTGCCTTCATGAAACCTAAGAAGCTATCAAGCATGAAAGAGTCTCAAACGGTCTTCACTTCAGCACAGAGCAAAGTATCCCCTGGTTAACAGTAAACACAACTTGGGGGGCAAAAAAAAAAAAGAAGAAAAATCCAATTACATTAGATACACCAGGAACACATTCCCACAAATCCCATTATCCTACTGGGATAACGAATAAGTTTTCTTCTTTAAGGCAATGTCTGACATTCAAAACATTTGCCCAACAAAGTCTGCAGAGGGCAAAGACGTCAGTTACAGCTACTACTGACGGGCTGGCTCTCCCAGCACAGACAACCTCACAGGCTATGGTAAGGGAACTAACGTCTCTTCGCTGAGCATGATGGTCTGTCCAAGTCATGACTGAGGTCATACAGAGGAAGTTTAGATGACATCTATGTGGTACCTGCTCTATGGATAATCAGCAGAGGATTTCAGACCATTGAATGGGCTGAAAATGATCGCTAAAACTAAAATTGATAGGATTTTACGAAGATGACAACATTAAACCCTTAATTCATTAAAACTTCTTCGCAATACACCAACTAAATGAATGAAACAACATGTCTGGCATTTCAGAAAACGGGGGTCATAGTTTTGATCCTCCGTCACTTCACTTTCTCTCTAGACATACAAAATATGTTTTATTTTGTAATTTTAACTCTCTCTTTATTTGAAGTTTACAGTTCTAATTGAAATTCATTCACATACAATTATTTAAATGCTGCTGTTTGGGTTTATGTAGTTCAACAACTAATAATAACTACTGGCATTTAGACTAAATGTACATTTCTAAGTTTAAAAATACATTAAACCCTAACTTTATCTCCCTTGTTACCTTTCTGAGATCAATACTTAGAAGCGCACTCAGTATGATGCAGGAGCAAAGGACACTCAGCAAGACTCCATACCTTTTGCCTTCACATACAAACAATAGTTCAGGGGACAGAGGGAAGAAAAGATAGCAAGATAACAAACACAGGGATTAAAGGATCCCCATTATAACAGCATTAAGCCAAATAAAATTTATTGTAAAACTAAATAAATAAAATTAGAAATTCTAAGTGGAAATACCTTGGAATAAGCTTCACCTTTCTTTTTCTCTGGGTGAATTACAACGATCAGATCCAATTTAGACATCAGCTATTTGCCAAGAAAACTGCTAGGCTTTATAAAATAGGCACTCAATGTGATATATGCTATCATTTCAAACACTAATGCCATGGATTTTATTGTCAATTTCTTGAACATTGATTATACATGATCTGCGTAAAAAAATGCTGCTAAAATAATTGTCTTACAAGCCCTGTCGCACATGGTAAAAGGATTGAACATTCAGCTTAAAAGGCATAAGGCATCAGTTCAGCTTGAAAGAAACACAACCAGGTCAGCAAGTTTAAAGGAATTAATTCTCCTTCCTTACCCAGAATTCTGCTTTGCCACTGCCCTTCTTGCACCGCTCCGCCAGGACCGACACACCTACAGTCACTTCAGATAATGGCTCTTCTGCTGCTTTCATGAGAACAATCTGAATCACCCGTCCTTCATAAATGTGAGCGTCAAAAGTTGATTTCCATTCTGGATACATGGTAGGCTTCTTCTGAACTAGAGTTTTCCCTCTCTCTGAAAGTTACAAATAAAAGGGCAGAAACTGTAAAATCAAATAATACAGATCTAGTACTTAAACTCAACACAGTAAAACAAAAGAGAGAATCCTTGTACTGAAAACAAAACCAGACTTACTACTTCTTGTACTGTGGTCGGGACAAAGTTTAAATATTCAGTTCAAACATTCATGACTCGGAAGCCAAAGCTCGCCCTGACAAAGGCAAAGCTCGCCCTGACAAACAGGGCACGCAAAGGCAGTGAAGGTGTTAACATGCAGGCAGAAAAACCAGGAGGGACAAATCCCATTCTGGAATTCAGAAGCTGGTTTAGACAGTCACAGCTTGACGGCATATTTGCATGGCTGCTTTCTGGTATCAATCTCCATGTAGTGTCATCTCATCACAGCGAAAAACTGCTGCTATGAGATAAATTAAGATATGTCTTGCACTAACCTAGTTTAAATTGAAATCAGTGGCTGAGAGATGAAAAGCTCAACATTTCATTAATCTGCTTCCAAGTTATCCCAACATTTCACTTCTATTCATAAGTCATTCTTTCCTGGGCATTGTACTCTCTTCTCTGCCATGATAGCTACTTTTTAAAGGATATTACAAGGCCTTACCTGTCCTCTCTAGCACATGCAGACCTTGGGTAGTTACAGAATAAGAAAAAGGCTGAAAAGATCTCAATAAACATCTTAAATTTTTGGTAACATTTACCCAGCCTCCCACATGAGCATCTCTGCAGACTCCTTCCTTAACAGTTTTACAGTGCTTCACTATTCTTATTAGACAGATTTTTTCCTAATACACAGCTTCAGTGTCTCTTGCTAACAATTAAGCTAATTTCTTCCTGTCCTTAGCTCAGGCACAGAACAGCTGGTGGCTGCACGATCTACAACAAGCTTCAGCATATTTCTAGATCAGGGTCTCTCAGTAGTCCTAAGCAACCACATCCAGCCCTTCACTGTGACTCTGGCACACGATGTCACCTCTACAGTTTTTCTCTGTGATTTGCTGCCCATCCAATTATTCCCCACTTGTGCTCAGGTAACTGAATATAATTTTGTACATTCTGCACAATTTCTGCTACCTATCAAAATTGTTTCCTGCAAGCAGAAGTGCTTTCTAAATGCCTCTCTGGCTCTGAATAATCCATTTTCCCCTTGTGCAATCTGTTCTTATGATATCAAGGCAGTAGCAAAGCAGACCCTACTTAGACCCTTCCCCAAGAAGCTGCAGTGTGGTTTGTCTCTGAAAATTAGCAATAGAATTTACATTCACTTTGATGAAAGAAGAATTAGATACTTATTATTTAAAAGTCTTCCTGGAAACTCAAGGCAAAGTTTGTGTTCATTCATTAATAACTTGCTCGACGCACTCCACTCAATTGTGCTGAGCTATCCAAACAAGAGTAGTAGTGTCCTTGTACTTCTTTATTAGGGAATGCCTGCCAACAGCAGCATTACAAGTTACAACTTTGACAAGCAGACCCAAGTCTTCTTGCCAAAGGGCATTCTCAAATGCTCAGACACAGCCACCTGAGGACGTCCTCCATTTCAACGCAAACTTTAGCATTACCCTTCTACTTAGTCAAAAGCTTTTATCTTGAATTTGACCCACTCTGCAGCAAGAAAAATTCAAATTCTTAGCAGTGCAAACCTACTTCCAGAGCCCTGCACTTGGTATTCCTAACTATGGAAGAATTTGGAAATATTATGGTGAAAATATATAGGGGAAGCTCAAACAAAACATAACTTCGAGATTGTTAGGACGGACAATAAAGGTGAGAGGGAATAAAAGCAGGCTGTCTCCACAGCAAGGCTTTTTACACTAGCCTATTTTTTGGACTGATAAAGCCAGACCCCTTCAACAAAAAGGCATGCCTCAGGAGGCGCCCTGGGACTATGAGAAATTGCACCTATTTGCAGAACCTCTGACAATAAATCAGGGTTTGCAGGAGCAGCAGCAGTTTACAGAGGAGTTCGTAATACTCTTGGTAGGATTCTTAGAGCAGGAGAGAACTATTTCAGTCTGTTCCCAGGACTGTCCCTATTCCTGTGTACCAATTAATATCTGATTTGACCAGTCACTATATACATTTTTACCTTATGTAAAACTGAAAGTAGTAATCTGAATTACTGCCAACAACTTCCACCCTGGCCATGCTGCTTCTGTAATTAAAATCATACTAATCAAGTTTTGTCATGGATCACAGTGCCTGCCTGCAAATGAACACTTAAGTGCCAGCAAAGACCAGCTTTTAAGAACACCACAGTTCTTGCCTCTCCTGTACTCAGGCCTCCTTTGTTTCTCTGCTAACACTAACGGCTTCAGAACATTTTACATGTTTGCAAATTGGCTTAATGCCCAACCATTAGGCAAATTATTTTCTTCTTCCTATACAATAAGCGTTTCCTTGATCATGTTTCAGCATGCAAATCCAACAAAAGTTATTCCAGATCTTGTCAAACTGATAACGGGAGCATCAGTTTCTTTTCCTGACTACCCCAATCAGTCACTGCTCCAAGGTCCACTGCACTCTCCCATTTTTCAGTACTTCAAAGACACATGCAAGCAAAGAGGAGAAAAGTTGGGACAATTCTACTTTTCAAAAAGAGACAGCTGGGAAAAAAAAGTGGATTTATTTAGACCACTTCCACCTCTTCACATATTCTGGCAGCTGCAACACTTTCAACACCATTTCTTCAGAGGTTCTCCCAATAACCTAGGAAACCGCTTCTTTGGAGCTTCCTGCATTCTTTGATGTTTTGTGAAGCCCTAGAGCCACAGTGCTTGGATTAGATGGCTGTGATCTAACCCGGTACAGAAATTCCCTCTCATCCTGTTTGGCTACGGTGATGTATTCTAACTAAATGCCACAAAATATTATAAACCTTCGGTCCAGTTTCTGTAAAGAAGCGGTCTTTGAAGGCTGAGGGACTGCTGAACAGGGCGGTGCTAACAAGACTGTGAGCACAAGTCATTTCAAGCAAATAATTATGCCAAAATGCCTCAGTTTCTACAACAACAAGCTAGACGTCTTATTAATACCTATCCTCCAAGTCAATAAAGATCATTTACTACTCTGTGCTTGAGGATGGTTCTCTCAAGCCTCCTGCAGTACAGATCCCTCCTCAAGGCACTCCACTACACCACTCCCTCCCCTGCAGAGCTGCTGCAAGTACAGTCTGTCACTTGTGGAACTGGAGAGAACAACGTTTGATTTAACATTTGTAAACCTCTGTCACGCAAAATTGACAACTCACCTGAACCCCAGCACTACTGACATTTCAGTTGCTTCATCACATCCTTTGTGAATAGTTGTGTGTTGGTGGTGAAGTAAGAAATTGGAGATAGACTTCACCCTACCAAGAACTGAGCACTCTGGCTGCAGTACAAGAAAGCACTGATAAAGAAAGTCTTGTTTTAAGGTGGGCATAGAGACAAAAGTCATTGTTATTGCTCCCATTCTGAAAGAAAAGCTCATGTTGAAGTGCTTAGGTGACAGGAACAGCAGGACTCATTACCATTCACAGACTAAGAGGGATTGCAGTATTTGTCAAAAACTTGTTCATATGCAGAAAAGCACCACCATTTGTAACCTCACCTGTAGTCAATGCTTCCTTCATCTTGATAGCACAAAAAGGCTGTAGTTGCTCGCCTTGATTCTGCACAGGTCCCAGCTCAAATGAGTTGAAAGATATCCGTAAGAAGGGGGCCATTGCTCACAATGACACACAACCTAAGTGGAAAGAAGTAAATAAAAATCATAGAATAAAAGCTCTGGTCTGAGACTTGTAAGAAAGTGATACATATTTCTCAGCCAGCCACCATAGCTGATAGAACCCATTCTCTAAAGTCTGCAAGTCCTGAATGTGGCTTTGAGACCATGAGTCCAAAATAAAACTGGGATGCATTGAAATAAAAAAGGTAACGTATAATTAAAGAGTGAATTTAAGAAACCCTTTTAATCATGTCCTGTTAAAAGCAAGTAGCAGTAATGACTGACTTAGAGGTGGCTGAATTTTCAAACACAGAGACCCTATTCACTAACACACAAGTATATAAACATTCTTATCTGATACGTAGTTCACAAACTAATAGACAGATTGTCTGGGTTTGTGAGGGTTTTTTTAAACATTTGTTTTCCTCACACCTGGAATGAAGGGTGGGTTGGGGAAAAAAGGTAGGAAGAAGAGTTTTGTCTGTTCCACATGGTCCCTTCCCAGTATCTCTCACAAACCAAGGACGGAGAACTAGGAGCAAAATTAATCATCTAAAGCTCACGTTATTTTGTTGCTCTTTAGTTACACATTATTTTCTTTTTTAATTGCTACACAGCCTCAAAAATTCCCAGATAGAATTCTAGGCACCTCAATAGGTAATCAAATGATAAAAGGAATACCTTTGGTTAATTTTATTTTTAAAGATTATCTGAGAAACTATTGAACCTAACATACAATTTCTGGACACTGCAGCGAAACCCATTACCAGATGTACAATAAGGGTAACATGTCCTTAAGCACAATCAAGTAATTACACTGCATATGAGCACTTGATTAACACTGACAACCTAATTGGTCCATAGACATGAGTTCACACTTACATTCTCCCTTAGATAAATGCAGTTACAGAAATTTGTGAAACCTAGGTATTTCACTGGGTAAGCACACATTCTATTTTCCATGTTTAATGTGGAAACAATGTACATTCCAGATACCAGCAGTCTGAAACAAGTATAACATCACATTACTTCTATTCAACATTGCTTTCACGTAGCAGTGTACGAATCCCAGGAAACGTCACAGAGCTAGTGATGCAAACTCTGAGCGTCCTTACCTGCACATACCAGGCAAAGGGAAGAGGTAGAGGTAGAAAAACCTCCAGCATTACTATGTCACCTGCTTTAAACTGTCAGGGCAAAAACCACCTGTAATTTCTAAGTCAACAAACTGATGCTTCATGACAGTCTTCCCTCATTCTAAGAGCTCTTGAACTTGGAGCAGATTTCATCTTACAATTCACAGCACCTTCAGCAATGATTTAGCCCTGGAGCTTGTATGTCAATATTGTTTTGTGAAGCAAAAATTACTCATTTAAAGGGTAAGAGAAAATGGTCTTTTGATAGGAAGGGAATGCTAGTGCGATCAGAGAATGAGGGGTGCAGAGAAGGAGAGATTGGGAGAAAAGAGTTAACTAGGTAACAGGAAGAGATCAGGAAGAAAAAAGAAACAAAGAACTGAAACTGGGCTGAGCTGGCCTTTGACTGTAGATTGTTAACCAGCTCGGTCAAGCAGCACTAGGAAGACCATTTCAAGCAATCTTGCGTATGCTGGCATTTTTTTAATGTAAAGATATCAACCCGAGAAGCAATTAACATTCCTTTTATATCACTTAAGACCCACAACAGTCATTCAGATAAAAGACTGTGAAATCAGAGGCTGTGCAGAAAGACAGCATATAGCTCCTGACACCATTATTTGCACACATCACACAATCTCGCTGTGCAGGCACCATTCTCAATAAATTGAAAAATTTTATTACTTTCTCACATTTATTGAGCTAGTTTTTATTAACTGTTTCCCTCCTTTTCTGTAGAGTAAGGAAAAGTTAGAAAGCAGGTTTAGCACTTGGCACCGTTATCCCACTGAAGCACTGAAATCCACCACTATAACTCACATTCAACGCAGACTGTCATCCAGACTCGCAATAAAATAACAAACCTGCCCCACTAATCCAGTGGTTATTGCAGCTTGGAGCACCATTTGATGAGACTGGGGACTGAGACGACCTCAAGAAGAAAAATAGACAGCTCTTGTAAAAATTAACAAATACCATCCAATACCTCACTTTCACAAATGCAACGTAAACACAGTGCTCATCAAGAGTTTTAATGAGGAACACGTTTTAGCCGCTCAAGAGACCTTGTGCTCACTGTGTTCGGATCTACCCTCAAGTAGTTGCACAACTTGCCAACACCAGATCACCTACAGTTACTACTCAATATGGATGTAAAAGAAACCAGATTTCATCATCATTCACCTCTGGGGAAACCGGTTTAAGGCTCAGTTGGGCCATAGGTAGAAACAAGCTGGGCAGGTCAGTATGTAACTCCCACTGGAAAGTTTATTTGACAGAATCCCAGGATTGCAGGGTAATTCTGGCTGGAAGGGACAGCCCAGCTATAGAAGTCACAATTTCCAGTAAGTCCGGGACTACACTAACAAAAAATTGGAAAGCACTGACAAAGCTAAACCAACAATCGCCTGATTTCACTCAGGCCGTCTGACTCAAGCCAGTGTTAGTCCTGAAACAGAATACAAGGCTTTGACATTTACTTTAACTCCCAACTAACAAATACAATAGAAACAGGTACAATGCATACACATTTTGAATAATCCCACAATTTCCCTCAATTCTGATGGCCAAACAGCCTGAAAGCTGTATTTTCAGCTCTGCTTCTTGGTTTTGTATATGGTTGGTTGTTTTAGTTTCATTGTACTTGGCTTCACGGTGCAATCTCAAATGCTCACTCAGAAATGCTACACACAAGCAATTCAGCAGTTAGGAGAAAACACTGATATCCCAGAATTTCCAATGCTGTTCAAATGCACTCAGTCCAAGGTCACTGGGAAACTAGAAGACACCTTTTTGCTTTTCCATTTAACAACAACTTTAACAAAAATAATCTCAACAGCTTATTTTCACATAACAAACTGCCTGTTCCTGCCAAGTTTCTGTAGCCCTATACATTATGCTTTTTGCCCCAAAGCAGAGATTTTTTTAGTGGCTTCATGCAAAATCTCACTATACATGATAGACTATACTGTGACGCAGAGAGGTTAAGTGAGAAAGGAGGGTTTGGATTTGCTCCTCAGGTACTTTTTCCAATCTTTGTCTATGCTAAGATATTGCAGTGAGATAGTTGACAAGTATCAGCTGTACTGCTGTAAACAAAAACATATCCCACTAAAACTGTTCTTGGCAGCAAAACTCAGTGAAAGAGAGTCATTTTAATTCAACAAAGTTTCTCAAAATCCCGCTTGAAAACACTCATCCAAAATTTTGTCACATTTGAAAAGCAAAAATAACACGAGCAATACGTGTTTTGCTTGTTGCATTTTAGACAAGAGTCCCTCTCTAGACTCTGTGACTATTTCAGAAGTGACAGAACAAGCACTGACTCGAGTTTTAAGAACTGCATCTGTCAAGAACCGAAACTGCTATAAAACGCCAGTTATGTCGGAGGCAGATTTTACAATTTACTCATACAACCCACACCGCTGCTATGAAGTATTAAAGCCAAAGTGTTTTCCCCGAAGGGTGTGATTTTATCCAAACCAATGGTGGGAAAACTAAGATGCAAACTCCAAAAATACTGCAAGTCTAAACCACAGGTTTGATATCTCAAACAGTTTCAAGGTCATGTGCAACCTGAAAAAAAAGAGCCAGGGGGAAAAAATCTTCTAGTAACATTATTCTATATGAAGCACATGGCCATGGCCACGCTGATGCAGAGCGCACCAGTGGATGCTGTCCAGCACAACAGTCGTTTTGTCAAGGATCCCTAATCTGCCCCGTTGCAAGCTAAAAGCACGTTCTACTCTACCTGGGATAGATTCTGAAAAATGCACAGTAATTTCCATGAAGCTTTAAAACTGAGAGCTTTTGACTAATATGGAAAGAAAATCAGCCATGTTACTATCAGCTATAAAATGCATGATGCAAGAGGAAGAAAAAAATTAAAACATCTTTACATTATCAATGTCAACATCTGCTGGATGAACAAATACTCAGTTTTCACACGGATGTGTTCATAACATGCAGTTTTAAAGAAATCTTCAAAATAAATTAAAATCTCAAATATCCCACAGAAAATATTCACAAGATTTGCTAGCACAAAATTCACATTAGATTAAAAATCTCCATGCAGATACGAGTGACAGGGGACAGATTCTGTAGTTTCACCCCTTTCAACAGCGCACAGCAGTTACTTGTCAGGGTTCCTTTGTTGCTGTAATCCTGCCTTGTTATAAACAGTGAGGGCAAGCCACCTCTAACACAATCCAGAAACAAAGACATGGTTGTGACTCTTACAGAAAGCGGGAAGTAACACCAAAGCCATGGGTCATCTGGAGGAAACGCTGACACTGGCCAACAACAGAGCACCAAAGAGACTGAAAAACTCATGGGCCCAAACAGAGCACAGACTGTTCCATCACTGATACGGGACTACACATCCAAGAGAAATATAAACAAGAAAAGTCCCCTGCTGATCTGATCCTCTGATTACCTTGTAGTCATCTGTAAACATCTTGCAAACGGCCAGAAAGCTGCACGCACAGCTCATGGCTTTTCCATGCTGCCTCACAGAAATGCGCTGGATGGCATGAAATGCCGGCTTTCTGCTTAGCTCCTCGCTGAGGCTGCTTCCCAAGGCCACACGCATGCTTTGAGGAACACCAACACTGGTAGCCAGCACCCCAGGTAGCTGACCAATTGGTGTTCTTCCCTGAAATGACGCAGCAATAACTTTTTCCTGTTTTAAGATGCACAAACATAGATTATTTCCAACTTGCAGGTATCTTTTTTGGTTTTGGTTTTTTTTCCCCCCACAAGGGACTCCTGCCCTCCATTCTGGCAATGGACAAGGTGTTCAGGAAAGATAGCAACAAACTTTTGCCCAACTTCATTGCCCCCACAGCACTTTGAAAGACATGAACAAGGACCTCCTTCCTCTTTGTGTACAGCCTACAACGGTGATTACACCACTTTCATGGCGATAACACAAGAAAGCCTGTCGTAGAGATGCTGGCAGTGTGATTAGCATCCTTCACCTGCACACACCTTTAATGGGCACATTGTGTTCTTACTGTTCCCCTGTACGCTGCGTTATGGTTACATTACAGAAAAACCTCACACGGAGCACACAGGTTGGCTACGGTTCTTAAGTAACTCCCTTCACAGATCATCAGATTTTAGCTGATGATCAAAATAATCCGATCCGCTGCAAGAGAAGAAACAATACCTGTGCTGTAGGGTATTTCCCTGAACCGAAGTAATGATGATGCTAACCACTACATTGCACACCTATAGTTAGCCTACAGAGAATTTTAGCAAGTTCTATTCAAGCCCTGGCCTCTATTTGATGTTCTGTGGGAAGAAGTCAGTCTAAAAATGAACTCAAAGAGGCTTATTATATTTGCTCTTATCAACCTTGTCAAGATACACTGCAGCATTCTTTATCAGCTGGACTTCCCTAGGCGCTACCGACTACTGCACTACTGCTACCCAACTAAAGCCTGAAAAACATACTTATAACCAACACCACATCACTCTGTAGCATGATGGGGAATGCTCACAGCTGCCAGAGATGGCAAAAAACATAATCTGCAGGTCCTGCTTTGAAAGCTTAAAATCCACAGAGGGTTTGAAAATTGTTCTCCAAAAACCAGGGCTAAACTCACACGTTGCATGTAGCCCCCTGCAGGAAAAGGGCAATTGTCCAGAAGTATGGCCCCTGCATGAGCATCACTCTTGCTTTTATTTGGGTTTAGCCATTTGTCATCTAGGCTTAGTCATTAAGGTGCAGCTATCTCCTATGAATGGCTTAATTTACTACAGTTATTAACTTGATTCATCTGTCTATGGAATCCAACAATAGTAATTAGCAACATGAAGCTTCTCAGCAACTATTTTGATAACCTATCTTATGGAGATTTTACAAAATTAAACTGTAAAATTAGAACTGTGGGACTATACACTTACGAAAGCAAAATATATCTATTATTTAACAAAATACAGTTTTTTTCAGGAAGTCAAGTATGAAAAAAGCATCTTTAAAACAGCCCAACAGTCAAATCACCTACAACTTCTGCAGTAATATTTCTATAACAGTGTATCTTCATAAAAAGTTTTTAAATAATTATACCACAGGACTATGAAAAGTGAGAAAAGATGACAAGAAATTTAACACCATAATTGAACTTTCTTGCTGTTATTGCCAATTTTTTTTTTCTAGTTCATGATTTCAAAATTCTATATACTAAATCCTAGTATAAATTCTGTAAGTTTTGGGGTTTGCTGTGTCTTTTTTTAAATAGTACATGTAGAATGGTTCACAGAGTCCTACAAACCTAGCTTGGAAAAAATGTTGTTACCATTTTCTTCTTTCTCCAACCCAGTATTTTCTTTCAGATACTTCTGCTTTTGTTGGGTTAGGTCAAGGCTAGAAACAGAAACAATGACATAATAAAATCTGTCACTAGTTGTGTTGCAACAGACTGGAGAAAATCCATCCAGATAAGGCATGTAGCAAGAGATGATCCTTGGTTTCATTCCACTTGGCCAGAAGCACAGATAATTCCAAGTTTCCACACCTTTTTTGTGTACTCAGCAGTACCAAAACTGCCTGAATTTATGACTGCTGTATAAATTGCTCATATTTCCCCAACACTCTCAAGGCCAAAAAAATTACTGATGCTTTCCCTATCATTATGATGTGAAAAATTTCAAAATATGAGCATCAGAAACCTTTTAGTGTACAGGCCAACTCCTACAATCTTGGCAGTGCAAACTCCAGAGAAGCTTGAGGGGAATGCAGATAGAAGGCAAGCAAGAGCTAAAGCAGACCTGATTTTGTGGATTTTTTGGAAGACATGCAACCCAATTTATTTGAGCATATGATAACATATGAGTACTCGGTAACAACAGCTGACTGTTCTTAAAGGGGTTTCAAGTGTGTCGAGGACGACAAATCTGGGTTTTAACACTAAAAGATCAGTAAAAGTTGAGGAAATTTTGGACTCTGAAATAGACAGCAGGACAGGCTGTTATGCAGCATATGCTGTAAGATAAAAAAAAAAGCATTTTAGACTGAATGTCCTTTTTTGGAAAGGGAAAAACAACATTTGGAGCAGCAAAGTTGGCTTTTTCAATATTCCACAACTCCTGCTTGGGGGGTGGAGGCGGGGGGATGGTGGTGCGGAGACAAGGGAAGTAGTCAGCTGCTTTTTTTTTTTTAGAAGTGCATAAGAAATAGCTATTTAAATACTTTTTTTAAAAAACCACAACTCCCCAGTTCTCCTTCCTCTTTGAACACACAGGACTAAACAGTAGATGAAAGCTCTGTAGGCATGCTGTTTTTCACCACTACCAAAATCAAGCCTGAAACAAAAGTGCAAATGAATCCTCTTCCTTAACTTCAAACCCAAACATCAGACATTAAAAACACGTAAGAGGTTTTAATTAAACACACTGCCTCAAGCCGAAAGACTTTGTTCATTATTTCTGAGAGCGCAAGACGATGTCTTATCATGTAGCAACTGCAACAACACGGAAGGATGAATACAACGAGACTGGCTAGGTGAAGCTCTAAGTGAGCGAACAATTCATTAATATTCACATTACGAAACGGGAGCACGTCCAGGATATTAGACAGGAGACAAACCACGTTTTTTCTCTATGCACGTGTGATTTAACAGCAGTTAGGAAACTTATTTCCTTTTTTTTTAAAGCTTGAGGAGTAAGTAGAGGGTTTTTTCCTGTAATTTAATAACACAATCCCTTCATGTGAGAGAAAAAAACCCTATTAGGCGAAAGGGATGAAGATACACCTCTTCCTCCCTACAGTAACACACCCTGCAGCCAAGCCATACACCAGTTCTGGCTCTATGTCACTCAACAGAGCCCTGGATGCCTTCAGCAAGTCTGAGCCCCTGATTAGCTCCCAGCTCCCACTTCCTCAACAACGTTCAAGGAATTTGCCTGTATTTAGTCAGCACAACTAAATTGCAAAATTGTACATCAAGTTTATCATGTGAATATGAGTACTCCAAAGGAAGCATGCCATTCTGCAAGAGGGTTCATAGATATTTTTGTAACAACCAGCACACTGGGAAAGCCAAGCTACTCCTATAGCTTTCAGAAGTACCAAACCAAAGGAAAGTAGCCAAAGAAAACCCAGTATTTTATATAGTATCTCTTTAGGTGTCACCATAATCAAGTGGACAGGGATCCGCTTTCAGGGATAGTCCACCAGCAGCCTTTAACGGAGGAGTTACACACCAAGCCCATCCTTCAGCACCATCCTCTCACTCTTGCTGAGTATTTCGATCTAGGATTCAGTACAACATTTGAGATTTTCTTTCTGATATATAATTACACACACAACGCTTTTTCATTTTCTGTGCGGTTGTAAGTTTCCTGGATACTAAGATATATTTCCCAGGGAGAATAACACAAAATGCCAACAACCTATTTTCAATCCAAACAGAAAACAACATGATAACACTTTGGCTAAACTTATACAACCCAATATACATCGCCTTTCTCTTCAAAACACTAGAAGATTTTTGTTTGGGTTATTTTTGGGTGTTTTGTTTTTTCACTTTCCACTGAAGAGGAAAAGCTCTTTCCCCTTAACACCGAAACAGCCAACTACTGTAAAGAAAATAGGTCAATTACAGTTTAAGAAAAAAAGGAAACTGGAAATTTATCTTATTTCAAATGTAATGGGTTAATGCGTTTATGTGAACAATGAAGAAGCAAAAAATGGGAATAGAGAAACTGGGCATTCAACAGAAATACAAAACACGCCTTCTAAAGCATTCCAATCAGAGAACAGCTTTACTTTGCACTTTTGAAAACATCATCAGATTATGCAGTCTAAGTGCCTCTCGCGGAGTGCAAGCCGCCGAGCCAGGAATTTATACTACCACCAGCACTATGACCTAATCCTCCAAGTATCTGGAAAGCTAAAATATTCATTAGCCGAGAGAACTGTATCATCATTCATGTGCACTGGAAATCTGCTGCTGAGATAACCTCGTTAGAGGAAATACAATTCAGTTCATGGATGCATGATTTTGATCAAGGCTTTTAAAATAAAAGGACACAAGATTTGGGAACCAAAAGTTTTGCTTATTAACTGTGCACTGAGTTGTAGGAATAGATCCAGTCCTCCCTCCTGATTGCATCCAGCATTGGCGGGGTGGCTTTGTTTGGGTTTTTTGAGAAGCCATTCTTTCCCTGAGGGACACAAACATATACAGTCCCTTCAGTCAGACATTAGACAGCAAGATGGGCCGAATCTGCCTTGCGTAGCACGATGCTCCTCCTCCTCCTCACTATTTCCTGGTACATAAAGGCTGCTCAGCGTCTGTAGGTTGGAATCATCCTTATCCTGTGTGGTTTGTTTTTGTTTTTTTAACTACCTAGAATGTGAAGGCCAAAAAACACAAAAGAAATATAAATAACCAAAAAAGGTCAACTCAGTCAAGACTTTTTTCTGTGGTTTAATAACTGAAAATAAACAGTGAAGCCATACATGGATACATGCATCAGCACCTGTGAAAGCCATCTCTCACTTTTGCAATGAAGAGATGAAATAAGCACAACTGAGTGACACTGAGGGATGTGTAGGATGATGCTAAGTAATGAATGGCCACAAGGATCAAAAAGGAGAAATTAGAAATAAGCAGATATAATAAAAAATTATTTTTAATTAAAAACATTTCCTTCTGCTGTGATTTCAAAGTTCAGGCTTAGATTTCCAAAAACATAACAAAAAGGAATGACAAGTGATTTTTATCTGCCCCCTCCCCTCTGAATCACTTTCTAGAGGAAATGCACAGTTACAGCTCTACACTAGACCTGACATCCCAAATGAAGAAACAGACACAGCTCATTAACAGCAAGTTGAACTAAAGCCTGAAGGGATCTTCAGAGATACTTGGGTTGTTCAAAGGTAGTACAGAGTTTACAGTACAAGTTGTAATGTAAACTTAGGGCGAGATGTACTATTTAATACCATTTTCAATTCCTTCCTTTGTAATCCTCCTGCTAAGAAGTTAACAGCAAACCTTTATTTTTTACCTTTTCCTGAATTCTGTGGTTTAAACATATAAACTCCACACTCTGTGATGACACAGAGGTTGTTTTTATCTCAACACTATGATGCATGTCTGCTAATAGCCATATTAAATGATTTTCCACTACATGAATAAATTGTCATTAAATCACATAAAACATGTCATTTTAGTACCCTTATTGGGGAAGGAAGCCTTTAAGCATTGACAGGTCTGCGACGCAACACAATAAACAAGAAAGAAAAAGCTAAACAAAAATCCCTAGAGCTTTAGATGAGCCAGAATCTTGGTTGTAAAGATCGCCATGGCAGGACATGCTCAACTATTTCGAGTTTTGAGAGAGCAAGAAGTCCTGTGGACTGGGCACTGGCAAGAACACTCTCTGGCCACCTTCCAGAAATGCTATTCCTACTACCTGAAAGACCCAAATTGGGTCTGGAGGATGAGTACAGACGAAATTATTAGATGCGCATTGTCTGTTATGGCTTTTTCCAGCTTCCACTCCAGTGCTCATCCCACTAATAAACGAGGAATCATTTAAAAATGAGATGTTCAGTTTGCATATGCAAAACACTACACACAGAGAAAAATATAAAACATATAACCCAAGAACGTTACTTAACAACACTGCAAGTCAGCATCGATCTTGTTACTTTATTGAGTCATTGCACTAATGAACATCACGACAAACAGGACACAAACTTCATTGCTTGTCTAAAAAATACCTTCAGAAGAAGAGACATATGCAACTGATTCTATGACTTGCAAGGGCACCTGTAGATTACCCAAAAAAGTAACTGAACACAAACTCTGATTACAGTTGTGCTCTCATGTCCCAGTTAGCCCACAGAAGCAACAGAGTATTCCATGATTTTCCTACAGACAGGCTTTCCTGGCTTATTATAGCCTATCATTTCCTCCATCACTAAATGGATAAATGAGTTAAAGTCTTGGTTACTTTCCCTGCATCATCCAATTATTTCTGACTTTTTGCTGTACATGTTCTTTTCCCAGAAAAATGTTTCTTTATGATAATTTTCATAGCAATCTTTTGACAGAAAATGGCAAACTGCTATCACTAATTAGTATCTCCATGTACCATGTCACAGCTGGGAAGAACACAATTAGGACATGTCATTTCTGTTAGACCATTAAGTTAAAAAGGATGGTGTATGGCTGCCACTGGCATGGAAAAATGCAGGAGGAAAACCAAGCAGCTGTAAGACACAATGCTCCTAAGCAGTGGGATACACGGTGCGTACAATGCTCTTCCCAGTCCTCACAGGGCAATCATACTTTTAAAACGGACAGGCAGGTAACGGACAGTAAGGGAGGGGAGCACACAGGAACCAAAATGCTCCTAGTAGTTCCAAGTGCAAATGTTCCCACTTGCAATTAGAGAAGATCCCTTTCTTAACTATCAGCATGGAAAGACCGCATGTCCCCAGGCAGCTGAGTGGGAAATTCTTTTTCCCCATGGTGTAATTTGTTTGAGTAGATCTACCCTTAATGGTCTGCCCAGTCCTGCCTCCAAATCTTTCCTCTGTGCATTAGCTCTATCCACACTGCCTCGATTCTTTCCCTCCTTGAATGCCAAGCAGCTCTTTCATACTGTTTATTATGCAGCTTGCTTAATCACAGCTTACTTAATTACCCTAGCATTTTGTGTATCTGAAATACCTCTCACTTCCATGCAGCAGTGGCCATATCCTCTGTCTCACACATCAAATGAGCGAGCAGCGGGCGCTGGCAAGGAGCTCTCCTGTTATTTACAACAAGCCACATCCCCAGCACAAGTTAGCCCAAAAGACTCCTTTCTGCCTTATGGTTTACAGCACTCAGCAGGCCACAGGATGCTGGCTTTTCCCCACAGGTCTGGATATTTGCTTCCACTAAAGCACTTTAAGTACATAAATCCTGTTCTAATACTGCTTTTTCCATGTTAGCAATTACCGCCGAACCCACAGACACGCTATGTGTCCAGGACTGAGAGGCAATTCATACCACTAAAACGAGGTAAGTAGATGCCCGTAACCCACTTCTGATGAAAAGTTAGTCCACATCACAGATAATTTGAGAGTCCCTTGTGTTGAGCAAACAAAAGTTATATCGACTTTGGTCCCATCAATGTCAGCTCTGTGGGAAGGAGCTGCAGACAGATGCATTTCCAGCCTGTGACAGACAACCCCATTCTGCCTCTGTGGGGCTATTAAAAAAAAATAATTTACTCAGATCCGAAACAACTATATTGAAAAATGTATTTGCTTGTACTGTGAAAAGCCTCAAATAAAAAGTAGTTTTGTAAAAACAGTTTTTATGCTCTTGTAATGTATCTCCTTTTCCAAGATGCAGTTTTTCAACTAGAGCATTAGGGTTTTCTTAACTGTTCTAAAACTAAACCCATCTCTCAAAATAAAGCTCTGAAGCCTCTGTCTGAAAGAAAATGTCAGAATTATAAACAAACAGCACTTAAAATTCATCTGAGGAAATGTGAAGGGAGAAAAGAACCTCACATGATTGTCAGTGTCCTCTGCTCCCCTAAGATGTGTGCTGGGAAACACTGGCTATTGGTAAGATATGAGAATGTATATCATACATACAAAGATCAGATACCCTGAGAAAGAAAAATAATTTTCATAATTATCTCCCCACACTAACATTTTGTTCCACTGAAGGTGTAGGGTTTTTTCAGCTTAAAAGCTATTCAAAAATATTAGCATAAAGCTAATCATGATATAAATCATGATATAAAACATGTATCATTGACTACATAAAAATTCTGATATAATCCTGACTATCAAAACATATACAAATATGTATAGCAGCTCCCTGGACAAAAGGCAAAATTGAACTTTCATATCTACTTGCATAAGTGAAACTGAAGAAAATGTTCCCAGTATTACTGCTGGAAAAACTATGTATCATGCACTATTTGCTCAGTGGTTTTACAGAAGTATTTCCCTTATTTTGTTAGGGTTATGGATTATAGTCAGGTATAAAAAAATCGGATGTAATAACAGTTTACACATCTCAAGCAAATGAAACAGACTGGTCAAACTGCTTTCATTTCCTTTTCCAGAAGAACAGTGAAAAAAAGGAAAATGGAGAATAAACCCTTCAGACATTACCCACAAAAACTATGCAGAAACATCTACAACAACAAAGCCTGCTTCTGTCCTACCATTCTTTATAGGACAAAAGGATACTTAGAAAATAAAACAAGTGCTTCTCAAGGAAGGAACAGGTAAAAATGGTGAACACAGATTCTTTCCTAACATTGCAAATAATCTTAACACATTTTTCTAGCAATAGCGTTCATTTACAGAAGACAGATACAAGACACCCAACTAGGCTAAGCAAATTAAGAGAAATTGAAAAATTTCATTTTAAAAAAATGATGCTAATGATATTCTCAAGAGTTACAAGAGTTTGAATCCCTTATTATTCCAAACCTTGTTAATATTTCCCAGGATTGTTACCTCTGAAAGATGCAGACACAACAAGTAACAAATACCCCAAGTATTTAGTACTGTTGTGGAGCGATGATGCACAGTGTCGGTCCTGCCCAAGAAATAGATTCTTCACCCAGCTTGAAAGCAGATCTGAGCAGTTCTAGAGTTAGTAAAACTAAAGTAACTAAAACTAACTCAAAGTAATTGAGTCTTTGAACAAAAAAAATGAATGTAGAAGCATTTTAAGCATTAACCTGTACTGTTGCAGGATCCAAAAGCAGTTTAGGAGACTCGACTAGTACTGGGGTAGAGTTGTTTCCACAGACGCTGTTTAAAACTTCCAACACCATATTGTACTTACTTGTCCTAAATTTCAACAAACTCTGCCCAAAGAACAGAAAACACTGTTCAGTTTGTTTTTTCTTGTCAGTAAATATTTTTGGGCTCTTGCTTAATTCAAAATAAACCTTCAGTATGCTATACACTGGAAACTTTAATTTCTGCTCTCTAAACAGAAAATCCTGAGATTCTCTAAGCAATTTGCAGTAGCAAGTTTAATAGATAGTTAAAATACTTCTAGCATCATCTAGTGAAATTACAACAGCTACACAAAGAAATGGTTACTCCAGACACTCGTGCAGAACCAGAGCTCAGTGGAACACAGTATCACATTTATGATCTTGGCATAGAGAGTCAAAAGAACAAGTTTCAGGCCTGTGATGCATTTACTGCTGACCTCTGTGCCTCCACTCCCATTTACTATTCACCACGTACCTACTAGAAAAGGAAGCTGACCAAACGGATAGAGAAAGGCTTGCCCAGTAGTAGCAACATGTCATCGTATCAAAGGATTATACTCTAAAGTCTTAAAGTCAAGAGTTTTACTATTTCTTTCGAAAACAATCAACAGGAAGAGTCAATATTATACTTTAAGCAAGGTGTCAGGCTGGCCAGTTACAGGCTCCTAACAGCAATGCTACCTGCTTTTGAGGCAATGCGTTACTGAACTTACAGTCAAAATTTTTCATCCCGTCTCCTACCGGAAGTGGAATCAACAGTCTTTCTGTCATTTTGGGAAGATGCATTACACACGCAGCTTAATTAATTTGCTCCCATGGTGAGACGGGGAGAAGAGTATTAGGATTCCTCCTTGATATGAGTCATTCTTGTGGAAATTCCCAACTTCCTCACTTACTCATAAACCAAGGACCAAGAGTGCTGAGTAAGCATGCAGCTCAGAATTGCAGGGACAGGTAATCTGCCACTACACACACTTATTAAAAGTTCCAAAGTCCTCTTTCAAAGCTCTTTTTCAGCTCTGAAACAAAATCAGCAAACTTAACTTCCAAGGGGCATCTCAGGAGTTTGTAGACTGTCTACTCACCTTTGAGATATGTATTTACAAAATTACAAGCAAGGATAACAGATTTTTATTTAAAAAAAAAAAAAAAGTTGTTCTTTTCAAGGGCCTTGAAACAAGTTTGCTCCAAACAGCCCGAAAAACAAAAGTAATTTTATGATTACTGCAAAAGTGAAAAAACCTTCATACCAAGTCATGAGCTATTTAAGCTATTCAGAGCTCAGCATGTCCCATACTGCAAGGATTATTTAAAACACTGTAGCAGCCAGCAAAATATAGCCCACATTGCTGTAATATTATTTTGAATATGGTATCATATTAAATATGTGACGATATACATTTTAATATGATATTATCAAATGCACATACTAGGCCCACTTCAATTTCTTTCATAGATCTTAAATGCAGATCGATGAAAAGCACTTCGTAATAACGTTGCTGAAAACTACTGTGGCTCCAAATGTTTCCTAAAGTCACGAACAATGTCCTGTGGAGCCTAGAGCAACGGTAAGTTGCTGGACACGGGCTTGGTGAGTGGCTGGATGTTGGAACCAACCAAAAGGACAAACCGTTGAAGCTGATGACTGTAACTGCATGTTAGTTTTGGACGTGAAGACTATTGGCCAGGCTTAGGCCAGGTTTGATGTAGATTGACAAGTTCTCAGTTTATATCTTACAGAGTGTTAAATAAAACCTATTTATCCTACAAAACTGCTACCACGCAAAACTCCAAGCTTCCTCTACCAGTACCTTCACAATAAATAATGCTAAGTAAAACCAGGTAAATATAAGGAATGACGGAGTATGGAAATACCCAGGGAAGTAGAAAAAGAGAACTTAAAATATGAAGATAAATGACATTCTCCTCCTGGTGTATTAACCAGCATTAACAAACTACATTTTAGAAAGAGTTTCTTATGTGATCTCCGCAACTGCCTGGCTAGAAGGTATCTGAAGACAGTTGTAAATCAGGACAAGTGGCAAGAGCAGGCTTAAAATATGCTCATTCTTTTTTCCATTTCCTTACACACAAGAAAGAAATTATTTTGATAGACGTTTCACAACACTTCATCCAAATTCCTTCCCTTGAGGACCACTACAGCTAAGGGCCTTTGTTTTTCATCCTGGTACAAATGCCTGGCTCACCTTAGCTGCAGCAGGCACCTCTCAAATAGGAAACAAGTTAGAGTAGCATTCTTTCAGGTTTCAACATTTGTTGAAAGATTACATAGCAGCAATCAGCGACTTCTGCTACTACAGGGAGGGGGGTTAGTGTCCATAAAAGTAGGTAAGGTCCCAAGTTGAACTGCACTGTTTTACTTTGAGTTTGACCTGAAGAAACCCTTAAACTCCTCTGTTCCTTAGTTTGCTCTAACAAAACAAGATCTATATACATGCCAAAGTGCTTTAATTATGAGAACTGGCAACAAACTGTAATACTAAAAATAGAATTTATCAACAGCAACACTCAGCTCAGCTTGGAACAAAGAGCTGAATTTATGGATTGTATTTAGAGATGAAAGCAAAATTATTTGGACTGAACCAATCCCCAAACAACAGTTACATAGAGGAGTCTATATTTTAAAACCCAGATTGATAACCGCAGCCATGTCTGCAGAGAAACCATCACAAGTCATCTAACCAGTGGAGGAATCGCAGCTAGAAAGCGGTAGCCGCTGGAGGCTTTGTGGCATTAACCAGCTGTCCAAATACAGTGCAGCTCTATGGGAACGCACCAAACATTCCCAGACACTCTGCCTGTAAGTTTACAAACACTCCATAAATAATGTTTAAGCATCTAACAGGAAAGAGATGCTCAAACATACGTTGAGGGCCAATACTATATCCAATGCAAAAATATGTCTTAAGATCACCTAATCGAGGTAACCAGAGCTCCTGAAGAACTCAAGATTTTTCCCTCATTGGTATCCAGTAGGTGAAATAAATGTTCTGGACCACATGGTGGGCAGAGAGGAGGTAGTAAGAGCCAACCCACAGAGCAAAGAGAGATGTAGATATGTAACAAATGACTCAAACATGTTTGAAAGCCAAAAGTGTTAAGACAGTTTAGAAAACTGCATGACAATTGTACCTAACAGGAGAAAAAAAATCCCACAAAACCCAACAGGAGGGAGAGAAAGGCCATTAGTCAAGGTCTTTTTAAATTTTATTTTATTTAAATTTTATTTTATTTTTATTTTCTTTGCCCCCCTCCATCTTTTTGTGAGGGCAGCCAGAGGCTTTTTGTTTCATAAGAAACAAAAAATTAAAAGCAGCAAACTAGATATTTGAAGTATTTTTTAAGCTTCTACTGGGTGCTGATCATTACTTGAGCTACAGAATTTCATTAGATGGAGAACTGGCTCGTTTCCAAACCGTCGTTCCTCTTTTGCCAAGCAGCTGAAGGATGATGCCTTCTGAGAAAACAATGAGCAACTTTTCTGGAAGCTGACTGACACTTGATTGTGTCTATTCCACATACATTATCTGAATACCATATAAATATTTCAGTGTGGCATCAAAAAGATCAAGATCCACCGGAATACGTGCAGTTTAACCTATATAAGCACATACTTCTTTCAGATTGGACCTCGTCCTTTGAAAATACATTTTTGAATGATGAGACTGTGAAAAGTTATTACAATGCAGAAGTAGTTAATAAGTAGCTCCTGTGTTCTGTGTACTAATGTATACAATTACAAATTAAGTTATGACCTCTGTTACCCAAATGATTCATTCAAAATAGCAGTAATAGCCTCTGACAGGCATTACAGGCGTGACTGCTAGCAAACTCCATTGACGTTGCTTAACATCTCTGATTAGTAGATGTGCTTTCAGTTACTTACAACTATGTCTCATTTTTAAATGCCACATTGGAGTCCCACAGACTTGGCAGGTTTGCTGACTCAAAGGGACAAAGGAGTTTGAAAAGTTTCATCCAAAATATTTCAGCTCTTTATTAGGACATGGTTAGAAATCACTTGGAATCTACTCTAGAGACACAGGTGTAGTTAAAAGCAAAATATGAGATTAGCATCTTAAATAGACGAGAACCTTCTACTCTTCCTATAACATTTTCCCTCCTTTAAAGTGAGGATAATCCCATCTCTCAATGACACTGAAAATGCTCTAAAAAAACTTTGAGTTACTCTAATCACAAACACAATACAAAGGACAAGAAAATTACTGACACTACCTTCAGAGCAGTTTAAGCAAACAAACTGAAAATCAAAAATAAGATACAATTCCCACAGAACTAGAGAGCAATGACAAAAAACCCACCACCTTCCTCCAGCCTTCGCACATTTAAAGATGCTACCACAACTACAGACTGGCCCCCATTGTATATTAACCTTCACTCGGGCATTTTAAACATTTCATAAACACATTTTTTCTGGTGAGCAGTAAGAGACATGATATACACACTGTCTGGAACTGGCATGATTTTAGCCCAGTAGGTCTTTCCAGCATGTCATGAAATAAAAGGACCTGTTCTACCAAACAACAGAAGGACATAATTTCTATCTCCCTGTATTCCTTGTTCCCAGTGACCTTGTTAAGCAATTATCTTCCTTTTATAAGTGGAAATCTGGAAGTTTGCCACTTTAAATACCTGCATAATAAACGAAATTGTCTGCCAAGAGTACTCACCTGTCATACCTGTCTTTCATACTTGGCAAGGATTTCATTCTGACTTCTAAAACTCTTGGATATGGGCCGCATCTAACTACGCTTAGGCAAGACAGAAACAGTCACATCATCAGAAGAGTATCTGGGATTTTTCCTTGAATACACAAGGTAGTAGATGAGTAATGTGCTAACCCAACAACTCACCAGGTTTGTCTTTCTCAGGAAGCTCAGCACAACAATCTAAATTTTCTACCCGTTTCTAGTACAGCCTAACCACAAAAATTTAACTCTGTTGAGTTAAACTCTACAAACTCTGTTTAACTCAAATAATAAAGAACAAAAGAAATACTTTGCAGATTCACTGTTTACCTCCTCCTGATTTTTCTTCGATAGTATCTTCCCAGACATATGAGCTTTCTTTTCGATAGCCTACAACTTTTAAGACCAAGACTATGGCAAATCTAAGTCACAGTGACCAAGTCCTTGCTTGCACCTGTCAGGAAATAATAGCTGTCAACTGAACGAAACTGAGAAGAATCCATCTAAATGAGCCTTGTAGCTTAAAAACTTTTCCTGCTTTTCCAGATGAACTCGGCAGAGCCGTAGGAGACAAGCTTTCCACGTTGTAAATGGGGCAGCAATCAAACTGAACTGCATGATGCTCATTCTCTTGAGCACTCACACTGAAGTCAAGAACAATTATTTGAAATAGTACATGTGGCTTTTGACGAGGAGGCGCAAGCTTCTTGGAGCTGCTATAAATTTACCACACCTAAACGTCCTGAACTCGGACAATAACTAAAATATGAATGACAGAAAACAAGTTGGAGGGCAAACGAGAGGAACCCTTCTGTTTCATACACAGCATCACCAGTAATCCTTTCCTTTCTCACAGATGCAGAGTCAGCTCGGAGACAGAAAGCAAAATTATTAAAGCTGTGCCTTCACAGAGAAGAGTTAGGAGTTAGCAATAAATACAACTGCAAAATGAAGTAAAGCATGTGTATTGCTTGCACTAATCTAACAGAGACCTTTTTCAATTTGATTCCATAAAAAGTTACATTAGCCCCTGAGAATAATCAGGGCTTTGTATGTTTCCACAGGCACCAGGGAAAAAAACCTAAAAGAAAACAAAAAATGTAGATCAAAGCGTATAGTAAAGCTTCAGCCATCAAACTCTGGAGCCATAACAAAGGGTTTATAATCTAAAAAAGATTAAATGGTTGCCATTTTAGAGTGTTTCTGTGAGTGAGAGATAAATGAGAACATGGTAAAGGTCCAAAATATACCAGCTGAATAAAACCCAAGCTGTTACATTTTCCAAGACGACACTCTGCTCCATAAGCTTTATTAGAAAAAGCATGGTGAGTCTAGCCAATTTTTCCCTGAACAGGAAAGCCTCAGCCCTGTATATCAATGGCAAGAAGAGCCAAGGAGTGTAACAAAGACCCTTTCAAACATGGGAAAATCTAACTAAGAAGGACAAAACAAGCTACTGTGAAAGAATCCTAAGTTCTGTACCCTAATACATTTCCAAAGGTGGGGTTTTATAGCAATACATGACTTTATTTGCATACTCTTACACTTCACATTAATGTCATATCAGCTCTTTTAAAGTTTTTCACTAAATAAAACAGGAGTAAACTCTGACAGACTCGAAGAACTGTACACACTTGCAGAACTGTTTGATCACAGTACAGTCACTTTGAATTTTACACCAAGTGCCCAGAGCTCTGTTGACTTTACAAAGCATTTTGAAAGGGAAAAAGCCTGCAGCTGTAAGCAACTTCTGAATGTCAGCTCACTGTACTACCTCCTATATTGCCAGCCACTGAACAAACACCCATTGGGAAGGTTAATACAAAACTTCAGCAATTAAAAGAAAAATCTTTTAAGTTGTTCCTTTGAAGAGATTCAGACAAGCAAACTAATTATTGTGACAGATCCTGGAAACATCTGATTGCAAACTGCAGAGGACTTGACAACAGCACAATGGATTTTGTTCAGAAGGAAAAAAAGAAAAAAAAACCACTCCCATCCTTTTAGGATGGTTGAGAGACTTAATTTGGGGCAAAATACATTTTATCACATCATGTTTGGTGTTTTTTTTTCTCTGGAGTTTTACCATTCATTTCTAAATAAACTAGGTACTAAAGCTGTACACATTTTCAGAGACCATCAATTTGTTTTTTCTCCAAAACTGGGACACCTGTAAAGCCAGCATTGTCCATATAACAAACTAAGGAAAGATGACCTAGTAACTGATCTCAGAAATTCATTGAATTGCAGCATACTGCTTCCTGCTAGTATTACCACTAGAACTGTTTTTTTTTGTTTGTTTTAATAATGGACTCTCTGTAGAAACGATAATTTCCTTCCTTAGGAGCACAAGTGAATTGCCCCCAGACTCTGGAAGGAATAAAATAAGAGAATCAAAGTAACCCAGTAAAGTTTCTTAATATCAGCTTTTGCTACTTATATGTCTTATGCATCACAGAAACCAAGGGTCAAGAAAGAGAGAGAGCCGGGCAACAGAAATACAAAGCTTTTCAGAGTTTCATGATTTAAAAGGCTTCACTGCAGACCTTCTTTGTAAAAAAGTGTCTTTTAAAAACAGAAGAATCAAGCTGCAGTTGACTTTTCAGCAAAGCACAGAAATACAAGGCACAGGACGAGGAAGCTGAGCACAGGGATACAAAGTAGAAAAGATGAGTTTGAAACAATTCTGCAAAATATGTTCTATTAAGACTGATGTCATCACAACAGGTCATGTGAAAATCTGTTTTAAAGTATAGAATTTGAGGAGTCAAATTAGTTTCTTGCTTAAAGCAATATCAAAATTATGTTTTGCTATTTTCACACTTTCACAACAAAGGTTTGGGGCTTTTTCCTGGGGATTCGTTTGGGGGGAGCGACAGAGACACACATCCCTTACCAGGTGCAGTGGTACTGGTTAAAGCAACGGTAGCAGAAGGAAAAGAATATTGTCTTCGATAACATTTCAATCAAACAGGCAGCCTGGTTAAAGTCAGAAAATTCATTCTTGACACACAGGCTTGCAGAATGCAGTATGAATGTGAGAATTTACTTATTTCTATGTCGATGATGGTGTACTATGCCAGTTAAATTATGACCACATTGAGATCTTTGTGAGCACATCTACAGCAACAGAAAAACTGGATTAAATGCTTTCAATCTCTTTGTACTCAAATATTGTCCAAAGTCTGGTGAGCTCAAGTAACTCACGTCACTGTCTAATTCCTTCCTGATATGATGGGCTGGACAGTATTTGAGTACGTGTAGGCAAACCAAAGTCTAACGGCAACAGATAAACGTGGTTGTCTGCAATAGGAAAAGGCTCTGGGGCAGAGTGAAGGACGGAGGTTGGGCTATGGAGTAAACCAGCATTTTGCTTTCCCTGCTGGGTTACTTCTAGCCCTGTTAGCACCGGATGTAGCTAACAGGATAAAGTACATCTGTGGTCCCCTCTCCATCTCTCATCGGTGCCACTGCAAGCCCCTTCATGCTGCAGCGAGATCCCTTCAGTAACATGCCGGTCACATCACTGCTACCGGTTTGGCCCTTTCTACTGCCCTATAAAGAATGAGATGTTTTGATTTGCACAGTTGGAACACACAACCAAACATATTAAAAACTGTTTCAAAGTCAAAGCTTACATTATTATTATTCTTTTTTTTTAGTATTTATCAACACCTGAAAACTGAGAGCCAGCCCAGAGCAGCACCGTTGCGCTCCAAAAGGCCAATGCACAACTTAGACACAACACAAAGTGATGTGGAAACCAGCTTAGAAATATGTTTATAAAATGTGTAGTCAGAGCCAACCAGCCTCTGGATTCCAGGATCCACATTCAAGGAACAGAAGCAAGCAGCCTACTCCCTTTTAATATGTTGCTTGCTAGGGACATTATTACTTACTTGTAGCTGTTATTATTGTTCAGCTCTAAGAACGTTTTCACCACAGGTTATTTATGAATGTCGTATGCATCTGATGTCATATACTTCTATCCGTATATGCTACACATTTGCAAAGACAAAAAGCAATTGTACCATTTGAGTTTGTGGGGAGATGCAATTAATGGACACATGGGGCAAAGGTTCTTTAGCCAACCCCTCCACCTCCAGCTAACCAATTCAAGTTGAACACAAATTACAAGAGCACTAATTCTATATAGCATGGGAATATTGAGAAAAGTTCAAGAAAAAATGCTGCATCAGCTGAAATCAGTGCATTGCATATAAAGACTCAGGTGAGAGGATGGGCTTACATGTCCCATCTTTGCTTTACAACTTGTGACTCCACCAAACAGAACCTGGGGATTCCCTACGGTTTCCACTTTCCCCGTTAGGATGTTCCTTCTCCAACGGGAAAGTGTTCTGCTCACTGATAACCAGAAGATGCCTTTCTTCCAGTTTATCAGATCAAGCATTCAGAAGATTCTGAAGGAGAAATTCTGTTTAGTTGAGTGTGAAGGTTTGCAAGCTCAGCCAACCATAATCTCAGGTAAATATGAGGATGACACGATGTTGCTATTCTGGTTTTATGCAGTCGCTTCCAGAGAGAAGCAGCCAGTATCAGAACACGGCTCCAAGCGACACTGAGCGAGAGTCTAACTGGAATCTGTGGAAAGAGGAAATGAACCAAAAAAGCTTTTCCAGCTTCTTTTCCGAGATGACAAAACCCTCTCTCAGCTACTCGCTCATTTTCTCCCCATCTTATTCACACACCTGCAGGGGCACAAAAGATGTGAAAATCATGTCAAATCCAACTTCAAGGGAAAAAAAAAAATCTCTCAGAAACTTTATAATACATCACAAAGTCCCAAGGAATGCACAAGAAAACTTAAAGACTCATGACTATTTGCTTTTTCCGGAGATGCTGGCAGAAACATTTACCTCATCTTCGTTCCAGCCTTGATGCAATATTGTACGCTGTCAATTATGTGGAAATTTCTCCAGTTTCCGACAGAGAAGAGCTCAGGCTGTGCAAGGCTAGAAGCGGGCGCTGCTTTGCAGCACACACGGCTGAGCTCAGCGTGGTCAGTCCCGATGCTGGATGAGAGCTAAGGGAAGTAACCCCAGCAGAAGGCTCAGCACTTGCGCTATGTGAGATGGGGCTGGCAGCAAAGCATGTAAGATGACAGCCCACAGGGAGGTCCCTCAACCAAGGCACCCACACTCAGGCTGTTGCAATAGGAAAAACAAGCAAACAGCTGAAGAAAACATGATGCATTACCCACGTTGTTCTGGGCAAGCAACAAGCAAGCGATTTACCCAAACTACACACCACATTAGAGGACAAACAGAAGCAGAACAATTCTGCTATCTAGTACAGAAGTGCTCTTGCTGTCATGTATCTTCAGAGTCCCACATCCAGTTTCAATCATTCCCCCCCCCCCTTATTGTTTCATGCATTGAGCACAGACGATAGATGGAGCTACGCTGTGGTATTCATACACGGGCTTTAAAAGACTTACACAGTACAGAAACTGATGCAAAGTATGTATTTTGTGTAGCTCTGCAAATTTCCTAACAAATTGCTTTGTGAGATTTAATGGTTACACAATTCAGCAGGGGTATTAAGCGTACTTTCAAAAATAAGACCCTGATCAAAAGATCCTAAGCACACCCTTCTTCATTTAATTACTGCAACTAGAACTCTAAAAAAGAGCTAAAGAACCACAGAAACAATACTAAAAGCACAGAGATACAAACAGGCGTGTTTTAAAGTTGCCTTTCACTCTTACTTACTAGGCAGTAGAGCGCTGTTAGTAACTAAAGCAAAACTAAATGCAGCAAAGAATACATTCTCCCATTTTGGTCTGCCTGGGACACCTTGCCCATAGCAAATGTTTTCAATCACATGAGTCTAGCATCATTTTTTCTGCTTTTAAGAAGATAAAACTCTAGATATGGCTGTCTTTCCTTTGAAGTATTTGAATGCTCATACTTGTGCCTCACCACAGTGCCTGAGAAGCGTTAAGCGTGCAGCCTAGCTTGGAGAGCTGTTAATTCAAAACAGAGCTGTAGAACTCTCATGGCTTGTTTAAAGCAAACAAAGAAATCATCCCTCCTTTGAGACCCACTCAAAAATTTTTTTAGTATTAGGATGAGGTTACTCACTGGAAAGCAGTATGAAGTAGAAATAGTAAAAAAATGAGATTTATGGGAGGTGGGGAAGAACAAGCCCATAATTTTTTCTCTAGACTAGAAACAACGCAAAAATCCTTCCATAGCCCCCACAACGAGATTTATTTGCCAATGGGATGTACTCTCCAAGAAAGTAAAAAACCATCCAGAATTCAAGCATACCATCACTACTTGTGTGTGTGTATCAAAATGTTTTAAAAGAATTCAGAGCCTTTTCCTCACCATCTATAGAGGTGTACAGCATTTTTTTTCCAGCAAATGACAATCCAGTAATTGACAATGAGCTCACAATTAAATTAAATTTATGGAACTGAAATTAAATTATTTTTTCTACTGACTGATTTACATCATAATAACATCTGTGATGACTGTAAAGTCTTAAAACAAATCAAAACAAAAAGTGTAATTTTCTGTTTGACTGTGTCCCTTTGGCAAAACTGAATACATGCTATGTCATGGCTTTTAAGAGTATTTTTAGCTTAAAAAAAGATTTCCATTTTTGGTCATTATAGCCAAAGAATACTGCTGATAAGTAAAATCAGTTTTGTTATCAGCCAGACAAAGCTCATCTCCTTACTTCTCTGTAATTAATTTCTCATCATCTATTTCACATGGCTGGAAGGGGTAGAAAGGTTTCTTCCTGGATTTTTTTCCATTTAGAGTCCAAAATGATTTTATAAGTTTCATCTATCAACCAAGTTGAACTTTGCTCTAACAGCAGCAGAACTTGTATCCACACAAGTGGCAAGCCAGTTTATAAGTGTTCAGAATGACTGTTTGTATAAGCTTTTGTATTTAACTGCATCAATGTAAGAACAGATTTAAAGTGGAACGTCACATATGCTTAGACAAGGCTTAGCTATGATAAGCTGACTCAATCTGGACACAGCAAAGCTGCTGAAATGCATTTATAATAATGTTATCCAATTTAACTAAATATATTTTGCCCTAGCTACATTAAATACCCAAGACATCATTTTCTTCAGGGAGAAGATGGAGATTAACCGTTAAGTTAGCTGTAATCACATATTATAGAAGATGAATGGCTAGTTCTTTCATAGGAAAAGAAAAATCATTAAAATAAAAGACTTCTCCAGCTTTTTATGCAGCATTAAGTATTTATCCACAATGTAAAGCACTGCAAAGTGCTGGAAAAGCTCTATCACTGTTAAAACAGCATGGAAAGAAAGAAAGAAAAAAAAAAAAAGAGTAAAATCTAGCTGTTCTTAAAGCATGTCAAGTTATGCTCCATGATGCAAGAACAATTCTCAACCTGACTTCTGGCTTCTGCACTGATATACATACTTCTTAGAATTTTTAAAAATAGATTTAACCTTATCTCTACTACATTTAGAAATGCAGTAATTGATACATGAAAATACATTTATATACACATAAATATATACTTCACTCATTATTCGAATTATGTATTCACTAAATGCACTAATGTGTACTTTAGGTAAGCAATACTTGGAATCTAGTACGCTATGTTAATAATATATACTGGAAACTCAGCTGTGAATAAGACGTACACTAACTCCACACAAGAAATGTGCGTGAAAATACTTTTCAGTCAAAATTTGGCCCTTCAAGGAAATAATATTAGGGTTATAATATATATTAAATTTCTAAGAATCAGTATTGAAGACTTCTGGTCAAGATTTGCTTTTCAAAAGGAGAAAGGAATACTCCTACATGATACATTCAAAACCAAAATACAAATCTGAAGCTGAACACATTGCTGCAAGTTAGCAGCTCCCTGCTTCAAAGTTTTGAAATTAGGCTTACACAATGCAAAGCCCTAATGATGGAAAGACTGGGCTCACAGTTATTAACTAGTAAGAGAATAAGGAAACAAGCAACAGAACAACACACAAAAAGTTGAGGAGATTGAAACTATAAGTAGATTTTGGTCACAAGAGGTCCTTTGATTTGTCCTTTTCTCCAGCTAGGACACGCAATAGAAAAGAAAAGAACATAAGGAGAGACAATAAAGGGCTGGCCTGTTTAGGCTTCTTTTCCAATTCCTTAAACACATCTATATAAACTTCCAAGCAAATAAACATTTCTCTTTGCTTCAACTGCCACCCACTGGAAAAGGAAAGCAACATTAATCCCAAATTGCAATACCCTAAATAGGTCAGAAAACCAATCTGACAGATACTAGTGCAGATATACTAAAGCTCAGGGACAGCCTTGAAAATCTTAGTGGCACTGCTAGCAATAAGCAAGCTTGCAAATTAAACTGAAACAGAAAACAGAATTCAGCAATAAATCAGAGCTCCGTTTCCTCTCCCTGCCCCAGCCCTGGTCAGTGGGCATTTGGGTTGTATTGCAAAGGTTTTGGAGAGGAGCTGGGGTTTGCGAGGATGAAGTGAGACTAAAGGGGCTGGCAGTACCCCCCTGACAAGCATGGCACAACAACGAGCCACGTGGAAAGCCTTGCTGAAAAACAGCATAGGCTGCAACAGGGCATTATCATCCACTTCAGGCAAAACTTGTTCTGACTTCAGATAAAATAAACATATACTCCCACCAAAAGGGCTTACCTCGGATAGCAATATGAGGTATTTGCGTGCAAAAGCATGCACGTCAGATGCAGTGACAGCACTACAACAGGCTGTTGCACAAATGCAACAAAACTCACCCTCAACTGGAAACAGACTGTCTGCAGACAGGCAGTTCTGGTGAACCTGCACTGACGCTGAGATGGCTCAGCCAGGGAAGTCAGCAAACACTACTGACACCCTTGGGCAAGCAAACCTGAATGATACAGACATGCACTGACTTCCTGGAGAAAAACCCCAACCTCTATAAAAATGAGACCAAATAAACGGGGAGAATTAGATTCCTGAGAACCATCCATATTCAACATATTCTCAAGTGTATATGCAATGAAGGCAGTTTTGCCAACAGAATAGCTACTCTGCAATTATGGATGAGGTGAGAGGTATAAATCGATTGCAGATTGTCTCACTGTAAGGATCTAAGAAAACTGGAGGAAGAGGAAAAAAGCCTAAGAACCTAAGACAAGCCCTGTGGGGATTAACAAACAGACCTATAAATCCTTTGGTCCAAATCACGTGTTTCTTCAAAAAGGCCTGTAGAGGAAAAAAAAAAAAAAAGATTCACCAGGAAAAATATCTGGCAATATCCTCTCACGAAACTACTCTTCTGCTGCTGCAAAGGTGGGGAGTCCCACAGTGGAACAACTTCACTGCACTTGCACAACAAGAGATGCTTCTTTCACAGGGCAGAGTCAGGGCCAAGATACCTGCCAAAGTTGTAATACTGCTTCGAGCTGTATCTTCCTGCTCTCTAGTTCCCCAACAGGAGTTTTTCTAGGCAGAACACAAGTGTTGTCTACTGACCCCTGGTTTTACTGGTCCTTCCCTAACCCTGGTGTTAGGTTTGAAGGAACTAGGTAACTGTGGCTGCTGGAGTTTCCTTTTTACCTGAGACAATGGGAGAAGACATGTTCAAGTGCAAATGTCTCATTGCATTCATATCAAAGCAAAACTGGTTACATTTTAGCTCTTAAATTACCTGGAAGAGTTTAGGTCCATATAAAGAAACTCTTGCCCCTGGGATGCTGCTTCTTAGATAAACTCGTCAAACAGAAATCATGCCAGCTCCTATCAGTTATCGAGGAACACAAGCAAATACAAGAGAGCTCACACGATTCCCTGACAGACAAATCTGCTCTGGATATTTGGCAATCGGCATCCTCAGGTCATTAGTAAGAATATTTGAGTTCAGTGAAGGCCACAGTCATCAGCCAACAGACACATAAGGCAACAGCTAAACTCTTGTTGAGCAACTCACAGCTCAGCACGAACACAGCATTAACGGACCAGCACACTGGATGTGAAGAAATGTAGTCATCATCGCTCGGTGAGTGCAAGAACCAGGCTATTAAAAAGAGAAGTTTCTTTAAGAAAAAAACAAAACCAGGTATCTATCAATACCGAAAGCATCTATAATCAACGAAGAGATACTTGTATGACTGAGGGGTTTTGGTGATTTTTTTTTTATTTCATCTGTAAAAGGAAGAGAGTTCGTTACCAAAATGAAAGAATCTGGCAGCACCTACTTGATGTACGTCAGCCATTTGTGCTCTCTCTTACAGAAAGATACATTTTTTTAAAACAAGTAAGAATAAATCTTACTTTAGCAAGAGTTTTCCAGCAAAATATTCTGACACAGAAGTGCATTCCGTAGCAAGTGAAGTATTTTCTCTCATTCAAGGGGCACTAACAAAATCAGTAAGGTACAAAATACTCATTTTGGTTACACAGTCATGCCAGCAAAATTCAGTCACCCAGAGGCATTACAAAATTTATCATAAAAATCTTGAGATAAAATGTACAGGCAGTCAGTGTCATATTTCAAACATGACAGTCTTTCAAAATTATTGCATTATGTCTAATAGTTTTAATTTTCCTTGAGAATACCAGTTAAAGAGCACATAACGGGCCTTACTTGCTGGACAGTATCTTCCTACCAAATTCTTACACAGAGGGCTTTTCAAAAAGGAGGGACTGTTTCTGTTAAGAAATACAAGGTTCCTCTTTTGTTCAAACACGAATCAAATACAGTCTCCTCCTAGAAAAGCATAGTTCAGCCATCGAACAGTGTGTTAGCAATAGCTTAGCTACACTGCCTTTGTACTCACTGGGGAATTTCCCAGAACAGGCAGACTGCAGAAGCCAAGCTTAACGTTGAGTTTGGCTGCTAGACATTTTTGAACATCCTTTCAAGTATCTGTCTACACGTTTAAGCATCTAAATCTTAAAAAAAAATTGGGCTATAAGGTTAAAAAAAAAAAGCTTTACAAAAGAAGAGAACGACAAATCTGGTATCACTATCAAAAATCCTTCTTCCCTTAAACAGTTCGTCACATTGAATATTGATACATTGATGCACTGAAATAAACTAAAGATCATTGGTATGATGAGGAACAAAGTGGTACTGTCTAAACACTCAGACTTCATTAGTTTCTTAGGCAGAAAAACCATGGCAAAGCTTAAACTCAGGAAACAAGGGAATATGATAAAGAAACTAATATACAAAGAAAGATTTTATTACATCACTAATAAATAGGTGCTGATAGGGAAGAAAATATTCAAACACTCAGAAAGTAACCTGACACTCGAATGCTAAAAAACCATGTGGTTTTCTCTCTTTGTCATCTCATCATTACAAATTTGTCCCACAACAAACAACTAGGCTAAACCAACACAGGTCTAGGCTTTCAGCTCCAAATCAGTAGCATGAATGACTTCATGGGGTGGGGAACAAAGCTGGGACCAAAGTTTAGATTTACTGCGTATGTTTCGAGCTACTCTGTGTTTATAGCGGGTAGCCAGGATTAAACTAAGTCTATAAATACTTAAATCATTTATGAGACTGCGAATCAAAACCACTCATGCACAAACGTACATCCCATTGTAGATGTTTTCAGCCCTCCAGGAGATGAGAAACAGGATACTAATTCAGACAACTCCTCTGAGCCCAGTGAGGTGAAAAGGCCCACACGCACCTCGTCTGAAAAGAGGGGCACCCTTAGTATAAGCTGTGTGGGGACACCTTGTTTTAGTAGGGTCTCTCTGGTACAGACACATACAATGCTTAGTGCCTATCCAGCAGTCTGTTAGGAGGTATCCCAACTCCACTTTCACTACCAATGGGTAAAAGTGAAACCCTTTGGTTACATTTCAACAAAACAAGATCATAGCTTGCTCACAGTTCTAAGGAAAAGTATTAGGAATAGCAGGATACAAATATACGTTGCAGATCTGTTTTGTTCTCAAAAGTGGGTAGGGCCTTGGAATTCAAAATAATCCTGTTACGGGGCATACAGAGCGGTGCTGCTTCTAATTTTTTTTGATACATTTGAAGGTTGGCTGATCAAATGGGAGGAGATGGCAAGTACACACCCTCCTCCCTTATCAGTCAAGCATGTGTCATACAAGGCTTAAAAGCCTAATGTGCATGTTTCATGAAGCTATTTGTGATGGTCACTCCAAGACTTCATGGATCATGATTATTATCATATGAGTACCAACTATGCCTAAAGTATCCTTAAGTAAACTTTTCCAGATAGAGGATTAGACTCAATGGCAAATAAATGACTAGGAAACATGTAAATTTCAGTAAGAGCATACAGTAAAAAGTATTCTGTGGTTTTATGCACTTTCTTAGCCTGAAAAATATTTTTAAAGAATTGATTTTATGGCCTGCCTCTTTGATCTGCAGCTACTGATATACATCTGTGCTGCATTACTTCCGTGTTTTAGTCAGCAACTGTCAAATCTATTATCAATCAGAAAAGAACAACAGCTAATTTAGTAGGTTCAAAACATAGCTTACTTCATGGATGTCAGGGCACCTTTCTGTCACTGACAGGGAGACATAATGTTCCACTTGCATAAATTTTCATTAAAAAAGAGAAAATAATCTGAAACACACCGATATACACATCCGATTTCCATTCTCTGTATCAGTGTCAGTTCTAACAACAGAGTCTGGTCTAGGTCAGACCAGAAATAAATCTTGTGCCACCCTTGCCAAGGACAGATTAATGATGTTCCCCATACTCCTGTGCCAGATCTCTCCTTCCTCTACCTTTCCTGGTGTCTCTGGCAGCAGGAGCAGCACACTGGTGCAGTTTGCAATCATGAAAGCAGTACGTATAATCTAGGTGGCCTACAGAGCTAGTGGCAGCACGCTACTTCCTGCGGAGCAGACTTTTGCAAAATTACTCAAATATCATAAAAGGCTAACGGGGTAGCCTCTTTAAGAAAAAAAAAATCTTAACAGGTAGAAATAACTGCCTTTTAAAAGAAAACATAACACAAGCCATTTCAGCATTATTTTACCAAGCTTGTAAAGAGCTCTTCCAGACTCGTCTCTCTTAATTGCATCTTTGTGAAGCAGAGTAAAGCGGATGTGGAATGATTACTTTTAATGTGCTACCCAAATAGCTCTGAATGGGCACAGGTAGTTTTCCCCCTTTCCCTATTCCTGCATGTAGTCCTTTCGCTCCACATAGAGCTCTGCAGAACCAAATTCTGCACTCAGATTATGCAGGTAAAGAAAGATTCAGAAAAAGATGACAAGTTTTGTCACAGAGCAAGGAAAACCGTTAAAAATCCTACTGGAACACAAACTGTTTTGGTGCTTTTTAGGCGACTTTTGGACAGAACCTGATAACCAGGATGGAGAAGCTGCATTTCATGCAAGGATAATTCTAGAGTAAAAAAAACATGTTACCTTTCTCAGTAGTGGATGATTAACAGGATTTCAGTTCCTAGTTAAGTCAGCCAGCCCCCAGACTCCACTGGTAAATCCCTCATCATCTTTCACACTCAGCTCTGACTCATCTGCAAGAAACATCTCGATCCCCATCCTTTTTCCCCCATTTTTTACAGTAGGTTAAGTATATACTTCATAAATGTAACGAAGGGGATGGTGGACTATAGGCACATAACGCATTTGGACTGCGGCATGTGCAGACACGCCTGAGTTAGCTTTAGGGAACCTAAATACCTGTGTCAACGAACCCAGTATAGGCACATACCTCAGTGCTGGCTAACACCTGTAAAGTATTTACACTGCACAGTCCCCACTGGGGCTCGTGCCACTGCAGTGTGGCTGTAGATTACGTGAAGTGAACTTTGATACATCCACACATTCTACAGTCCCACCTCCAGTTGCAGCACGGCTGCAGAGCAAGAGGTGATGAAGGAACTCCTCTTTTTGGGAGCAGCAGCCAGAGCTGAGCTCCAGCTACAGATGGGCGACGCATCCACAGGGCAGAGGATTTGCTCCTCTGCACAGAGGCAGGGTGACAGCAAAGTCCTTCAAGCAGAGACAAGGATGGATGGTTAATTTAAACTATTAGGCCCTGAAGTACTCAATTTAACATGAACTTGAATTGTAATGAGCGTGGCTTTTAGACATCAAAATAGACTCAGAGGCCTGAAAGCTTCTATGCTTTTCCCAGGAAATCACTTATTTTAATAAAAGATGTCCTCCTTCCAGGCTTTATTATTTCCTTGATCTATATAGCATCAAATAGCCAAGTTTTCTTTGAAAGATTCTTCTGAAGATTTCTCTTTAACAAAAGTACCTGTTAGAAGAAAATTTCAGAAGTTCGTAGTTTAGAAATAGTTTCTAGTTTAAAAATAATTCCTTCTTTACAGAGTACTTTTTCAACTATGCTGTGTGGTCAAAAAGCCAAATTTATTATATAATGCTATTTCACTATTCCATTTAATAGGAAAATTATGACCCTACAGTATAATTCTACCTAATGAAAAGACGGGTTATAATTAATGAAATACAAAGTGGAAAAAAGTTTGAGAATGAGTTCTTCTCTAGTCAGAACAATATGAGTGTCTTCCTGACCGATGATCTCACACACATTCACCAAAGACATTTACCTTCCATACTCATTAACCGCACATACACCATAGCTGCGTAACACAGTATAGTTATCTATACTTTTGTGTCAGCCACTGAGTGGCAGCAATTCCTTCATATCTAAATCTGAATTACGAGATGTAGGATGAAAATTTCAAAGTATTGCTAACCCTTAATTCTTTCATGCTACCTCTAATTTTTTATGTTTAGTATTACACACAACCATAAAATAATGCCCAGTGAGATACCTTGCTATGTGTTTCAACTTTTAAACTGCCAAAGCTTCAAAAGTTATGTATCTTATTCTGATAATCACACCTAGAAGTTTGCTATATTCAATCTTACCAAGAGATAACTTTGAATAAAACTATGTGGATCAAGGACAGTGGAAACACCAGTATTTAATAATTCCTTTAACGAAAGCACAGACCTGTACTTTATCGTGAAACTTAAGGCGAGGGAGAGAAGCTCTGAAAAAAGAAAAACACAAGAAAACCCACCCAAATCTCTGTTTTGTAGCCTCAGATTTGCTTTCTCCTCAGTATTTGCAGGTTCCTGTAACAGGGTCTTGGGGTGACTGAAATCTATCAGTCCAAAGACAAATATCTATTTTGTTTTAATATAGCCATTTTCAGGAACTAAAATAAACAGGAAATGCTGCAGAGATGCTTTTTTTAAAAAGATGTTCATGAATTATGGCTTAACCACTTAAGAAGCACTTCATAGTCCCTTGTTCAGAAAGCTGTATTGCTTATATTGGGTTATAGCTTCCTATTTGATCAGTGCAGTGCTGCATGGCGTTATTTGATAGATGGAAAACCAAAGAGGTTATTTGCTGGCTTATTGCACTGTTAATGGGCTAAGGACTGTACAAGGCCAAGGCCCAAACAACGTTTAAAAGAAACTAAGCACACAACAAGTGCATCCAGGATTTTGGCGCAGACTGTTTGTAGAGATGTTAAATGTTGTAATTCAGGCTTTAAACAAGTCTCTAAAGCTGGAAAAAGATCTAGCATGAGAACCGATTATCCCACACCTATCTTCTCTGCAGATTCGGTTCTGTGCTCAGAAGCATCCAGCTGCCGAGGGACGGGACGCCGGGCAGTATCACCCCTGCACGCAGGGCTCCTGCAGCAGCTCCCAGCTCCAGATGAACACTCTGCCCAGCGCTCCTTGAACAGTCTAGGAGCGAAGTGGCGCAATAGATGTAACCACAGAATGCCATAATTCAATTATTTCAATATTTCATACCCTAATGCAATCAGGGAATTCTCTAGCGATGAACTGAAAATTGTTTTTTTAGAGATGCGTGGCTGGCACGTACAAAAAAGCAACAGGCGTTCCTGCTGCTTCGTTTCTCATTGTCTGCCGCCATTCGGCTGGAAACCTGACCATTGAAAAGGCGATGCGTTTTATCTGCCTCAAACTCGCCGAGGTATGGGAGACAGAGTATCAATGCGGCCGGGCGGAGGGGAAAAAAAAAAAAAGAAGTTGGTATTATCAAACTTGGCATTTCTGCTATGAGGAAACTCCGTGTTTCTTCTCCAGGACCACAGGGACCTCGCTCCCTGCTCACACGGGGCACAGTCCTCTCCCTCCCGCGGTGCCTGCCCTTCCCTCCGGACAGAGCCTCACAAACTTTCCCGGCGGACCGAACGGGCCGCCCCATCCCAAGCATCCCCGAGCTCGGCGACGGGGAGGTTTCGGTAGACAAAAGCGGCGGCCGGCCCGGTCCCAGGGCTCAGCCGGCCCCCG